>CAJHIA010000033.1:1800000-2208591 GCA_905066765.1 Sclerotinia trifoliorum
AGATTCAACAAAGATACATGAATAGACCGGTGAAATCACATGATCTTGAACCTCAAGGTATATCTGAGGCGTCACCGAGCCACATTGGTCGGACCAAAGTCGCTAAAGCAACAGCTGTGCCATCTCAAGGTGAAAGTTATCAAATCGGAGACCATATCAGCAGCCGATCAGAGAAACCTGCACTAGATTTTGATGCTCTGCATCACGTTGTTATGGAGTGTCAAAGACAACAAGAAGTTATCCAAAGTCAAGTGAATTCCATTTCAGATCTCAATATCAAATTGCAAGATGCGGAAGCCCAAGTGCGAGATACACGTGTAATCAATGAAGAACTGGAGGTGGAAAAGGATGAATTGTCAAAGAGAGTCCAGAGATTAAAGGATCTATCCAATAGATACAGACAACATATTAATGAAGTTGTCGTTTGCCAGAAGTCTCTCAAGCAAGATTCAAAAGAGATGAAGAAATCGGTAGCAAATTTAGAATTGGGCTCCACAAAAGAATCTGAGGATAGACAAGCTCAGATTAACAGGATCACGGAGGTGTTGGAGGAAATAAAGCAGATTCGAGGAGACAAAACCCAACAGGAGTTGAGGGATGCCAAGTTCAAAGCTTTGGGTGAAAAGATCGATGCACTTCAGCGAGAAAATGATTGTCTCAAGGCTGTTAATAATTCAAATATAGTGGAGGTCCGAAGAGACAAGACTCGGCAGGACTTGAATGCCAAGTTCAAAGCTTTGGGTGAAAAGATTGATTTACTTCAGCGTGAAAATGCTCGTCTCAAGGCTCTTGATGATTCAAATATGGTGGAACTCCAACAAGAACGTTTACGCATCGAGGTACTTGAAAAACAAGTCAGTAATAGTGGCCTTGATCGTCACAAAGAATTAATGGAGATTCTCCAAAAGCCTCAAGTCGACACCCTTGGAGAACTTACTAAAGAGGATGGGATTCTTTCCAAAGTTTTGAGCTCCAGTGAAGGAGTTCAAGGGAAGTTTAACGAAATCTCGAAGACAATTATAAGTTCTCTCAATCAGACATCGGAGTGGCAACAAACTCTGACCAAGATTCTCGAGGACTTTTACACTGGAATTCAGACGAGGCTGAATGACAACGGTAGTAAGGACACCAATTTCCAGGAGTCCACCGTCAAACTCTTTGATGATCTTAGAGAATATCTTAATCAAATCAATGGTGATCTGAATGAAAAGATCAAACTCAGTGAGCAGCTCAATGTGCTCCGAGATAGCAATGCTACTTTGAAAGCAAATTTGAACTCCAAGGACGCAGTTTTGGAGAATCATATCGCCCGGATGCATGAGTTAACCCAAGAGCTCGCAGACGTTCGTTTACAGTTAATAAATAAAGCTGAACAGCTGGCAATCTCAAATGCACAACCAAGGGAGGATCCGGAATTGAAGAAAAAGGTCGATGACTTGGTCACGGAGATATCCAGATTACAAAAACTGCTCAGCACTGCAAACGATGGTAAGAGCCAAGCTGAGAATAGTGCCCAAATTCACCAAGCAACAATTACTTCGACTCAAAATCAATTACGCGAGAAAGAGGATAAGTTGCGAAACGCCAAGTCTACCATCGAAAAAATGGAAGGAAATAATCAAAAGCTCCAAATTGAGTGTAGATCAGCCATGGAGAGGGTTCGGCAGGAAACTACACAGCTTGCCTTGTCTCAAAAGAAGGATCTAGTAGCCCAGCATGACTCCTTAGTCAATGATCTTAAGCATAAGCAAGCGGAAACCGAGAAAAAGCTACATGTAACGGTTGAGAAATCAAAAAAATCTCAATGGACCATTGATGAGCACACCAAGACAATCAACAGACTTAAGTCGGAGATAGCTACTTACAAGGACCAGGTGTTACAGCAAAAGCTTCAACTTCAAAGCTTGGAGGAAAGTTCCATTTCTGCTTCCCAACTTCAAAAATACAATCAAGAGATATTATCAATTCGCCAAGAGCAAGAAAATCAGCGTGCATCGTCAAACGCTTGTCGAGACGAGTATCTTAGGATTAATGGTGAAATCGAGGGTGCTCAGAAACGTCTTCGTGATATGAATGAAGCAAATGAGCTTCTAATGACAGAGAATGGTCGGTTACGAAAGCGTTTAGAGGATGCCAGCACGGTGACTGAGGAGATTGTTGGAGGTCCCAACCGTGTTGATGATGCTCGGCCATCTTCACGTAGGCCTGCTGAGAGAAAATCTATTAATTTCCACAGTCAACCCCACGATAAACTCGTAGGAAGAAACCATTCTGAATTCAAGAATGATGCAGTACTTGCATCATCTTCTTTGCGAACCACGTCATCTGCTTCACGGACCTCATCTTCACGAGCATATGGCGACAACAGCAGCGGAAATTGGACTCCGATCAAACCCTCCACCAACAACGCTTCTCTAGAGACAAGCCCTCTCACCGATTTGGAAGACATCATGCCAAATGTGGAATCCGCGCATAGTCGTGAGGAACTGCAGCAAGTATACAACAAAAATCGCCAAGTAGTGAATGATAAGGTTGATCAAGTGGATAGCGTTCGATCCAAGTACTATCCTCATGGAGAACATACCCTTGGCACTCCGAAGTCCAAGTTCAACAAAGTTGTGATTGCTATTCAAGGGGAATTAGTTAATACACCAAACCAAGCACCTGGACTCATTCCCTCTCTTGCAGAAGAAAATATCCAACGCCGAATGAACAAGCCAACTAAATCAGCTTTGAAGAAGACTGATCATCAGGACTCTTTTATTATTCCAGATGGCCCACAAAGTCAAGTTTATAATCCAATTTTCAAAAAACCAGCGCCAAGAAACAATCGTGGACTCGATACTGGCCTTCATGCAACTCGAGGAACTGGCGCGAGCAGTTACAATCGCATCGCAAGTTCAACTCCGCAGGTGTCTAATTCGAGAGCACCAGAGCCGCGGTATGAACCAACACCAGAGATCAAGCGCAACGCCATTAAAAGAGCAAGGTCAAATTCATCCCTCGCCGCTCAGAACCTACAACCCGCCAAGCCTGCGAAAGCACCCAGAATGTATCACCGCCAACCGTCAAACAAGGCAATTATTCCAGACTCCCAAGATCGATTGTAAGGTGAATTGTTCATGGCTCAGATGGCAATATCACAGGTCAACCATTATTGGGATACCAACTTGCACCTTGAATTACAAATTCGCCATATTCAGATTGGTCATAGCATCTTCGCTACGAAAGTTGACGCAGAATCTCGAAAGTTTTGGACGTACGGAAGGACAACTGAAGTTGTGTTGATCACTTATAATGGCTTTGCATGGCAAGAGAGAGATTTAGCGTTTTGAAGTTGATGTTGATCATTAGCTTTTAATAAAATGTTGTACTATGGAAGGTGGATGAAGGAGACAGGATGAAGAAAAGATGTGGAATTAGTCGATGTTTCTATAATTGTCAGAAAGTGAATTTATTTCGCAAGTTGTTGCTTATATATACCAGTAAGGTAGATCACCAGATATTAGGCTTTATACTTGCTAGATAATCTAGAAATCTAGAATCCGCATCAATAAAGGTGTTATTCATCATTTTGCATTGTGTGAGTCGAAATAAATGGTGATTGTATTCATGATGTTGTCCCATGCGCCGTTCCATGCGTCTGCTCGTGCAGTGCCTAGGTTGTGTGATTTCTATAGGTTTTGTTTAGTTCCTAAAGGCGCATACACCCGTACTAACTCGATTCCATGGTTTATCATGCAATATGAGTATGAATGCAGTAGCCCTAGCCTATCTTCCATTCCTCTTTCCCAGCAGCTTCTTTCGAGAGGAGACTTGAATATTTTCAAAAAAAATAAAAAATAGCATCGTTTCCTCAAATCCATATACCACGATATAACGTTCTCTTGACAACTCCATCGCCTAACCCTTATGCACATCCCTCACTCTATCCTCTATCCTCTGGTATCTTATTTTTCTTTTCTCTTTTCTTTTTTCTCTTTTTCTCCTTTTCCTTTTTCCTTTCTCGCGTCTTTTTCACATCTTAAGCTTCATATTTATTGACTTGCGTGCTTGCGTTTGTGTTCTCTGTGTTTGCGCATCGGATCATATCATATCGTATGGTATCGAGGGATAAATAAATGATGTATATATGTATATGAGCTATTTCATCTATTTCGAACCACCACCTCGTTTTTGCTCGAGAAATAAAACTTTTTTGCGGACTAGATGAAGGGAAAGGGGGGTTGTGGTTAGCTTGGGGTTTTTTGTTGTTTTTAATGAGGGTTGCGTGGTAGCAGAGAGGTGGTGAGGTTTATGGGTTGGATTTGTGGGTTGGATGTTTGGTTTTCGTGATGGGTTTGGAGGCTCGGAGATGCTGGGAAAAGGGAAGGTGGAGGCGGTGGAGATTTGAGAAGGAGATTGAGGTTGGTATTGAGATGCGGACTGAAATTTTGAGGTTGGCGGCAGAGAGAAGCGAATGCTTGGATATTTTGGGACGAGATGTCGTTCGTGCAGTTTGCGCGCTGTTTGAGTGTAGTTTATGAGTTGGATGAGGTGAGGTAAAATGATAGGTAGTTGCTCGTGTATATTGCGCAAATGGTGAAATCCATCTCAATTGCTCTGCGCTTACTTCGACTTTCCTCATTCGACGTAATGTATGCAGATGCTCGCTCAATTCGTAGTCCGCGCACACCTCTCCATTCTCATATTTCCCTTCCTCTTTCTCCCTTCCATCCTCAACCCCAGAATCCCAAATCCAAATCCAAAACCCCCACCTCCCAATCCCTTCCCCCTCCCTTTTCCTCCCAGCAATCTCCAACTCCTCTCACCTCACTCTTAATCCTATCCCTAGAGGAAAATCCCCAAAAAAAAAAAAAAACAAAAAACTCACCAACAGGATCATACTTCAACATACTAAGCGGCCTATGCGCACGCGGTCGAATAAGCGTCTTGTAATATCCCGTTAGAGCCATTGATATGAGGCGGACGGGGATGGTGCGGGATTTGGCTGTGAAAGAGGGGGTGGGGGTTAGCTATTTCTATTTATAAGGGGTATGAGGGGAGGAAGTGAGGGGTGATGATTTTGAGGGTGGAAGGGCAGAATTGTAGAGCGGGGAGGACTGTAATGCGTGAGGTACCTTTTTTCGCCATGTTGATATAGATTTATAGATTGAGATTGAGGGGTGTGTGAGAGGAGCTGGAGGAGCTGGTGCGTGGGAGTAAGAGTGGTGATTGGGAGGGATGGTATGCGATGGTTCTCTCTCTAGGTAGGTACCTAACCCACGACGACTTGGATATAAAATTATTCCGACGCGGATGTGGTGTTTATGCCTCAGGTTTGGAGGTTTGAGGAAATGGGATTTTGGGGTTTATCCGGTGATTTACCGGTGAAGGGATGCGTGGGCACGTGATTGGATGAGTGGGATTGGATGGGATAGAGGATTGCGTGCTTGTGACATTTACGGACTGTTTGGTTTACCGTGGATGGTGTGGGATGGATGGTATGCATCGGATGGATGGAATGGATTTGAATCGTATGTATGTACGAATACGCAGTACGGGATTTGCTTAGCTTGTATATTTTGGGAGAAGCTCAATCCTTTTTTTCCCCTTGGGTAGAGAGAGACAACTCGATAATACCTAGTAGTTACCTAGTTACCAGGTCTCCGAAGTAAAGATGCTGAATCGCGGAGGTTAAAAGTTGTCCCGACTCCTGACTGATGGTTCTAGAGTCGTATGATTTGGATGTGCATGACGTGGATGAAGTGGATTCTTTTGGAATTTTGGAATTTTGGAATTTTGGAATTTTGGAACTTTGGTAAGGTTAACGCTCTGGAGAAGAAGGTTTGGAGGTAAAGAGTCATGTGAATGAATTGGGTGATGTGGTGATGTTCTATCGTTTTTCATTTTTGTCTTTGCTTTTGATTCATGTGAGTTACCCCTGTTTTCATGGTCGATACTAGGCATGATACTGTAGGATGGATAGGGCGTAGTGCCTCGATGATTTAGGATTGTTACAGAATACAGGGCAGATAGGTGAATTGAAATCTTCATTCCATTGATTTGGGTTTTCTTCTCTAACCTCGTTGGGCGGAGAGGGAGATGTTAAAAGTTACAGCTTAAGATCTCAACCTTGCCATCTTGAGTTTCGGAGTTGCAACTCAATGTCGATATCAGAATGCAGAATATTGAATGTTACACAGACCGCAATAGACCCGTACAGAGTGACCAATATAGCATCACGGAGATATCACCATGGTCCAAAAGAGACCATGAACAACAATCTCGACTCGATGCAACCACCAAGCCTTCGAAGCTAAATCGTTTGCGTAATAAGTATTCCTATCTTCCCCAAAGACTAGAATTCACCATCGTGACGGATGCAGTACATACTACATAGTAAATACTACTACCTAGACAGATAGCTATCTTTGGTAAAGGATAAATAAAGTAAGGCCCGATGCATCCTATAAAAAAATATCATCAACACCCATCATTTCCAAAACATGGCAAATGTCAAATTGTTGACGTTTCTCGATCATCGATGGCTTCAATATGCATACCTAGGATTGATCAAATCGATATCGTATTTAGAGTGGGGGATTTTTTGGATTTTTTGGATTTTTTGGATTTTTTGGATTTCTGGACTCGGTACTCGGATAATGGCATGGAGTGGCTTAATGCGTTGGAAGGGATGTGGAAGTAGACGAGGAAGTGGATGGAAAGTTCTCTGCTCCATTTTATTTTTGATTCATGGTGATAGGGTTCGTTCCTGTACGGAGTCGTCGGGTAACACAAACGGACATCATCAAGAACTTATCTTGTCTGAATGCATTGAATCATTACTTTTATATGAATTATATGAATTATATGAATTATATCTATTATATCTATTATATCTATTATATCCATTATATCTATTATATCTTTCTTGAGCTTCATTAATTCTGATGATCACGTCGGCATGATGACCTACCTTACTTATACCCATCACATATACACTTTAGCCTTACTTATCTTAGCACGGGGCAAGCAAGTATCTATGTTTCAAGAGAAAGCACAACAATAAAGCTAATATTCAGATGTCATGACTGATTTGCCGATTGAGGCTCTCCAAAATGATGCGAGTCCGAATCGATGATAAAGCACTTGCACTTGCACTTGCCATGCATGTTAGTCATGATTAGATTAGAGTACATCTCCCTACCATTCTATTCAATGGATGAAGCGTAACAGTAATAATAATCATAATAATCATAATAATCATAATAATCATAATAATAATCATCATCATCATAATAATAATAATCACAGATGAAGAAGATAATCGTACCAACGTCAGCTTGCAATCAATATCAATAGGGAGGTAGGTACATAGCGTCCGTCCGTCAGTCTATAACCTTATGCCTTCTTTCCGGATCATGGAAAGATGTGATTGGCCGATCTTCACTTTCTTTCCTACCGAAACAATTTGTTATGAAGATCGAGAATCCCATCTCTCCCCAACGTTAATTCCCCCCGTTCGTTCCCTTACTCCCAGCCACTTCCAACATCTGCAAACTACATCTCGATGCCTTCTTGAGGAGTGCAGATGGCAAGATCATCGGACCCATACATATGCATTACCCATCATTCACATTCATTGATTCATTCCTGAGCCATTGATGGATGCATTGATGCATTGATGCATTGATGCATTGATCCATTGATCCATTGATTCATTTTTAATTAAGCTCCGGGAGTGAGGTAAGGCAGGGTAGATACTAGATACGAGCGATACTCTCCACGTATTATACTACTTTATACTACTTTAGTATACTTTAGTATACTTTCACCATCAGCTCCCGCTTTAACTACTCATCAGTACCAAGTCTCAACTACCCCAAATATTTATTTCAATTTCACCACCCCCCCAACCCCACTTCGCCCATTTCATCTTTCTGGAACGTTTAAAAAGTATTCCCAGGTGATGCATAGAAAAGAAGAAGAAGAAGCAAAATCATGTCAAGAAGTACAAGGCTTTTTTATGTATCACACACACAATACCTGCTACCTACCTATCATCAAAAGTCATAGTCATACATACCTATCCATTCATCCTTCGGTCAATTACTTATTGCCCAATCATGTTAACTCCTGAACATGAAGAACAGCTCAAGAAGCTTAAAGAGGTGAGGATCTTCTCTGTTACTGTCATCAAACATCTCTTGATATGTTGAAGCTTACAATGTGAAAATAGCTTCAAGCCTTATATGCCGAACATGCAGCTGCGCAAAATCAGCAAGACCAACAAGATGGAATTTCTCGTCCAGAAAGTAGAGATTCTGCTTCTTCCGACCCTATGATCTTTCCTGGCTTGTATTCTCCCAGTGGCTTTGATTTATTGCAAATTCTGGTATGTCTCAATTCCAATCCAAGCTTTGATTGCATTTGCTTTTGAGGCCCTCTCAGACTGCATTGATATTAATGTCGCATAGTATCAAGTTCAACGTCGACCAAATCCTACATATGCCTTGGGAAATATCGATAGCGGAGTAGCTCTGGTTCTATGTGATTCTGCACGTCCACATTGTCCTATCGTTTACTGCAGCGAACCATTTCAGCTTTTAACAGGTTACTCCCAATCGGAAATCATTGGCAAGAATTGCAGATTCCTTCAAAATCCATACGATCCCAACACGTTCGAAATTCTCGGTAATGCTCCTACGACCAAGGGTCTTCAAAATCCTACAAATGATCCAAATTCCATGGCGAAATCAACAATTCGAAAGGCTTTGGAATGTAATTTGGAAGCTCAGGTTACTCTTATTAATTATCGAAAGAATGGAGAGAGATTCCTTAACGTTTTGACAACGGTTCCCGTTAAATGGAGGACAATGGAGGGAGAGGAAAAGAATTACATTGTTGGATTTCAAGCCGTGGCTCCTCCTATGTTTAGAACTCCATTTTCTTGAGGATCTACTGGAGACTTTACACTATTAATCTGGTTGGTCTGCCCAACCAATTTGATGCAACCTTCATTGGACTTGATGTTTACATATCCTCTGATTGGTACTGGCAGGGAGGGAGGAATTCTCGTATTTTCAGACTTTGAGCATAGGTTATTGGATGATACCCCCAATTTCTAACAAGAGATCTTGGGCATTATTAGATGGTCATTCGAGGAGTATAGGAGCAAAGCATTAGGTCTGGAAGGGATAATACATATGGGATGGTACAGCATGGCGCTGGTGGTTCTTTGATTTAGTAGCTTAGGCTAGGTTTAGTCTGGGCTTTTGGAGTTTTGGCTAGGTGTCGTCTGTTGATATGGGATGAGAGGGTTTAAATGATTATGGGGGATGGAGGGAGATGGCGGTGGGGTTAAATGGGAAATCATCATTTGATTTTTACAAGTGAGGATTTTGGTGGATGCGTTTGTATGTGTAATGCGCTGTATGTGAATTGTTATCTGCAGTTGTGAAAGGTGTGTTTGTGATTCTCTGGGGACAAAGTATTGTGTAAGACTTATTCTCTGTTTGATTTCAGATCGTAGAAGTTTATTATTTAACATGATACCAGCGAACACTCAAGTATCCTCATTGTATTCCGTCCTAATGGTATTCCGTCCTAATGGTATTTTTTAATTGTTTTGTTTTGATAAGTGGACGGATGGATGGATAAGATTTTCTTTTTTTTTTCGGAAATGTTAGAATGATAACGGGCAATGGGATTTGAGGGTTATAAGACTTTCTTTTTTAAGTTGGGGAAGGGGAAAGGGATGGGGATGGGGATGGGGATGGGATGGGATGAGGATAGTGAGATTGAGATTGAATGGAATGTTGGATTTGGGTGTAGATGTGGATGAATAAAGTAGTATAAAGTAGAGTAGAATAGAGTAGAGTAGAGTAAAATAAAATAGAAAGGATTAAAGAAGAAGATTTTATATAAATAAGAGATATATAATGTAATAAGATATAAGAATATAAGAATATAAAGAGTGGATGTATAAAAAGAGTGATAAATAAAAGATATAAAATAAAATAGATATATAGATATATAGATTTGAAGATTTGAATTAATGATATATATAAAAATAGAATATAAAAATAAATAAATAAAAATAAATAAATAAATTTTATATTTATAATTTATAATAAGATTTTATATTTGAATTAAATTGAGTTGAGTTAAGTTAAAGAGTATTAAAGTTTGAATATTATATTTAGGAATTGTTGTAAGATTGAAATGTTTTTATTAATTGTGATGATGTGTAAAATATTATAAAATAAAATAATTATAATATATATATTGTAAAAGTAATAGATCGAGATATATATATCCCGATAATATATTATAAGAAGGGAATTGAAAGAGAAAGTTGAATTAAATTATATTATAATATATTATTTATAAAGAAAATAGATTTTATAATAATTTTAAGATTATTATAATATATAGTTTTAAAATAGTATATAACAGATTAATTATTTATAAAATATAAAATCTGTTTTTTTTTAATAATATATATAAAAATATAAGAATATAAAATAAATAAATGATTTAAATTATTTATAATTTAATAATTATATATTTATATTAAAATTTAATTATTTTAATAATTTAATAATTTAATAATTTATTATATTAATAATAAGTCTAGTATTTATCACAATTATAAATCTTATAATAACTATTTTTGTATTTATAAGATATAATTTGATCAATTTAGTATAGAATTAAGATAATATAAAGATTTAATAAATATCAAAATTGTTATTGTTAGATTTATTATAATAACAATTATAGAATTATATAGTTAAGTGATTATATAATATTATTTTCATTAATTTTATTGATTTATATAAGTGTAACGATCTGGTCGAGGTAGCGGCTGTCTGAGATTTTGTATAATTGGTAATTGTAGGTTAAGACTAATAATCATTAGTTATTGTCACAATTCACGGTTTTCTTTATAATAGTATTATTGACGTCGGTGATTTATAGGCCGATTACAGGGGGGATATGATTTAACCGTTGCTTTCGGGGATCCTGATTATCTAAGCCTAGAACCCCAGGATTCCTAGAATAAAGTATTTTAAACAATTATAGTAGAATAGGACAAATGTTCTATCTAATTGATTGTAATAAGATTATCATTTTAAAGGATATTATATTCTAAAGTTATAATTCCTAAAAGGAAAACTTTTGGGATAAATGTTCTAGGAAAGGAAAGGTTTTGGAATATGAGAGGCTTCAGGATCAGTTATATGATGTGTTAGCTTTACTAGTCAATTAGTAGAGTTAGTATTACAAGAATACTAGTTATATTAATTAATTAATATAATTAATATAGGAAAAGAGATTAGTATATAATCAGAATAGTTTTATAGTTTAGGAGTTTTATATTTAATTTAGTTATCAATTAATTTATCTATATTTCAATTGATTTAGTAATATATTTATCTTTGAATAGATAATCAATAATTATTAATTTTAATTTATAATTATCAATTAGATGAAACTTTAAGGTAATTGTTGTTTTAATTAGATTGTTATATTTTGAGTATTGTTATAATTAAGTTATATATAATATAATGATTTTTAATTAGTAGTTTATCGAATTATTTCTATTCAATTCAATCGGGGTCTTTGTTTAGGTTATCGTTATTATGGAATATAAACGAATGATTCAGATATCTATTTCTAATTTATTTTATAGAGATTATAGTAAGTATTAAGCTTTTGTTATATAAATTGATCTTTATTATACTTTTAATGGATAACTTTTTTTGATTTCTATATAAAGAATCTTGTAGTTGATTTTCTTTTTCTGAAAAATTGTATTTAATTGAATTGAATTATTCTTTAATGATTTAATAATCAAGATTATTAATAATCAATTAAATAAAAGTATAAAATCTGAGATTTATTATCTATTCCTTAATTATAAATTGTTCAGATAAGGATTCAATAAAGTATTTAGGAAAGTAGACTCCGATTATATAATTGAAAGAGTATTGTGATAATTTAAATAGATTGAATTAATTATAATTTATATTGTCAAGTTTTAATAATATATTGGGTGTATTATATGGGATAATAATTATTTAAAGTTATAATTCTATAAAGAATTGAAAGATATTATCAAAGATGAGTTAGCGAAAGTTTCAAAATCATTAAACCTTTTCGAATTAATTGAAACATTTATTTTTATTGATAATCGATTTTATAAACAACAAATGAAGAAGAAAGAAATCATTTAGGAAAACAGAAAATTCCAAAAATCTTATTGTTAGAATAGATATCACGATATTAATAATCTAATAGAATTGGATAGTATCGAACGATATTATATGAGGATAAACAATCTAAATGTTAACAAAAAGAAGAAATGTAAAGAGAATAATTTATATTTTATTTATAAGAAAAATGGATATATATCTTAAGATTGTTTTTAAAAGAAGAAACTATTTATTACAAAAAACAAAATTCTCGAAAAACAAGGATCTTAGAAAAAAACATAAGAAAAATAGGATTATTAGAAAAAGATTTATTTCAATCTAATTTTGAACAATTAAAGGAATTGAATATCAATAATTAAAACTCTAGAATCAGTATTGAAAATAATATCGATTATAAAGAAGAACTTTTAAAAAACCTTAAATTGAAAGATAAAAAATCAATTAAGGAATTTAAGGAAGATCAATAATCAATTGAATCCTATCAATTGTTTCAAAAAAATAAGTTATAGTATTTAATTAGTTATTTAGATAAGAAATAGATATAGTATTATTACAAGGAGGAAAAATCTGATTTTATTAAGAAATATAAAATTTATGATTATCTTATTTTATTAATATTTTATATAATAATATATAATGATATTTATTATATAGTATTTAAAGAAAATATTAGGATAAGCAATGTTAGGAGATATATTACGAATATAGATTCTTTATCTTTTAATAAAGTATAGGAATATAGCAAGTGTGATTTGGAAATTGGAGAGGTATAGGAAATCCTATTATAAATCGGGATTCGTTGTATCTGGTGAAGGATTGATAAGAATAACAAAGAAGTGTTAAACCGAAATTATTGTCGAGATTTCTAAACAGAATCAATAAGATTATTGTTTATTATACTTTATCGATTATTGAATATAAACGAATACCAATATAAATAGATAAATCTCTTTATCGGAGAATAAATTGTCGAATCTTTATTATTAGAATTCAATAATATTATAAGAATCGGATAACTAATTGTAGAAATCAAATTAAAGAAATAATAAGTTAATACTTTGGTTGATTTTGGAGTTATAAATATATTTATGGATTTCAATTTTGTAAAAGAGAATAAAATTCTTATGGAATTAAAATAGGATCTTTATCAATTGATATTGTTAGAAGGAAAGAAAGCTGATATTGATAATTGGATATATAAAGAAATCAGTATTATCAAAATGATTATATTAAATAGATATATTAAACGAATCAAAATGGATTTAGTACTATTGGATAGACATATAATCATTCTTGGTATTTTGTAGATTAAGAAATATAATCTAAATATCGATTGAATAAGAGATACTTTAATATTCGATTGTTGTAATTGTAATAGTAAATGATTATATAGTTTGAGGGAACAGATTTCTGAAGAGATCGAATACTATATTATAACAACAATGGATCCTTTATTGGTTGGTAGAATCGATGAAAAAGAAATTCTAATACAATATAAAAGATTTATCAAATTTTTCAAAGATCTATAGGATTTGAGGGCTTTACTAGAATATAAGCTTTAAGATTATAAAATCAATTTCAAAGAAAGATTTATATTCCCTACCAAAAAGTTGAGATTATATAATCCTAATACTATATAGATATAAAAAGAATATAAGATTAAGATTGAAAAGAAAGGATGGATTAGAAAATCCAAATCCTTTTGTATATTCAATATATTATTGGTATTTAAGAAAGATAATCTAAATAATTGATTTTGTAAAGATTATTATTAGATTAATAATGGAATAATCAAAGATGTATATCCAATATCGAAAATCTAAAAGTTAAGGGATAAATTGAATAAAACAATGATTTATACAAAATTGAATTAAAAAAACGTTTTCAATTTGATATAGATAAAAAAGAGTTACAAATAGAAAATAGTCTTTATATTATTATCAGATTTATAAAAATATATAATTATGCTATTCAGTTTAATTAATATATTAATTATATATTAACAATAGAATAATAAGATATTCAAAGAATTCAATTTATTCGTAATTTGTTATTTAAATGATATTCTAATCTTTTTTTAGAAAGAGGAAGAATATAAAGGATATATATTAAAAGTATTCGAAGTATTTAGAAGAATGAATTCAAAACTCAAATTATCGAAATACGAGTTTAAAATACGAAAAATAATATTTCTAAAATATATTATTCAATTAAAATAAATGAGTATAGATCCTGAGAAAATAGAAAAGGTAAGGAATTGAGAATGATTTAGGAATATTAAGAATATACAATCTATACTAGGATTCGTTAATTTCTATCAAATATTTATAAAAGACTTTTCGAAAATGATAGAATTCTTTATCGAAATAATCAAAAAAGGAATAACTTTTATATAGAATGAAAAAGTAGAACAAGTTTTCCAAGAAATCAAGAATAGATTTATAAGGGAATCTATTTTTTACAATTATCATAATAATCAAGAAAGTATTATCGAAACAAATACTTTTGATATCTATATAATAGAAATCCATTTACAAAGAAATAATAATAGGAAATTACATTTTGTTGTTTATTATTCAAATAAAATAAACAAAATAAAGCAAAATTACAATATTTATAAAAAGGAATTTATAATTATTATAAAAATATTAAAACATTAAAGGATCTATTTCCAAAAGATTGAATTTCTAATAATCATCTATATTAATTATATAAATCTTCGAATTTTTATTATCACTAAAATCTTGGATAATCATAAATTGATTAAATAAATTGAAGAATTAATAGAATTTGATTTGATAATCAAATATATCAAAGGAAAAAATAATACAAAAGCAAATATTTTAAACAAACTATCAAATTATAAAGACAATAAAATCTATCAAGAAATGACAATCTTGAAATCCTTATCAAATAAAGATTTTATTTCTAATCTAACAGAAATTGTTATTATAGAAAATAAATTAATAAAGATTTGAAAAGATAAACTTATAAAAGTATAACAAAATAAAAAAAACATTAAATAATCAAAACCATTAATAATTATTGATAGATTGTTTCAAATAAAAAACAAAATATGATTATCAAATAGTATTACCCTTAAATATATCACAAAACAATATATATTATCAATTTATGAATATCAAAGAATACAAAGAATATATTTAAAAATCAAAAAATAATATTAGAATCCAGGATTCTATAATATAATTAATAAAATAATTATCAAATATGATATCTATATTAGAAATAAAACTTTTTATCATACTTCTTATAAATAGATGAATATCATTGAAATATTATTTATATTATAGAAATCAATATTATAGGATTTTATAAATCCATTACCAAAATCCAAAGATTCAATAATAAAAATAATATACAATTATTTTCTCGTTATAATAAATAGATTAACGAAATATTTAATATTCGTATTATATTAGACAATACTAATTGTAAAAATATTAATCTTTATATTCCTAAAAGAAATCGTTATAATATATAAATTATCAAAGGAAATATTTTTTGATAAAAATAAACTTTTTATTTCGAAATTTTGGATTATTTTAATGGTATTATTAGAAATAAAGAGAAAAATGTTTATTATATTCTATTTACAAATCAATAAAAAAAATGAAAGAGTGAATTAGATTATCAAAGTTTATCTTCGATACTATATGAATTATTAATAAAATAATTGAATAAAACTTTTACCTTTAATATAATTTGTATATAATAATTCAATATCGAAAGTAATACAAGTTACTCTGAATTATATCAATTATAAATACAAATTGATTATATATCACAAACCAGAAATTATAAAAATAGAAAATCAATCTATAATAATACAAATAGAAAGATTTAAAGAAATCTATAAAGAAATAATAATAAAATTGAAATTTGTTATTGAAAGAAATATATATTATTACAATCAGAAATGTAATTAGAAATTAATATTAAAAAGGGATAAAGTTTATTTATTTCGAAAAATATCGAAACAAAAGATCTAATACAAAATTGAATTACAAGAAACTTGGATTATTCAAAATCAAAAAAGTTAAAAGATTTTTGAATTATGAATTAATACTATCAAAGAATATGAATATATATCTAGTATTCTATATATTTTTATTCGAATTAATATTTTTAGAAGTATCTAAAGCTTCTGAAACAGAAATCATATCTATAGATTAAGATATCGAATATAAAGTGAAAAGAATATTAGATTATAAATATATTAGAAACAAGATCAAGTACTTGATAAAATGAAAAGATTACCCCGACTTCGAAAATATATAAAAACTCAAAAGAAATTAAACATTTGAAACGGTTCTAAGAGTTTCATTGATAGAATCCGGATTTATTTAAAAAGAAAAAGAATTCATTGCTTCTTACAAAAAAGGATCGAAAAAGTCGAAATCGTTTGTAGGATTTTCGTTAGGGTTAATAGGATCAATTGATAATTAATCAAATTGATCAAATTGATCAAATCGATCAAATTGATTAGGGCTTAATTAACCAAATTGATCAAATTGATCAAATTGATCAGAAGGGTCGAAAAGAGCAACAAATATAAAGGATACAATAATTTCCTATTCCTTTTCTTTTCTTTTTTTTTCTTTTAAAACATCAAGTTCATTTATAAAATTCAAATTAGTTATAATCATTTTCTATTTTTGTTTATAAAGAAACTTTTATTGTTTATTAAAACAAAGAATTTGCAATATCGTTTTATCCTTTTCATATTTATATACTCGATTTAAACATCAATAACTTTCCAATCAAAAACGAAGAGTATTTTATTCAATTTACAAATATTGTATGATTTATTAAAAGTAGTACAACAACTACAACAATAATACTTAACATTATAAGAAGAAATATATTCGATATCAGTATTTTTATATCGAATATAAAAAACCATCTTCTTTCTAGTTAAATTAATTTCTCATTCAAGAGTTTTATAATCGATACAAAATTAAAAATGAACAAGTGGTATAATGAAGAAGAAAGTATTCGAGATAAATTATATAAGGAATAATGTTTCTTTTCAAACCTTATAAACGATCGAGAATGATATTTAGCTAAAACAAGGATAATATCATGATTTACAATTTTCTTTATAATAGTATTATTGATATCGATGATTTATAAACCGATTATAGAAAAAATGTAATTTAATTGTTGCTTTCGGAGATCTTGATTATTTAAATCTAAAACCTCAAGATTTTTAGAATAAAGTATTCTAAACAATTATAATAGAATAGGATAAATATCCTATTTAATTAATTGTAATAGGATTATCATTTTAAAAAATATTGTATTTTAAAGTTATAGTTTCTAAAAGGAAAGTTTCTAGGATAAATGTTTTAGGAAAGGAAAGGTTTTAAAATATGAAAGGTTTCAGGATCAGTTATGTGATATACTAGTTCTGTTAACCAATTAGTAGAATTAGTATTACAAAAATGCTAGTTGTGCTAGCCAGCTAATATAATTAGTATAAGAAAAAGAGATTAGTATATAATCAGAATAGTTTTATAATTTAGAAGCTTTATATTCAATTTAGTTATCAATTAATTTACTTATATTCCAATTGATCTAGTAATATATTCATCTTCGAATGGATAACCAATAATTATTAGCCTTAATTTATAACTACCAATCAGACGAAACCCTGAGGCAGCCGCTGCCTCAACCAGATCGTTATAATTATCCATTTGAAAATGAATTCTTTATTAGATCAATTGGAATATAAATAAACTAATTGATAATTAAGTTAAATACAAAGCTTTTAAACTATGAAAATATTCTGATTATATACTAATGAATGAAAAGAAGCTTTGTGGAATCTAAGAACTTTAAAAAGCTTTTGGAGTTTTAGAAGCTTTTCAAGTTCTTAGGGCTTTTCATTATGTGATTGATTTTGAAGCCTCTGTAACGATCTGGTCGAGGCAGCGGCTGCCTCAGGTTTTCGTATGGTTGGTAGTTATAGGTTAAGGCTAATAATCATTAGTTATCCATTCGAAAATGAATATATTATTAAATCAATTGGAATATAGATAAACTAATTGATAACTAAATTGAATACAAAGTTTCTAAACTATGAAACTATTCTGATTATATACTAATCCATTTTGGGAGCCTTCAGAAGCTTATACTTTTAAAAGCTTTAAGGAATCTACAGAAGCTTATACTTTTGAAGATTTCATTATATAATTAGGATTAGATTATATATTCGAGTTTATTGAAAATAAAAAGATTATATAAAATAATTGTTATATAAATTTATATACAAATTGCTTTGCTTTTCAATAAAATCAAAACTTATAAAAACAAATTAATTGTTACCTTATAATATTCTGTAAAATAATTTTATAATACTATCTCTTTTTTAATCAAACATTATTCTTGATTATTTATAATTAATATATAATCTATTAATTTTTGTTGTTTTATATCTTGATTCTTTTTTATTATAAATGATTTATAATTTAACAAAATTCATTAAAAGAATAAAAAAGTTTTATTTTATAATTGAAATCGAGAATTCTGATATCGAAATGATTTTGTATATTTATTATTATATAAAGGACTTTTGTTATATAAAAATTCTGAATAATTTGTAAAAGATTTGTTATTTCGAATATATATAATCTTATACTTTTTGTAATATAAAATAGTATTTAGAAGATAATTGGAATAAGGAAGTTCTTCGAATAAATGATTAGAAATTCTTAAATAAATAAAAGAAAAATTTTGTAAAAAGAAAAAGAAGTTATAATTAAAATTCTTTATTTTGAAAACAATAAGATTATTTGTAAAATTGTTATAGAAAAATGATTAAATGAGATTTCAAATATCTTAATAAATTGAATATTTTGGAAAAAAAGGAAAGAAAAGAAAAAAAGGAAATTGTTATATTTTTGATGTTTGTTATTAATTTCGATTCTTTTAATTAATTTAATCAATTTGATCAATTTGATTAATTTGATCAATTAACTTTTAGTCAATTTGATTAATTATCAATTGATTTTATCAATTTCAATGAAATTTTTATAAACGAATTTGATTCTTTTAATTCTTTTTTCTTTTGAATAAATTTGAATTCTATTAATGAAACTTTTGATATTTCTTTAGATATTTAATTTCTTTTTTAAGTTTTTATATATTTTCAAAATTGGAATAATCTTTTTATTTCATTAAATATTTGATTTTGTTTTTAATATATTTATAATTTAATATCTTTTTCATTTTATATTTAATATTTTGATTTATAGATATAATTTCTGTTTTAAAAGTTTTAAATACTTTTGAAGGTATTAATTCGAATAGGGATATATAAAATATTGAATATATATTTATATTTTTTGATAATATTAATTTATAATTCAAGAATCCTTTAATTTTCTTGATTTTGAATAATTTGAGTTTTTTGTAATTCAATTTTGTATTAGATCTTTTTATTTCGATATTTTTTCAAAGTAAATAGATTTTATTTCTTTTTTTTAATATTGATTTCTAATTATATTTTCAATTGTAATAATATATATTTCTTTCGATAACGAATTTCAATTTTATTATTATTTCCTTATAGATTTTTTTGAATCTTTCTATTTATATTATTATAAACTGATTCTTTATTTCTATAATTTCTGGTTTATAATATATAATCAGTTTATATTTATAATTAATATAATTCAGAATGATTTATATCGTTTCTGATATTGAATTATTATATATAAATTATATTAAAAATAAAAGTTTTATTTAATTGTTCTATTGATAATTTATATAATATTAAAGGTAAGCTTTAACAATTTGATTTACTTTTTCGTTTTTTTTATTGATTTATAAATAAAATATAATGGATATTTTTCTTTTTATTCTTAACAATATTATTAAAATAATTCAAAATTTTGATATAAAAAGTTTATTTTTATTAAAGAGTATTTCCTTTAATAATCTATATATTATTATAATCTTTTTCAGAAATATAAAAATTAATATTTCTATAATTAATGTTATTTGATATAATATAAATATTAGATATTTTGTTAATCTATTCATTATAATAAAAAGATAATTGTATATTACTTCTATTATTGGATCTTTAGATTTTGATAATGGATTTATAAAATCCTATAATATTGATTTCTATAATATAAATAATATTTCGGTAATATTTATTTGATTATAAAGAATATAACAAAAAGCTTTATTCTTAATACAAATATTATATTCGATAATCATTTTATTGATTATACTACAAAATCTTAGATTCTAATATTGTTTTGATTCTTAAATATATTCTTTATATTCTTTAATATTTATAGATTGATAATATATATTGTTTTATAATATATTCAAAAACAATATTACTTAATAATTATATTTTGTTTCTTATTTGAAATAATCTCTCAATAATTACTAATAATTCTGATTATTTGATATTTTTCTTATTTTATTATACTTTTATAAGTTTATCCTTTTAAATCTTTATTAGTTTATTTTTTATAATAATGATTTCTATTAAATTAAAAATAAGATTTTTATTTGATAAAGATTTCAAGATCGTTATTTCTTAATAGGTTTTATTATTTTTGTAATTTAATAATCTATTTAAAATATTTACTTTTGTATTATTTTTTCTTTTGATATATTTGATTATTAAATCAAATTTTGTTAATTCTTTAATCTATTTAGTTAATCTATGATTATTCAAGATCTTAATGATAATAAAGGTTTGAAGATTTATATAATCAGTATAAATGATTATTAGAATTTAATCTTTGGAGATAGATTTTTCAATATTTCAATATTTTTATAATAATTATGAATTTTTTCTTATAAATATTGTAATTCTGTTCTGTTTTGTTTATTTTGTTTGAATAATAAATAATAAGATATAGTTTCTTATTATTGTCTTTTTGTAGATAGATTTTTATTATATAGATATTAGAGATATTTATTTCGATAATACTTTTTCGGTTATTATAATAATTGTAAAGGATAGGTTCTTTTATAAATCTATTCTTGATTTTTTAGAAAGCTTGTTTTGTTTTTTCATTTTATATAAAAGTTATTCCTTTTTTGATTATTTTGATAAAAGATTTTATTATTTTCGAAAAGTCTTTTATGAATATTCGATAGAAATTAACGAATTTTAGTATGGATTATATATTCTTGATATTCTTGGATCTTTTTTAATTTTTTACTTTTTTTGTTTTTTCAGAATCTATATTCATTTGTTTTAATTGAATGATATATTCTAAGAATGTTATCTTTTGTATTTTAAATTTATATTTCGATAATTTGAATTTTGAATCTATTCTTTTAAATGTTTCGAATATTTTTAATATATATTTTTCGTATTTTTTCTCTTTTTGAGAAAAGATTAAGATATTATTTAGATAATAGATTATGAATAAGTTGAATTCTTTAAGTATTTTGTTGTTTTGTTGTTGATATATAGTTGATATATTGGTTAGTTTGAATGGTATGATTATATATTTCTATAGATTTAATGATAAAATGAAGATTGTTTTTTATTTATGATTCTTTTTTATTTGTATTAGATTGAAAATATTTCTTTGATTTAATTTCGTATAGATTATAATTCTATTCAATTTATTCTTGAATTTTTGGGCTTTTGATATTGGGTATATATCTTTGATTGTTCTATTGTTAACTTAATAGTAATCTTTATAAAATTAATTATCTAGATTGTTTTTCTTAAATACTAATAATATATTGGATATACAAAAGGATTTGGATTTCCTAATTTATTTTTTTTTTTCAATCTTGATTCTGTATTTTTTTTATATTTGTATAATACTAGGATTATATAATCTTAATTTTTTAGCAAAAGATATAAATCCTTTTTTGAAATTGATTTTATAATTTTAAAGTTTATATTTTAATAAAGTCTTCAAATCTTAAAGGTTTTTGAAAAACTTAACGAATCTTTTATATTATATTGGAATTTCTTTTTTATTGATTTTATTGATTAATAAAGGATCTATTATTGTTATAATATAATATTTGATCTTTTAGAAAGTTTATTTCTTTGGATTATATAATTATTTGTTATTACAATTATAATGATCGAATGTTAAAGTATCTTTTATTTAATTGATATTTGAATTATATTTTTAATTTATAAGGTATCAAGAATAATTATATATCTATTTAATAATACTAAATCTATCTTGATTTATTTGATATATTTATTTAATATAATTATCTTGATAATACTGATTTCTTTATATATTCAATTATCAATTCTAACTTTCTTTTTTTCTAACAATATTAACTAATAAAAATTCTATTTTAATTCTATAGGAATTTTATTTTTTTATAAAATTGGAATTTATGAATATATCTATAATTTCAAAATCAATTAAAGTATTGATTTGTTGATTTTCTAATCTGATTTTTATGATTAGTTATTTGATTCTTATAATATCATTTAATTCTAATAATAATGATTTGATAATTTATTCTTCGATAAAGAGATTCAATTATTTATATTAATATTTATTTATATTCAATAATCAATAGAATATAATAAATAATAATCTTATTAATCCTGTTTGAAAATTTTGATAATAATTTCGATTTAATACTTTTTCGTTATCTTTATCGATTCTTTATTAAATATAACAAATCCTGATTTATAATAAGATCTTTTATATATTTTTAATTTTTAGATTATATTTATTATATTCTTATACTTTATTGAAAGATGAAGAATTTATATTTATAATATATTTTCTGATATTATTTATCTCAATATTTTTTTTAAATATTATATAGTAAATATTATTATATATTATTATATAGAATATTAACAAAATGGGATAATTATAGATTTTATATTTCTTAATGAAATTAGATTTTTTTTATAATAGTATTATATCTGTTTCTTATTTAGATAATTGATTAGATATTATAATTCATTTTCTTAAAGCAAATGATAGGATTCAATTAATTATTGATCTTTTTCGAATTCCTTGATTGGTTTTGTTTTTGATTTGAGATTTTTGAAGATTCTTTTTTATAATCGATATTATTCTTAATATTAGTTTTAAAGTTTTGATTATTGATATTTAATTCTTTTAATTGTTTAGAATTGAATTGAAATAAATCTTTTTCCAATAATTCTATTTCCTTTGAGTTTTCTTTTAAGATCTTTACTTTTTGAGAATTTTATTTTTGTTTCCAAATCTTATTTGTTTTTGTTTTTGTAATAAATAGTTTCTTCTTTTGAAAACAATCTCGAAATATATATTCATTTTTTTATAAATAAAGTATAAATTATTCTTTTATATTTTTCTTTTTATCAATATTTAAATTGCTTGATTTTATATGATATTGTTTAATATTATTCAATTTCATTAGATTATTGATATTATGATATCTGTTCTAATGATAAGGTTTTAAAACTTTCTGTTTTCCTAAATGATTTCTTTCTTTTTATTTGTTATTTATAAAATCGATTATCAATGAAAATAAAGATTTTGATTAATTCAAAAAGATTAGATAGTTTCAGAGTTTTTGTTAATTTGTTCTTAATGATATCTTTCAATTCTTTATAAAATTGCAATTTTAAATAGTTATCATTTTAGATAATATATTTGATATATTATTGAAACTTGATAATGTAGATTATGATTGATTCGATTTGTTTGAATTATTGTAATACTTTTTCAATTATATAATCGGGGTTTATTTCCTCGAATATCTTATCGAATTTTTATCTGAACAATTTATAATTAAAGAATAAATAATAAATTTCAGATTTTATATTTTTGTTTAATTGATTATTAATAATCTTGATTATTAGATTATTGAAGAATAATTCAATTCAATTAAATATAATTCTTCAAAAAAAGAAGATTAATTATAAGATCTTTTATATAAAAATCAAGAAAAATTGTTTATTAAAAGTATAATAGAAATCAGTTTATATAACAAAATTCGATGTTTATTATAATCTTTATAGAATAAATTAGAAATAAATATTTGAATTATTTATTTATATTCTATAATAATAACAATCTGAACAAGGGTTTCGATTGAATTGAATAAAGACGATTCAGTAAATTATTGATTGAAAACTATTATATTGTATATAGTTTAATTATAATAATACTTAAAATATAATAATCTAATTAAAGCAATAATTATTTCAGGTTTTTGTATAATTGATAATTATAAGTTAAAGTTAATAATTATTAGTTATCTATTTGAAAATAAATATATTATTAGATTAATTGGAATATAGATAAATTAATTGATAATTAAATTAAATATGAAACTTTTAAACTATAAAATTATTCTGATTATATATTAATCCATTTTGGAAGTTTTCAGAAGCTTACACTTTTAAAGATTTTAAAGAATCTATAGAAGTTTATATTTCTAAAGACTTCATTATATAATTAAAATCAGATTATATATTCGAATTTATTAAAGGTAGAGAGATTATACAAAATAATTATTATACAAATTTGTATATAAGTTGCTTTGCTTTTTAACAAGATCAAAGTTTATAAAGACAGGTTGATTGTTATCTTGTAATACTTTGTAAAATGATTTTGTAATAATCTTTTCTTTTCTAGAATATTTGTTTCAGAAGCTTTCCTTTAGGAATTATAATTCTAAGATACAATATTCTCTAAGGTGATTGTTTTATTATAACTAATTAATTAAAATATTTGTTCTAATTTAATATAATTGTTTGGGATATTTATTTTAGGAATCTTAGGGTTCTATTTGTAGGTGATTAGGCTCTCTGAAAGTAATGGTTAAATCACACCCCTTTTGTAATTAGTATATAAATCACTGATATTAATAATACTATTATAATCTAATCCGTGAATCGTGATAGACTGTCTGAGGTTTGTATAATTGATAGTTGTAAGTTAAGGTTATTAATTATTGATTATTCATTTGAAAATGAATTCGTTATTAGATTAAATAGAATATAAATAAATTAATTGATAATTAAGTTAAATATAAAACTTTTAAATTATAAAACTATTTTGATTATATATTATAAAAGTAGTAGATCGAGATATGTATATCCTGATAGTATATTGTGAAAAGGGAATTAAAAGAGAAAACTGAATTAGATTATATTGTAATATATTATTTATAAAGAAAACAAAGTTCATAATGATTTTGGGATTAATACTATATAAATTCAAATGTATATATATAAAAGATTGATTATTATAAAAAGAAAAAATAAAAAGCTTTTTTTTTATATTTAATTACAAAAGATTATATAATTGATTAATTAAAATCTTTATATATTTGGTTTATAATTCTAACTTTCTTATATTCTTCCTTTTCAAGAAATATATATCTCTTTTTGTTTATCAAAGAAAATAATTGATTAGAATATAGAATATATGAAATATTATTATTAACAACTTTTTAGAATAGATATAAAAATTGAATAATGAAAAAGAGATTTGTTGAATTTAAAGATAATCCTTTATTCTTTAATAGATAATTTGATAAAAACTTTGTTTTTATTAATATTCTTATCAATTTTCGAATATTTAGATTTTGGTTTTGAAAGTATATCCAAAAAGAAAAGAAGTTTATCGAATCCCAAATAAAGATATTTAAAAATTCGGAAAGGTAAGAATAACTTTTTTCTTGATTTTGAAGATAGTATAAAAGGAATTGGACTTTGTTATTCTTGAACAAAAAAAGGAAATAATCTTTATATATTAAAAAGATCAACAATAGACTTTTTTTGTTATAAAGTCTTTTTTCGTTTTAATTATATTTTAAAGATTGAAGGAAGATCTTCCAATTCAGATTCAATATAATAAATAGATTCCTTTTTTTTCCAAAATAATTTCTAAAGAATAAATAAAGAAGTTTCTTCTTTTGAATAAAACTTCTAAATTGATAATCTTTTATTCTTCTTTTGAGATCTCATCAATGAATTTAGATATTATCAAATTTTTAATTCTAAAGACAATCTATCTTTATTTATAAATTAAATTTTATATAAAAAAAGAATATACTTTCTAAAAATTTTTTTTCTATTCCAAGATTTCGAAAATCATTTATACTCTTTTAAATCTATATTCAAAAAGCTTTATATATATATTTATAAAACCTTTAAATTTATAATTAAATAATATATAAACTTTATTTATTATCAATTTTGAATTCCAAAAGATTTTTCTTAAAAGAATTTATAAAATAGAAATTAAAAAAAGTAATATTTCTATATCGAAAAAGAATGATTTCGATATATAAAATCCTTCTTCATTGAATTCTTGAAGAACAAAAAGAATAATTTGATTTTGAAACGATTAAAGAAGATCTTCTTAAAAGATATTATCTTTTATTTCATTATCATTAATATTTACAATAAGATAAATGATTAATATTATAATCGAATTACAACTCTTGATGATATTAATAAATCAAAGGATTATATTGAACAATAAAACGATTATATAGAAATCTCCTTTGATTAATATTTATTAATGAAATTTATTATCTCTTTCTATTTATTGAAAAACCTTTCTTTGTATAAATCAATCTAGATTATATCAAAATTGATAAGAAAATAAATACTTCTTAAAAAGCTCCTTAATTAAATAGAAATCTTTATCAAAATTGATTAATATCAATATTTGATATTCTTAATACATTTCAATTAATATCTCATCAAATTTGAAAAGGTTTATCAGAATAATAATCCTTAAAAACAACTTTATATCTCAACATTTGAATATCAATTTTATAAAATCAACAAAAAAATAATACAAAATTATTTTTCAATTATAATCTAGAAATTAAAGAATAGAAAAAGGAATAAGAATAAAACGAAACTCTTTATTAATATATAAGAATATAATAACTTATTATAAAACAATATTATTTTTCAAAAGTATTTAAATTAAAGAGTAATAACAATTTGAAAATAGATCTTCTTCAAATTTATTATAGAAATTCCATTTATAAATGATAAAAGTATTTTCAAGATTAATTTCAAAACCTAGAAAATCTTTATATTATAAAAAAAGGATAAATTTAGAAATTCCTATAAAAATTCGTTTTCGAAAGAGTACTTCAAAAATAGGTTTTTTCTTAACAAATTTAATTTTGAATTCTGGAATTATATAAGAAGAATATATATTTAACTTTAAATCGAAGCGATAAAATCTTCGAGTTTATTTAACTTGTTCAATAACCAATTATATATAAGGACAAAATTAAAGATAAAATTGAACGATTAGTTTTATCTTATTAATACAATCTTGATTATAAGTTATTATAATTAATCGATTCCGAAATTCTTTAATAGGAATATACTTGATTTTTATATCAAGTAATCTGATCAAAATGTATAAATAGTATATATAAAAAGCTTTTTCAATGATACTTTTATTAAAAAATATAATAATTATTTATTCTATTTGATTAATAATATAATCTTTATCGATTAATATATATTATTCATCTTCGAATTAAAGGCCAGATTCATAATTACAACTTTTCAACTTTTAAAAAGAATTTAAAATAATTCTAAAAAGTTCTTTGGATATATCATTATCATTATTTGAAATTGCTTTTAAAATGAAATCAACTTTTTGATAATAGAAGATGAATTTATCCAGAATAAAAGGATAAAAAAGGATTTTCTTTGAAAAATCAAATATATAATTTCATTTTATTTATTTATTAATATTTACAATAATAAATTTAGAAATTGATATAATAATTTGTTTATAAAAAAAACAGAAAACTTATAAAGAATCAAGAACATCGATAATTTCTGATTTTTCCTTAATATTTGGATCTATTTCTGATTCCTTATTATCAATCTCCTCAATCTTGATTTCATCAGCCTTTTTGAAATTTTTAAATATAGATTCTTGAAACAAAATGAAAAGAGTTTTATTAGATTTATATTTTCTCAAAAATCCGAGTTTATTAATAATAAATTGGTATTTTTTGAGGATTGAGTTTTTTTCGAAATCGAAAAATAAAGATTTTCAATCCTTTTTTGTTTTTAAATTCGAATTTACAATAAAGATATATATATTACAGAATTTTGTTGAAATATACTTTTTATAATCGTAACCTTTCTTTTTAATAAATCTTTGAATTATAAATCTATTTAAAAATTTGATAAGGATCTAAAAACTAAATTATATAATATAAAAGATTATATCAACTTTTGTAATACTTTCTTTCAATTTTTTGTTTTGAAATTATAATCTTATAAATTCTTTTCCTTTAAAAATCATTTAGATTTTCTTTAAATACTTGAAACTTTCCCTAATCCTATTATAGCATTATTTGATCATTTGAATAGTATCATTATTTTTAACAAAATATATGATTTTAAAGAAATCTATAACTTTATAAAGTTTTATTTTCTCAATCTTATTTTATATTTCTTTTACAAAATCCTTAATATCTTTTATTAACTTTAAAACAATATTGAATTATTATTCGAAAGTATTATATTAATTTATAAATTAAAAGGAATTATAGAATATAAAAGTTTGTATAATATTAATAAAGGATTTTTTTTTATAATAAAAGAAAATTATTATAAAAACTTTTAAACAAAAAACTATTTCTTTACCTTATTCTTCAATTATTATAAGATTTTCAAATAAATTTATTTAAAAGAATATATTGTTTTTTAAAAAAAAATGATTATAATAAAAAGGAAATGAATAGAATTCAAAATATAAAGGAAAAAATAAATTTATAAAAAGAAAATTAGGATATTGAAATATTGTTTAAAAATTATTTTTGTAATTGTTCAAAAAGGAATTTAAAAAGATTATTATAATTTTTCTAAAGATATACAAATATTTTTCCTTTTTTTAAAATTTAAAATGAAATATTAATTGTACTTTTCAATTGATAAATAAAAATATATAGTAAAAGTTTCTCTTCAATATTTTATATATTATCTTGTATTTCAAGATCTCAATCGATTTATGATTATATAATAAACAATCTTTGATTGATAATTGATATTTGTTTAAAGAAATATAAATACTTTGAAACTTAGTTTTATTAATTCATTTATTTATAAAGATTCTTTAAATTGTTATTAATAAAAAGATCAAAATATAAAATATACTTTTTCAAACAGATATTTATATAAATTTCATCAAATGGAATATTATTTATTTCTTTGAATATATAAATAAATAATCCAGATAATTTTTCAGTAATTTTGTAAGATTTATATTATTTGAGAATTAGTTTCTTGTTTTATAATATATCGATTTTTGATTAAAGATTGTAATATAAAACGATATCCTCAATAAGTATATTTTTGTTTAGAATCTTGTAATTTAAATTGTATTAGAGTTTTTTATTTTTTTTATAATATTGTTTGTATAAAATTGTTTCTTTGATATTATTATCAAATATTTTTAATTGTTATATTTTTATAATTAACAAATCTTTTCAAATATATATATTTCTTTAATCAAAAATTCTTTAAATAATATATATAGTTTTTAAAAATAATACAATTTTGTATCTATAAATTAGTTCAAATAATATTTTGTTTATCGATTTGTATATTGAAATATAATCAACAAATAATATAGTCTTTAGCTATTTTGATTATTTACAATCTTCTTTTAAAAAACAGGAGAGGGTCTTAGTAATCGGGTGATAATCTTTTTCTATTATATTATTTGTTTAAGAATAATAGATTAATATTCGGATTTTATTGATATTATATTTTTTATAATAAATAAATACAATATCTTTATTCTTAAATTTATCATTTATAATAATCTTTTTAAAAAGATTATATTTACAAACAATTTCATATAAAAACTTGATAATAACTTTTGAAATAATATTCTATAATACTTTAGTTTTTATTCAATCATTCAAATCTTTTTGTAAAATTATAATATATTTGAATTTATAATTATCTAATATCTTTGTAATATCTATATCAACTTTGTATCAAATTCTTAAAAATCAAATAATAATTATTGATTTGTTTATCTATTTGAATAATTGGAATTGATAGATCGAATAAAATATTACTCAGTTTTTTATATCTTTATATATATCATTCTATTAATAATTATTCTACAATTTATTATATAAAGATTCGAGACTTTTGTAATTAAATTCTTTATATATTCAAATTATAACTTTTGTTTTTTCTTTTAAATTATCATCAATAATTATATAGATAAAAGATAAACTATCTTTACAAATTTTAAATAAATAATAATTTCTAATATAAAAGTTTAATATCTTTTTCTTAAAGAATTATTAATTCTTTATATTTAGGTTTTTAGACTATTATAATATAATAATATATCAAATATAATTCTATATTTTTATATTTTCATTCTTCAAAATTTGAGATAGAATTAAAATTTGAAAGATATTTATTTATACAATTGATTCTATATTCAGAAAGTTTAAATTGATTATAATTAAATCATTTATATCTTTTTTATATTCTTTGTTAATATTATCAGAAATAATTCGAGGATATTATAATAATGTATCAATTATAATATTCTTATTCCTAAGGATATACTTAATTTTGAAATCGAAAAGTTTGATTTAGATAATCTATTTTGTTATCAATACTTCGAAAAGGTTAATAATAGTTTTGTTTAATTGGGTTACAAGAATATTTGTATTAATTTCCAATAAGAAATGGATTTTGTAAAAGTTTTTCAAACTTTTTTATATTTTCTTTTGATTATATTATAATTTTATTTGGTATAATTCTAAAGATCATTTTTATATTTTATAATAATATAAGGTTTATTTATATGTTTTTATTTAAGAATAATTCTTTATTTTATCAAATTTATATCTACTACAAATATTATTTTTCTTATTTTTAACAAATAATTTATAAATAATAATACTAAAACAATAATAAACTTATTTTTAAATAAGATTATTATAATATTATAAATCATTATTTAAAAGAATTTAATCTTCTTCTTCAATAATATATATAAAGAAATTATAATTTTTATAAAATTTTCTATCTAAAAACAATAGAAAATATATATTCCCAAAAACATTCTAACTTTATAATTATTTAAATAAGAAAACCATTCGATTATCTTAATTATTTTAACAATATCAAAACTCCTTCTTTTTGAACTTATAAGATACTTTACAATTCAAATTCTATTATAACACTATTTAGATTTGATTTCAATAATACAATCAATATATTCGATATATTCCATTATAACATTAAGATTCTTTAAATATTCAATAACAAACTTTCATAATCTTAATTCAACTTCTTCTTTATTATAACGAATTCTAAAATCTTTTACTTTAATATCGTTTAAATAAGATATAATAATATCAAATATTATATCCTACAATATTCTTAAGATTATCCTGATGAATTGAATTATAGAATTAATGACTTCTTAAAAAAGAATTATAAATCTTATCAATTCTAATAAAATTATAATGATAATAATATCTTTATTCTTTATATCTAAAAGTATTTGATTATAATCAAAGAAAAAATCGATTATAAAGATTAATTGATAATCAATTAATTATTTTATAAACTTCTTTAAATTTGAAAATATATTTATATCTTGTAAAATTATATTATTCGCTTTTATTATAATTATAACAATTCGATATTTTCTAATTTTACTTTTCTTAATTAAATATTATAAATTATAATAAAGTTCATCTCTTTCTTCAAATATACTTTGTTTAACTTATTCTCTTATTATATCAATTATAATTAACAAGAATACTCTAAATAGAACAAATCTAATTGTTTATCAAATTTTATATAAAATTGTTTTAATAATTTATAAAGAAACAACAAATAATTTAATTGATCTAATTTCAAATTAATTAAATACTAATACAGCTTTTTGATTCATTAGAAGTATAATAAGAAATTCTTTTTCTCGAATTAAAAAGATATCTTTTATATCTAATTATTTCAATTTTTCAAATATCAAATGGAAACCTTCAAATCGAAAATCAAAATATAGTATTAGATATTTTGAGAATAATTTTGATAACAAATATATAAGATCTTTAATATATTTATTCTCAAATTAATTCAGATTACTCTTTAGGATTTCTTTATTGATATATTCAATCTTATTCAATGATTTTATTTTATTATCTTTTTTCTTATAAACTTTATTAATAAAAATATATATTATCGAATTGATAGATATTAATTTATTATAAATATTATTTTCGATTTTAAATGTTTCTAAATCTATATAAATATTATTGGAATCAAAGTATTTTTGAAAGATTTCCATTTCAAAATCATTTATATTGTTAAGAATATCTTTTAAATTGAAATCAAAACTAAATCTGATAATACTTTCAATCAGTTCTTCAAATTTTAAATCTATCTCAAATTTTAAATGATAATTTAAGAATTCCTGAAAGTTGATCTGAATATACTTTTTGAAAATCTCAGGATTTCGATAAATATCTAGATTTTTTGAAAGATTATTAATACAATTCCTAAATATTATATTTTTTAATCTTTTCCTTGATTTATAATTCTAGTTTTCTTAATATTAATTAATCGTTTAAATTCTATTGTTTAATAATCTACTTTATTAATATTATCATTATTAATAATCTAAATGATCTATTTATTTCTTTTATATTCAAAATCAATCTTTTCTATAAAAAAATAAAATATATCAAATAATAATAAATTCTTAATATTATTCAATACAAATATATCGATAATATTCTTGATTCTATCGAAATTGATTTCAATATTTTCAATTAAATTATATAAAATAATAACATTTTTATTTGAAATTATTATTATAATATTATACTTTTATATTATAAAACTTAAATCTTTCACAATTTCTAAATTTATTATATTGATTATCGATTTAGAATCAATAATACTAATAATTTTAATCTTTTTCTTAATAAATAAAATAATGATTATTAATATATTATATATCTTTTTTAAATAAGAATTTGATTTATCTATCAGATTGTTGATATTGATTATAATAATAAAAACTTATTTAATAAGAATCACATTTATATTATTCATATTGAAACTAATAAATACTAATGATATTTGTCTTATAAAATTGATTACCTTTTTCTTAGCTTCTTTTCATTTTTTATATTCTTCAATAAAAACTCATTTGATTATTTCTTTGATCAATTCTAAATAATAGATATACAAATTACTAATAAATATAGAAATTTCGATATAAATAATATATTCTAATAAATCCATTATCGTTTTTGTAATATATATCGAAATGAATAATTGCTTTTTGATTCTCGAAATTCTATTATAAAAGAATCGGATTTCTTTTATAATCTCTTTTTCATCTAATTCAAACAATCCTTTTCTTTTTTCATTTTCATTTTTAAAATTTTCTTTAATATTTATTTCATTATTTTATTTTTAAAAGTTCTCTTTCAATTTTACTCTTTCAATTAATAATATCGATTTTTATAGAATTCATAATACAAAAATAACAAATTTTGATGATTTTTCAATTCCACTTTATTTTATTATTTTTGCTTATTTAAAAGATTGATTATATAATCTAATTGTTTCTTTTAATTAAGAGATTATATTAATATCGATTAATTGTTCTTTTTTATATATAAAACTATTAATAAATATATTCTTAATAATATCAATACTTGAAATATTAACCTTCGGATATCCTTGATTATTTAATGATTTTATATTATTTTATCAAAACTCGATATTATTATATATTCTGAATTGTATTATAATTTATTATCTTTTAAAATAAAACTTGTTTCTAAAGATTAAAAATATATTAGAATTCCTTTTTGATTCAAATTTAAAGATTTTATATATCACGATTTACAATTAAAATAAAGATATATTGAGGGACAGTAGTCAATGTATTCATATGAGCTTAGGCCTTATCGAAAAGTAAGGCGATTCGTATACAAATTTGTATAATAATCACTTTATGTGATCTCTTTATCTTTAACAAGTTCGAATATATAATCTGATCTTAATCATATAATAAAGAGCTTTAAGAGCTTCGAAAACTTCTAGAGCTCCAGAAGCTTTTTGAAGCTTTAGAGTTCTATAAAGCTTCTTTATATTTATTAATATATAATCAGAATAGTTTTATAGTTTAAGAGTTTTGTACTCAATTTAGTTATCAATTAGTTTACTTATATTCTAATTGATCTAGTAATATATTCACCTTCGAATAAATAATCAGTGATTATTAATTTTAATTTACAACTACTAATTATACAAAATCCTGAGGCAGCCGTTGCCTCAACCAGATCGTTATATTATAATTATTATAATAATATAATCTATTCTGAATATCTTTATATATAATAAAACAATTTTGTTTAATATTATAATTATTATTATAAAAAACTTATCCAAAATAATAAAAACAATATTAATCTTTTTTATTGATAATATTTATATTTATATAAATAAAATTATAATTTTCCTAAATCAAGAATTTATTATATTTAGTATTCCTTCTTTTTTAAAGTATTTATTATTAAAAAGAAATATAAATATTCCTTATATTTCTAATACTTTCAATTCGAATTTATAAATAATTTATATTTAATTTATTCAAAAATTCTATTATCTTATTTATTGATTTATCTTTAATCCTTTTTTAAATATCGAAATTTAAAATAGTTTTTTTAAAAAATAATATCTTTATATATTCTTTTATAATAAATATAATTATAATCTAATATTGTTTGAACCTTTTATAAATCCTAATAATAGAATCTTTTAATATATATTATTTAAAAACTTCATTTATTATTTTCTTATAATTCATAATAACAAAATTATTAAGATTAATTTTGAGATTTTTAATAATCTTTTTGTTAATTTGTATATATAAACTATATAGGAAAAGTCTTTTTATTTCAAATTTAATGATTATTTTATTTTCAATAAATTGATTTATAGAAAAAATGAATTTAATAATATAATCTTTAATCAAGATTGGGTTTGTATTGTAAGATATCTTATATTTGGATTATTGAATATCGATAAATTGATTCAAGAAATTACAAATATTAATAATTTGTTAAATATCGAAATTGTAGAAACGATAAAGAAGAATTAGATAGAATCCCTTTTTCTAATTATAATTAATAGAATTATATTCCAATATAAGCTTTATTTGGATCGAAATAATTTTGTTATAATATTAAAGAAAACGAATTCATATTTTATTATTAGATATATTATAATAAATTTGTAAAACCTTTTATATTATAAGGAAATCAAAGATATTATTTTTATCAAAGGTAGAGATATTGAAGCTTTTTATATAAAATATAATAGGATATATATATATATAATTTATAATATTTCGATTTAATATATAAACTTCTATTAATTGATCTATATTATTATTGTTCTTGGCTTTTTTAACTTTTTCTTTTCCAGGATCATTTTTATCTCTTTTGATATTATAAAAATGGTAGGTCGAGATATGTGTGTCCTGATAGTATGTTATAAAAAAGGAATTGAAAAAGAAAACTGAATTAGATTATATTGTAATATGTTATTTATGAGTAAAACAGAATTTATAATAGTTTTGAGATTGATATTATATAGATTCAAATATATATATATAGAAAATTGATTATTGTAAAAAGAGAAGACAAAAGATTTTTCTTTTATATTTAATTACAGAAGGTTATATAATTGATTAACTAAAATCTTTATATATTTGGTTTATAATTCCAATTTTCTTATATTCTTCTTTTCCAAAATATATATATTCCTTTTTGCTTATTAAAGAAAATAATTGATTAGAATATAGAATATACAAAATATTGTTATTAATAGCTTTTTAAAATGAATATAAAAATTGAATAATAAAAAAAAGATTTATCGAATTTGAAGATAATCTTTTATTCTTCAATAAATGATTCAACAAAAGCTTTGTTTTTATCAATATTCTTATCAATTTTCGAATGTTTGGGTTTTAACTTTGAAGATATATCTAAGAAAAGAAAAGATTTATCAGATCCTGAATAAAGACATTTGAAAGCTCAGAAAAACAAAAACAGCTTTTTTCTCGATTTTGAAGATAGTATAAAGGAAATTGGACTTTATTATTTTTGAACAAAAAAAGAAAATAATTCTTATATATTAAAAGAATCAACAATAAACTTTTCTTGTTATAAAACCTTTTTTCGTTTCAATTATATCTCAAAAATCGAGAAAAAGTTTTCCAATTCAGATTCAATATAATAAACAAATTCCTTTTCTTTTCAAGATAATTTCCGAAAAATAAACAAAAAAGTTTCTCCTTTTTGAATAAAAACTTCTAAATTGATAATCTTCTATTTTCTTTTTAAAATCCTATCAATGAATTCAAATATTATTAAATTTTTAATTCTAAAAACAATTTACTTTTGTTTATAAATTAGATTTTGTATGAAAAAAGAATACACTTTTTAGAACTTCTCTTTTTATTCCAAGATTTCGAAAATCATTTATATTTCTTTAAATCTATATTCAAAAAGTCTTGTATATATTTTTATAAAATCTTTAGATTTATAATCGAATAATATATAAACTCTATTTATTATTGATTTCGAATATTAAAAAATTTTTTCTAAAAAGATTTATAAAACAGAAATTAAAAAAGGTAATATTTTTATATCAAAAAGGAATAATTTCAATATATAAAGTCTTTCTTTATTGAGTTCTTAAAGAACAAAAAGGATAATTTGATTTTAAAATGATTGGAGAAGATCTTTCTAAAAGATGTTATCTTTTATTTTATTATTATTAGTATTTATAATAAAATAAATGATTAATATTATAATCGAATTATAACTTTTAATGATATCAATAAATCGAAAGATTGTATTGGGCAGTAGAACGATTGTATAGAAGTTTTTTTTGGTTAATGTTTGTTAATGAAATTTATTGTTTCTTTTTGTTTGTTGAAAGGTTTTCTTTTGTATAAGTCAATTTAGATTGTATTAAGATTAATAAAAGAATAAATACTTTTTAAGAAACTTTTTGATTAAACAAAAATCCTTATTAGAATTAATTAATATCAATATCTGATGTTCTTGATATACTTTAGTTAATACTTTATCAGATTTGGAAAGATCTATTAGAATAGTAATCCTTAAAAACAGTTTTATATTTCGATGTTTGGATATTAGTTTTATAAGATTGACAAAAAAATAATATAAAGTTGTTTTTCAATTACAATCTAAAAACTGAAGGATAAGAAAAGAAATAGAAACAAAACGAAACTTTTTATTAATATATAAAAGTATAATAATTCGTTATAAAACAATATCATTTTTCAAAAGTATCTAGATTAAAAAATAATAACAATTTGAAAACAAACCTTCTCCAAGTTTATTACAAAAGTTTCATTTATAAATAATAAAAATATCTTCAAGATTAATTTCAAGATCTGAAAAGTTTTTATATTATAAAAAAAAAACAAACTTAGAAATTCCTATAAGAATTTGTTTTCAAAAAAGTATTTCGAAAATAGATTTTTTCTTAACAAATCTAACTTTGAGTTTTGAAACTATACGAAAAGAATATATACTTGATTTTAAATCGAAATAATAAGATCTTTGAATTTGTTTAGTTCATTTAATAACCAATTGTATATGAAAACGAAATCAAAAATAAAATTAAACAATCAATCTTATCTTATTAATACAGTTTTAATTGCAAACTATTATAACTAATCAATTTCGAAGTTCTTTAATAGAAATATATTTGATCTTTATATCAAATAGTCTAATTAAAGTATATAAATAATATATACAAAAAGCTTTTTCAGTAATACTTTCATTAAAAGATACAACAATTATCTATTCTATTTAATCAATAATATAATCTTTATCGATTAATATATACTATTTATTTTCGAATTAAAGACTAGATTTACAATTACAATTTTTTAGTTTCCAAAAGGAATTTAGAATAATCCTAAAAAGTTCTTCAGATATATCATTATCATTATCTGAAACTGTTTCTGAAATGAAATCAATTTTTCGACGATAAGAAATAAATTTATTTAGAATGGAAAAATAAGAAAAGGTTTTCTTTGAAAAATCGAATATATAATTTCACTTTGTTTATTTATTAATATTTACAATAACAAATTTAGAAATTGATATAATAATTTATTTATAAAGAAAATAAAGAATTTACAAAGAATCAAAGATATCGATGGTTTTTGATTTTTCCTTAATATCTGAATTTATTTCTGATTTCTTATTATCAATCTTTTCGATCTTAACTTTATCGATTCTTTTGAAGTTTTCAAATATAAATTCTTGAAATAGAACAAAAAAGGTTTTATTAGATTTATATTCTCTCAAAAATCCGAATCTATCGATAATGAATTAGTATTTCTTAAGAATTAAGTTTTTTTCGAAATCGAAAAATAAAGATTTTCAATCCTTTTTTATTTTTGAATCCAAATTTGCAATAAAAGTATATATATTATAGAACTTTATTGAAATATACTTTTTGTAATTATAATCTTTCTTTTTAATAAGTTTTTGAATCATAAATCTATTTAAAAACTTAACAAGGATCTAAAAACTAAATTGTATAATACAAAAGATTATATCAACTTTTATAATACTTCCTTTTAACTTTTTATCTTGAAATTATAATCTTACAAGTTTTTTTCTTTTGAAAATTATTCAAATTTTCTTTAAATATTTGAAACTTTTTTTGATTTTATTGTAATATTATTCGATTATTTGGATAGTATTATTATTCTTAATGAAATATATAATTTTGAAGAAATTTATAGTTTTATAAAGTTTTATTTCTTCAATCTTATTTTATATTTCTTTTACAAAATCCTTAGTATTTTTTATTAATTTCAAAACAATATTGAATTATTATTCGAAAGTATTATATTGATCTACAAATTGAAAAAAATTATAGAATATAATAATTTATACAATATTAATAAAGGATTTTTCTTTATAATAAAAGGAAATTATTATAAAAACTTTCAAACAAAAAACTACTTCTTCATCTTGTTTTTCAATTATTATAAGATTTTTAAATGAATTTGTTTGAAAGAATATATTATTTCTTAAAAGAAGATAATTATAATAAAAAGAAAATAAATGAAATTCAAAATATAAAAGAAAAAATAGATTTATAAAAAAGAAATTAAGATATTGAAGTATTGTTTAAAAATTGTTTTCGTAATTATTCAAAAAGGAATTTAGAAAAATTATTATAATTTTTCTAAAGATATATAAACACCCTTTTTTTTCTTAAAACTTAAAACAAAATATTGATTATATTTTTCAATCAATAAATAAAGATATATAATAAAAACTTCTCTTCGATATTTTATATATTATCTTATATTTCAAAATCTCAATCGATTTATAATTGTATAATAAATAATCCTTAATTGATAATCGATATTTATTTAGAAAAATATAAATATCTTGAAACTTGATTTTATTGATTCATTCATTTACAAAGATCCTTTAAATTGTTATCAACAAAAAAATCAAAATATAAGATATACTTTTTCAAACAAATATCTACATAAATTTTATCAAACGAAATATTATTTATTTCTTCGAATATATAAATAGATAATCCAAATAATTTTTCAATAATTCTATAAAATCTATATTATTTAAAAACTAGTTTCTTACTTTGTAATATATCGATTTTTGATTAAAAATCATAATATAAAACGATATCTTTAATAAATATATTTTTGTTTAGAACCTTATAATTCAAATTGTATCAAAACTTTCCATTTTTTTTGTAATATTATTTATATAGAATTACTTCTTTAATATCATTATTAAGTATTTTTAATTATTATATTTTTATAATTAACAAATCTTCTTAAATATATATATTTCCTCAATCAAGAATTCTCCAAATAATATATATAATTTCTAGAAATAACATAATCTTACACTTATAAATTAATTCAAATAATGTTTTATTTATCGACTTATATATTGAAATATAATCGATAAATAATATAATTTCTAATTATTCTAATTATTTGCAATCTTTCTTTAAAAAACAAAAGAAAACCTCGACAATCGGATAATAACCTTTTTCTATTATATCATTTATTTAAGAATAATAGATTGATATTCGGATTTTATCAATACTATACTTTTTATAATAAACAAATACAATACCTTTATTTTCAAATCTATTATTTACAATAATCTTTTCGAAAAGATTATATCTATAAACAACTTTATACAAAAACTTAATAACAACCTTTAAAATAATATTTTATAATACTTTGATTTTTATTTAATTATTCAAATTTTCTTGTAGAATTATAATATCTATATCAATTTTATATCAAATTTTTAAAAATTAGATAACAATCATTAATTCGTTTATTTATTTGAACAATTGGAATTAACAAATCAAATAGAATATTATTCAGTTTTTTATATATTTATATATATCATTCTATCAATAGCTATTCTACAATTTATTATATAAAGATTCGAAATCTTTGTAATCAAATTCTTCATACACTTGAATTATAACTTTTGCTTTTTCTTTTAAATTATTATCAATAATTATATAAATAGAAGATAAATTATCTTTATAGATCCTAAATAAATAATGATTTTTGATATAAAAGTTTAATACTTTTTTCTTAAAGAACTATTAATTCTTTATATTTAAATCTTTAAATTGTTATAATATAATAATATATCAGATATAATCCTATATCTTTATATTTCTATTCTTCAAAATTTAGAACAGAATTAAAATTTAGGAAATGTTTATTTATATAATTAATTCTATATTCAAAGAATTCAAATCAATTATAATTAAATTATCTATATTCTTTTTATATTCTTTATCAATATCATTAGAGATAATTCAAGGATATTGTGATAACATATCAATTATAATGTTCTTATTCCCAAAGATATATTTAACTTCAAAATCGAAAAACCTAATCTAAACAATTCATTTTATCATCAATGTTCTAGAGAGATCAATAATAGTTTTGTTCAATTGAATTACAAAGATATTTATATCAATTTCCAATAAGAAATAAATCCTATAAAAATCTCTTTTGTATTTTTATAAAATTTTAAGAATTCCTTTATATTCTTTTTTAATTATATTATAATTTTGTTCGATATAATTCCAAAAATTATTTTTATATCTTACAATAATACAAAATTTGTTTATATATTCTTGTTCAAAGATAATTCCTTATTCTATTAAATTTATATCTATTACAAATATTACTTTTCTTGTTTTCAACGAATAATCTATAAATAACAATATTGAAACAATAATAAGTTTGTTTTTAAATAAAATCATTATAATATTATAAATCGTTGTTCAAAGGAATTCAGCCTTTTTTTTCAATAATATATACAAAGAAATTATAATTTCTACAAAATTTTCTATCCAAAAGCAATAAAAAATATATACTCTCAAAAACATTTTGATTTTGTAATCATTTGAACAAAAAAATTATTCGATTATCTTGATTATCTTGATGATATTAAAACTTTTTCCTTCTGAATTTGTAAAATACTCTACAATTTGGATTCTATTATAATATCATTTAGATTTGATTCCAATAGTATAATTAATGTATTCGATATATTCTATTATAATATCAAAATTCTTTAAATATTCAATAATAAACTTTTGTAATCCTGATTCGATTTTTTTTTCATTATAACAAATTCTAAGGTCTTTTATTTCAATATCATCTAAATAAGATATAACAATATCAAATATTATATCTTATAATATTCTTGAAACTATTCTAATAAATTGAATTACAAAATTGATAGTTTTTTGAAGAAGAATTATAAACCTTATCAATTTTAATAGGGTTATGATAACAATAATATCTCTATTTTTTGTATTCAAAGATATTTGATTATAATCAAAGAAAAAATCGATTATAAAGGTTAATTAACAATTAATTAATTATTCTATAAATTCTTTTAAATTTGGAAATATATTTGTATTTTGTAAGGTTATATTATTCGTTTTTGTTATAACTACAATAATTCGATATTTTCTAATTTTATTTTTCTTAATTAGATATTATGGGTTATGATAGGGTTTATCTTTTTTTTCAAGTATATTTTATTTGATTTATTCTTTTATTATATCAATTACAATTGACAAAAATATCTTAAACGAAACGAATCCAATTGTTTGCTAGATTTTATATGAAATTGTTTTGATGATTTATAAAAAAACGATAGATAATTTAATTAATCCAGTTTCAAATTAATCAAATGCTAGTGTAGTTTCTTGATTTATTAAGAATATAATAAGAAATTCTTTTTTTCGAATTAAAAGAATATCTTTTATATTTAATTATTTTAATTTTTCAAATATCAAATAGAAATCTTCAAATTAAGAGTTGAAATACAGTATTAGATATTTTGAGAATAATTCTGATAGTAAATATATAGAATCTTTAATATACTTATTTTCAAATCAATTTAGATTACTTTTTAGGATTTCTTTATTGATATATTCAATCTTATTTGATAGTTTCATTTTGTTATCTTTTTTTTTATAAACTTTATTAATAGAAATATATATTATTGAATTGATAAATATTGATTTATTATAAATATTATTTTTGATTCTAAATACTTCTAAATCTATATAAGTATTACTAAAATCGAGATACTTTTGAAAGGTTTTTATTTCAGAATTGTTTATATTGTTAAAGATATTTTTTGAATTGAAATCAAAACTAAATCTAACAATACTTTTAATCAGTTCTTCAAATTTTAAGTCTATTTTAAATTTTGAATAATAATTTAGGAATTCCTGAAAGTTAGTTTGAATATACTTTTTGAAAGTTTCAGGATTTCGATAAATATTTAAATTCTTTGAAAAGTTATTAATATAATTTCTAGATGTTATATTTTCTAATTTTTTTTCTAATTCATAATTCCAATTTTTTTGATATTAATTAATTGTTTAGATTTTATTATCTAATAATCTGTTTTATTAATATCATTATCATTAATAATCCAAACGATCTATTTATTTCCTTTATATTCAAAATCAATTTTTTTTATAAAAAAATAAAATATATTAAATAATAATAGATTCTTAATATTGTTTAATATAAATATATCGATAATATTCTTGATTTTGTTAAAATTGATTTCGATATCTTTAATCAAATTATATAAAATAATAATATTTCTATTTGAAGTTATTATTGTAATATTATATTCTTATATTATAAGACTTAGATCTTTTGCAATTTTCAAGTTTATTATATTGATTATCAATCCAAAATCAATGATATCAATGATTTTAATCTTTTTCTTGATAAGTAAAATAGTGATTGTTGATATATTATATATCTTCTTTGAATAAGAGTTTAATTTATTTATTAGATTATTAATATTGATTATAATAATGAAAGTTTGTTTAATAAAGATTATATTCATATTATTTATATTGAAATTGATAAATATTAATAATATTTATTTTATAAAATTGATTGCCTTTTTTTTAGTTTCTTTTCACTTTTTATATTCTTCAATAAGAATTCGTTTAATTATTTCTTTAATCAATTCTAAACAATAAATATATAAATTATTAATGAATATAGAGATTTCGATATAAACAATATATTCTAACAAATCCATTATCATCTCTATAATATATATCGAAATAAATAATTGCTTTTTGATTTTTAGAATTCTATTATAAAAAGATCGGATTTCTTTTATAATCCCTTTTTCATCCAATTCAAACAATTTTTTTTCTTTCTTATTCTCGTTTTTAAAATTTTCTTCAATATTTATTTTGTTATTTTATTTTTGAAAATCCTTTTCCAATTTTGTTCTTTCAATTAATAATATCGATCTTTACAAGATTCATAATACAAAAATAATAAATTTTAATGATTTTTCAATTTTATTTTATCCTATTGTTTTTGTTTGCTTAAGAAATCAATTATATAATCTAACTATTTCTTTTAATTGAAAGATTATATTGATATCAATCAATTGTTCTTCTTTATATATAAAACTATTAATAAATATATTCTTAATAATATCGATACTCGAAATATTAATTTTCAAAGATCCTTGATTACTTGGTAATCTTATATCATTCTATCGAAACTCGATACTATCATATATTCTGGATTGTATCATAACTTATTGTTTTTCAAAATGAAACTTGTCTCTAAAAATCGAAGATATATTAGAATTTCTTTTTGACCCAAATCTGAAAATTCTATAATTATTATAATAATACAATTTATTCTGAATATCTTTATATATAATAGAATAGTTTTATTTAATATTATAATTATTATTATAAAAAACTTATTCAAAATAATAAAAACAATATCAATCTCTTTTATTAATAACATTTATATTTATATAAATAAAATTATAATTTTCTTAAATCAGAAATTTATTATACTTAATATTCCCTTTTCTTTGAAATATTTATTATTAAAAGAAGATATAAATATTCCTTATATTTCTAATATTTCTAATTTGAATTTATAAATAATTTATATTTAATTTATTTAGAAATTCTATTATTTTGTTTATTAACTCGTTTTTAATTCTTTTTTAAATATCGAAATTTGGGATAGCTTTTTTAGAAAATAATATTTTTATATATTTTTTTATAATAAATATAATTGTAATTTGATATTATCTAGGTTTTTCATAAATTCTGATAATAGAATCTTCTGATATATATTATTTGAAAGCTTTATTTATTATTTTCTTGTAATTTATAATAATAAGATTGTTAAGATCAATTTTGAAGTTTCTAATAACCTTTTTGTCAATTTGTATATATAGATTATATAAGAAAAGTCTTTCTATTTCAAATTCAATAATTATTCTATTTTCAATAAATTAATTTACAAAAAGGACGAATTTAGTAATATAATCTTTAATCAAGATTAAATTTATATTATAAAATATCTTATATTTGAATTGTTGAATATCAATAAACTGATTTAAGAAATTATAAATATCAATAATTTATTGAATATTGAAATTGCAAAAACAACAAAAAAAAATTGAGCGGAATTTTTTTTTCCAATTGTAATTAATAGAGTTGTATTCTAGTATAAACTTTATTTAGATCAAAATAGCTTTGTTATAATATCAAAAAAGACAAGTTTATATTTTGTTATTGGATATATTATAATCAGTTTGTAAGGTCTTTTATATTATAAGAAAGTTAAAGATATCGTTTTTATCAAAGATAAAAATATTAAAGCTTTCTATATAAAGTATAATAAAGTATATATATATATAATCTATAATGTTTCGATTTGATATATAGATTTTTGTTAATTGATTTATATTATTATTATTCTTGGTTTTCTTAACTTTCTCTTTTTCAAAATCATCTCTATTTTTTCTGATATAATCTCTTTTTAAATCGATAAGAAATTCCTTATTGAAATTATAAGAAATAGATATTTTCGAAAACTTTTGAAGAATATCTTCTAAACAAATTTTAGATTAATTAGAGTTTTCTATAATAACAGGATAATAACGAATTTTGGATAATGATAAATTTGATTTATATAATTGTTAAATCAAAGGATATATATCAAATATATTTAAATCTGAATTAATCTTAAATTCTCGATAATCTTTATTGTTTATATTTTTCTTTTCATAAAGTTCAAAAAAGGTAAAAAAGTTTTTAAATAATTCCTTCAAAAATATTCTTTTTTTCAAAAGGATTATATAGAACTTAAACCTTTTATCTAAAAGTTTTTTAGAATATATCCTAAATTTTTGAATACCGATATTGAAAGTAATAATTTTATATATTACAATCCAATCCTTTTAAGTATTATCTTATAAATAAATAATAAGATACTTCGTTTAATTATAAGATGTATAAGATTCTTCAATTCAATTAGTTATATTTTGTTAAGTTTATTTCAAAATCAAATCTTTTCTGTTTCTATAAATTACTAAGATCTAATCTTTGAGCAAAACTTTATTAATACAAATCTTCTATATAAAGTACAGATAAATAAATCGATAATAAATCGCTTATTTATAATATAATGAATTAATAAAAATAAGAATGATTAGGAATCCAAATCTCCCTTATCCTTTACTTGATATTTCCATTTTTGAAAGGTTCATTCTTTCAAAATCTATTCCATCCTTTTATCAATAGACAGCTAATTCTACTTTCTTTTTCAATATAGTATCCTTATAGATTGGTTTTGTATATTTTGCAAACGATATAATTCGATATCCTTGTATAGATCACCATTATAAAAATGATAGATCGAGATACATATATCCCGATAGTATATTGTAAAAAAGAAATTGAAAAAGAAAACTGAATTAGATTATATTGTAATACATCATTTATAAATAAAACAAAATTCACAATAATTTTGGGGTTAATACTATATAAATTCAAATGTATATATATAGAAGATTGATTATTATAAAAAGAAAATAAAAGCTCTTCTTTTATATCTAATTATAGAAGGTTATATAATTAACTAACTAAAACCTTTATGTATTTAGCCTATAATTCCAACTTTCTCACAATATAATCTCTTTTTAAATCGATAAAGGATTCCTTATTAGAATTATAAAAAGCAGATACCTTCGAAGACTTTTGAAGGGTATTTTTTGAATAAACTTTAAATTGATTAAGGTTTTCTATAATAATAAAATAATAGCAAATTTTGGATAATAATAGGTTTGATTTATATGATTATTGAATTAAAGGATATATATCAAATATATTTGAATCTAAATCAATTTTAAATTCTCGATAATCTTTATTGTTTATATTTTTCTTTTTATAAAATTTAGAAAAAATAAAGGAGTTTTTAAATAATTCTTTTAAAGATATCTTTTCTTTCAAAAGGATTATATAGGATCTAAACCCTTTATTTAAGAGTTTTTTAGAATACATCTCAAATTTTTGAATATTGATACCAGGGATAGTAATTCTATATATTACAATCTAATCTTTCTAAATATTATCTTATAAATAGATAACAAGATACTTCATTCAATTATAAAATATATAAGATCCTTTAATTCAATTAATTATATTTTGTTAAGCTTATTTCAAAATCAGATCTTTTCTATTTTTGTAAATTATTAAAATCTAATTTTGAACAAAACTTTACTAATACAAATCTTCTATATAAAGTATAAATAAATGAATTAACAATAAATCGTTTATCTATAATATAATGAATTAACAAGAATAAGAATAATTAAAAATCTAAATCTTTTTTATTCTTTGTTTAATATTTCTATTTTTGAAAGATTCATTTTTTCAAAATCTATTTCATCTTTTTATCAACAAATAACTAATTCTACTTTCTTTTTTAATATAATATTCTTACAAATTGATTTTGTATATTTTGCAAACGATATAGTTCGATTTCCTTATATAGATTACCATTATAAAAATAATAGATCGAAATATATATATTCTAATAGTATATTATAAAAAAGGAATTGAAAGAGAAAACTGAATTAGATTATATTGTAATACATCACTTATAAAGAAAACAAAGTTTATAATAGTTTTGGAATTGATATTATATAGATTCAAATGTATATATATAAAAGATTAATTATTATAAAAAGAAAAAACAAAAAGCTTTTCTTTTATATCTAACTATAAAAGATTATATAATTAACTAATTAAAACCTTTATATATTTGGCCTATAATTCCAACTTTCTTATAATATTAATGAATGAAAAAAAGTTTTATAAAACTTTAAAAGCTTTTTAAGTTTTTAAAACTTTTTATAATATAATCAATCCTAAGGTTTTTTCTTTCCCGGAATATTTATCTTAAAAGCTTTCTTTTAAAAACCTTTGTTTTAGAATATAATATCCTCTAGAGTAATTGTTTTATTACAATTAATTAATTAAAATATTTGTTTTATTTTAATATAATTATTTAGAATACTTATTTTAGAAATCCTGGATTTTTATTTATAGACGATTAAGTCTTCTAAAAACAATAATTAAATTATACCTTTTTGATAATCAGTATTTAAATCATCAATATCAATAATAATATTATTATAATTTAAACTATAAATTATAACAATAAGATTCTCTAATAAATTATTAAATCACTTAATAATATTAATCAAATCATTGATTAGATGATTATGTAATATATTAATAATATTCATATATATTATTAAATTTTATTATCATATGAAAATTCGATTATAATTCATATCAGATTGATTTATAAGGGAATAAAATGAAATGGAAGCGTGTTATAAATCATCTACATTTAAGATTATAGTGGTATTGTAAGTGTTGGTGATTTAACCGCCGATTACAGGGGGATTTCTTATCGCTACGATTAGGAACCTAGAACTCCTAGAATTAGTGTTCTAAACAATTATAATATATAGGACAAATATCCTAACTCTACGAAATAGATTAGAATAAAGATTACCTTAAGATATTTATTCTAAAACAATTCCTTTAGGATATCAACTATCCTAGAAAAGGGATTATCTTGAGATGATTATAGTAGGAAAGGATTGTTAGGATTAGCCTACTAGGATAGGAATCATATAATGAAACTTTCAGAAGTATAGGTTCTTTTAAACTTCTTAGAGTTTTCAGAAGTGTAAACTCCTCGAAGCTCCCGGAAGAATTTATTATATAGTCAGGATAGTTTTATAATTTAGAAGTTTCGTATTCAACTTAGTTATCAATTAGTTTATCTATATTCTAATTGATCTAATAACGAATTCACTTTTAAATAGATAACCAGTGATTAATAACCTTAACCCACAACTACCAATCATACGAAACCTCAGGCAGTCGTTGTCTCGACTAGATCGTTACAAAGTGTATAGAATTTCTTATTCATCCGATTAAATATTATTAGTTATTATTTCTTTTTATTATATAAAATGATTCTATAAGATTCAATTCAAATTAATCTTATTATTAATTATAGAACATACTAAAATTTCAAATTTTAAATTATATAGAAAAACTTTTGATAATATTTTTTGATTTTATAAAAATTAAAAATTATAATTGTTTAATTGAAATGAATTCTATAAATTATTTTTTAAAATAAATTTATTTATTTAATAAACTTTGATTTAAGAATCTCAGAAAAAAATATAACTTATTTCTAATTATTTTTATTGAAAAGTCATTATAGATTTTTATAATTTTTAAATTTATTTATAAATTTTATATAAATTAAAAATTAAAATATTTAAACTTTTAAATCTTAACAAAATCAATTTCAAAAAATTTAAAATTTTTTGAATTTATATTAAAAATATGATTCAAATTTCATTTATTTTTATTGACTGATTAAAGTTATTAATAGATGAAAATTACAATTTTTGATATAAACAAATGATTCAAATTAAAAATGATCTGAAAATAAAATACTAGGCTTATATACTTTTACATTTATATAGTTTTAATCTCAAATCTATTATAAAATCTAATATTTTTATAAATAATATAATTTAATCAACTTTCTTCCTCGATTCCTCTTATAGTGTATTCTCAGGATGTATATATCTCGATCTATCTCTTTTACACTACATGACTACCTTGTTTAATAGACTTCAAGATGTTCTTCAATTTTTATCAATTATGGGTTTCTTTATCAAAAGCAGATACACATTTCTTATATTCAAAATCTCAGTAGATGCAACATACGAAATAGAAGATATTAAATTACTCGGGACGTCCCTTCATATAAACACTCTGAAGCTCATGTTAGAATATAATCATGAACACCTAAAGCTATAGACCCTTTTGCTTCCTAAAAGTCATGCATATCCCGAAAACACCAAATTCATCACAAAAAGAAAGTAACATGAGTTCCTCCACCCGCTAGCTGAAAAATATCTAGAAACTCCCTGCTCGAAACCTCTCGCTTAAAATATCCATGATTGCTACTAACATTGAAATTGTCCCTTGTTTCGAAACGTAAACCGTCGATTTGTATGTCGTATGGAAAGTGTTTGTCGGGATGTAGACTATGGTACTGAGATCTCGGTCAGGAAATGCTTAGATGATCATGAACGACTATTTTGCTAGCGCTGAAAGAGCTCACAGCTCCCATTTATTGTTTTCCGGCTCTGCCCTCAGCTCTATACATATTTAGCATATCTCTATCATGTTTTAATGGGTTTATAACTTACTGTCCTAACTTGTACTTAAGCTCTGCTAATTCGTCCTTCAAGTTGTTATTCTTCTCAATTTCCTTCTTGAGATCCTTCTCCACTTGGACCCGTGGGAAAATTAACGCAAAAATCTCGGTTATAAAGTAGGATAAAAATTGTGTGAGGAGGTAAAGGAAGCAGCACCCGGAAATTAAATTGAAGAATTCGCTTAAAGCAGAATCCTTTCCGTCGACGGTGCAATTGGGGGAATTGGCTGTTGGAAGATCAGACATGTTGATGAATGAATAGATTTGATGTGATGATGGTAGTCTCTTTGAGAATCAAGTTCAGGGAGATAGAATTTTGCTGGAGATGGATGTTGGGAAGTTGTAATGTGGAAGATGGTTTAATGAATGTAGATTACAGAATAATGGAGGCTTTTAAGTACTTGAATCTCGCTTAATTGATGCTCTTCTCATGTATTTGTCTACGGCTGTATTGAAGCGGCTGTATTGAAGCGGCTGTATTGAATATCAAATACTGCTTCAGACAAGGCGTGGAGATTTGGTTAAATTACTAGTGCTCTTTCATTACTTTGTTTGGTGTTTTGAAGAAATAAATGTGAATTTGTACAGCATGAACATTGTAAGAGTTCTGGAATCTACTCACCGCACACTAAGCGAAATCACACCAAAATCAACGATTTTCTAAACTTTTTAAACCCTTGTTATCTTTATAAAATAATAAAATAAATATATAAAAATTGATGTGTATATAGATAATTCATTCAAATATAATAAAAATTTAACAAAATATTTTTTATTATTTTTGTTTCAAAGTTATATATATTTAAGATTGAAAAAACAAAAAAGTTTAAAAAAATCGCTTATTTTATATGGGGAAAAGTTCAAAAAAGCGTTACACAAATGAAATTTTAACATTTTTTAAATTTAAATAGATATAACTTTCAAACAAAAATAATTAAAAATAAATTGTAAATTTTTTCAATATCCTTTTGTAGTTAATTATGATATTTGAAAATTTCATTTGATTCAATTCAATATTGAAAAAGTTATTTGATATTTTATTTTATATAGGAAAATATGAGTTTTGCAGGGATTTTGTCACGAATTTAAATGGTGTGCGGTGAGTAGATTCCAGAATTCTTATTATATTATTGAGTCTATAAATAGTCATACAATGATTACAATTAATCAATAGAATTTGATAAAACTTGAATCATAGATTCATTATATAGTTATAACTCAATTCTGAAAATTTTAGATTTTTTAGAATTAATTTCATCGAGATCTATAAGTCTAGTACTCTACTTTCCGGCCACCCCTCTTTCCGGACACATTTTTACACCAAAAATCATCATTTTCACCTATTAATATTTCAACAACCAATCAATTAAATCGATTAAAATTTGAAGTGTAGATTTTTTATATACTTATCAATCAATCTTGAAAATTTTAGATTTTTCATTATTGATTTGATTGAGAATTGGAAGGTTAAATTTTTGAATTTTCAATTCATATAAGATTTATATACAAAATTGAAAAATTATTAAAACCTTCAATAACTTTTGAATAAAAATTATTAAAAATAAATTATATATTTTTTTCGGGTATTTGTATCATAATTGATTGAATAAATCAATTTGTTTTAAAAAATATTTTATCAAAATTCTTTTAATCAAAATATTATGATTTTTAATTCTTGTAAAATCTAAAAATATCAATAAAGATTCATTTATATTATTTAAAATTCAAAATATTGATTTATTATTAAAATTTTATTTAAAAATTTTAAAAAGATTTATAATTTATTTTTAATAATTTTTGTTGAAAAATTATTGAAGCTTTTCAAGTTTTTCAAATTTGTATGTAAATCTTATACAAATTGAAAATTGTAATTTCAACTTTCAATTTCTTAACCAATAAAATCGCGAAAAATCTGAAATTTTCAGAATCTATTAATAATTATATATTATATGTATGATTCAAATTTCATCAAATCCTAATGATTAATTGTGAAATTATTAATAGCTGAAAATGATGATTTTTGATGTAAAAAGGTGTCCGGAAAGAGGGGTGGTCCAAAAGTAGAGTACTAGACTTATTCTTTTAAAATTCGTTCACTTAACGCCTAACTCCAGATTTTCATGCATGAATAGTTTGCTAATTTCCTAGTAGTTGCTAATATAAAAGCCGAGGAGTGAACAAGAATTCTTCAAAAGGGATAATTTTACTTGGATGAAAATGTATTGGATGACAACTGTTAGATATTAGTAAATCTCTCGGAAAATCATACATTCATCTCCCTTCCAGAAGATATTGTAAACTCAACAAGTCAATTACATTCATAGAAGTTAGTAGCTCCGGGGATAATCAGCATCAAAATGAATAAGGATTTATTGAAAAAATTCAAAAAAATCAGGAGAACGTAAGAGTGACCGTGAGATATGATAGTGCTCTGATTGACCAGTTATACTATGAGAAAGTTGGAATTATAAGCCAAATACATAAAGGTTTTTAACTATTTAATCACATAACCTCTTGTAATTAAATATAAAAAAAGAACTTTTGCTTCTTTTTTTGAAAATTATCAGTCTTTTACTTATATACATTTTGAACTTATATAATATCAACCTCAAAATTATTGTGAATTCTGTTTTCTTTATAAATGATGTATTACAATGTAATCTAATTCAGCTTTCTCTTCCAATTCCCTCCTCACAGTGTGTTATCGGGACGTACGTATCTCGACCTATCACTTTTACAATACAAAATTCACGTAGTCCTTATATCATCGAGTCGCATCTATAGCTAAGGTCAAGATGGTAACAAATTATCTAATTATCCTCTGTTATCCTTCTCAATAGCTCTAATGCTTACCTAGTTGTTTAGTAAAAGAGTGGTTTAATAACAACTTGATGTTAAAGAATCAATAAATAATGTCTGTAAAACGGAACATTCTAATTTCCATTGTGTCTACTGAAGCCGAAACCACTAGTAATATGATGCTAAGAACCAAGATTGATAAAATGTTCTCTGTAGAAATCTAGGTCAAGAGGATGGCAGTGATTGCTTGAATTGAGAGCGAAATTGACATCTCACAAGGAAAGACATGGTGCATCTAAAGCTCTGAATAAGTACGACCTGGCGCTGGTTTTTCTCCGGTTGGGAAAGAAAGACACTCTTCTGATAGAAGTAAATCATAAACAATTCACTTTAATAGACAGCTTGAAAAATGAGACCTCTTGGCTTTTCAAAACAATAATGGAAATAATCAATTGCTTCTAGTATGCCCACACCTTCTCCCTTAAAACAACTATATAAAACAAATGACAGGACTTCCAAGAAGAACAAAATATACAACCAATTTAGGGAAGCGAAATCTCGACAATTGCTACCACACGCACCCGCCTCGACCTAGGCTTGCCAACATCTCGTCAAATACAAACATATAGCCACCATCCCCCAAAACAACTTCACATCCTGCAGTGCGAACCAAACAAACTAGACCTTACACCAAGCTGAACACATTGCAGCAAAACCCCTAAGCAAAATACATCAGTACAATCCGCAATCAAACACCCCACCAACAATCCACCACAAACTCACATAAGAATCACCCGTCTTCCTCTATTTAGTATTCTTATTCACAATATTCTGCATCTCAGCCACCTCATCATTCGCAGTCCCCTTCGAAGCAGCCGCGCTAGCATTCTTCACCGTGACCAAATTCCGCAATTCACTCTTCGTAGCGATATATTTACCGCTAGACCATGTTCCCATGTGTTTAACGATGTTATCTCCAACTGCATCGTCGATTGTTCCGGCGTTTTTGGATACGTAGGTTGCGGCTTTGCCGCCTTGGTATTTGGCGCTGTAGTTTAGGCGGATGGCGAGGGTTTCGGTGGTGAGTAGGAGGAGGGTTAGGAGGAGGAGTTTGGGGGTGTACATTTTGGAAGGGGTTCTGGGTTGGGGGTTAGTGTATGTTGAGGGTGAGGGGTTGAGGGAGGGTTAGGGGTGACAAACGCGTGGGTTTGAGTTGAAAGTTGCTTTGAAGATTTGTTGAGTGATGTGTTGAAGGTTGATGATGAGTGATGTGAGTGTGGTGTAGAATTTTTTACATTGGCTCAATGAAGGCTCTTATATCCTCATTCTTTCTCTTTTTCTACGCCGTAAAACGAACCCTTGATGCGATTCCTACATTTTCATTCTCAGCAGGAAGCAATCCTATACACCACTGGACTCGATTTTTGGAACCTGGATAAACTGTGTATACGTAAATGTCATTCCAAGTGAGCGTAATACTAGTCCTTCATAATATTCAGGCCATTGATAGTAACTGAAAGAACTAGTAAAGTAAGCAAACGTTGCATTGAAGGATTGTTTGAGATGAGATACCCGGAGGCCGGTAATTTGCATGTATATTCTGCATAGATTATCTCTTCATGATCCTGCAAATGAGTAATTAACAACAGTCCACAGTCCATCCAGAGCTCACTTGATTATGATCAGCTTATTCACGAAATGCATTCCCCAAGCCTGTAATGTAACCCCCCTTCAGACTTCTGAACTCAATGATTATAGAGATAGGGTTTGCAATGTCGATTAGCTTATAGCAATAAAGAATGAGGTCAGTAATCCTCCTTAGAAACCTTAACTTCGACCCCTCGTCTAACGAGCTTTCGGATCAGACGTTCCTGCTAAGGTTTACTCCACTTCTTTAAATCCTACGACTCCGGAAGGATTGAAGCTTAACATTAACTGAGCAGGTAACCTATTGTCCCACAAGATCGAAGCATCATCCTACGTTTCAAAGCTCACTAGAGCTTAGTATTTCATGAATTCCTTAATTACATCCAATTGAAAAGTATTCTTATAGCTCTTAGACGAAGATATGTGAGACTAACACCAACGCTTTCATAAGTTCTCGTAGATTGGGATGTCCTTTATGTTGACATGGTATTCTTTTCGATATACAGAATTTTCGTACCTCTGCTCGTGAATTCATACATGCAGATTGATGGTAGGGTTCATTCTCTGACGTTACGGCATTATCCACCAGATCTTACTTCAATCGCCTCGGCTTACATAAGTCAAATTTACCCATACCAAAATCAATGTAAGACTTACAAGGAAGTACAAACACTCAATCAAATTTGACAACATGCTCTGCTTCTGTAAATTTCCAGATCCAGTAGGCAATCTCATCTGCCTATGGTTTCAAATCATCAGTAGAGGAAGCCTTCCATGCCCCACCCCCGCACATTAGCGAAAATTGACAAATTTTGGCCCTTTTAGGTGAAAGACTTTATAAATACATATCAACAAGCTTTAAGGAGCAGAATCCTTAAAGCTTAATCTTTCTTTAGAAGTTTCAACTGCTGCGCCGCTAGATACGAAATGTAGTCGTACCGCATATATCCCAATATGGATTAGCGCGGGATGACGTGAGGGGGCTGATGTCATTCTACGCCACAATAAGACGGACAGCAAACAGGAGAGAAATAGCCAGGATTTAAATCATTCGAAAATTGAGAAGGTGGTCTTACATCCCTCATACAGATCTCAAGAAGACTCTCACTACCTTCTCTCTCGATCATTCACAACAATACCAATCCACAGAAACACGATACCAAACAACCATGACAACAACTACAACCACACCCACAAACCCAAACACACCCTCCACATTCCCCCTCTTCCCAAACCTCGTCCTTGAACTCCGCCGCCAAATATGGCTTGAAGCCCTCCCCACCGCACTCCTCCCATCCCTCTACTTCTACAAAAAAGGCTGCTGGCAACCACGAATCTTCCAGGAAACCGACCCCGGCTACTGCGACGAAGTAAGCGAAACCCTCAGCAGCGAAGATCTCAACCGGAATTTCGAATTTCAATTCCAACATCTCGATAAGATTAATTTCCAAACATCTCTCATGTATGTGAACCACGAGGCTCGCGATATTGTGTTTTCATGGGCTCGTACTGTTGGGCTTGAAATCGAAAGATGTGGTGGGGGCTCTTCTGCTCCGCTTTTGGCTGTGCCGTTTAATCCTGCTCGTGATGTGCTTTTTGTGTCGGTTGAGCAGTGGGATGAGTTTTATTCTGAGCCGTATGATCGCTCTTTTGAAGAGGACATGATTGATCTTACTCATGGTACATATAGTGAAATCACGCGGCTGGCTGTTCCGGAAGCTTTGTTTGAGAAGGATATTAATGCTTTGGAAGAGTTGTCTAGATACTATTCTAGTATTGAGGTATTATATATTATTGTTGATACGCCGCCAGAATTGCACTCGCTGGATAATGGAATGCATGTACAACCGCGATGGGGATATAGGAAATTTACAAATTGGGCGTACGTCTGGAATGATGAGGAACAGGTCTTTAAAGCTAGTGGTGAGAGGACTCCTGGGTTTGGGTTTCCGGAAGCGATGACTTTGGAGGTTTGTGAGAGGTTGGGCGAGGAGATTATTTCGGGGTCGGGCTCGATTCGTGAGGTTCAACCTGTGTTTGCTGTTAAGGGATCTGGATAAAGAGTGTATATCACGGATATCCCATAGGTTACCTATGCTCATAAGAATTCCCATTTAGTTCATTTATGAGATATCCTACAAATGCCTTCATTTCTATCCCCATCCAAAAGGTCATCGCACTATGCCCGCAACGTGCCCGAAATCCACTCACGTTCCTTGCATTCCCCAACAAAGCTACCTGCTCCATACCCTCAAAACCCTATCCTAATTACTTAATGCCTGCTTTCTCTTCAATGATAAGATTACATGCTCTGAACCTTGTACTCGGATAACCTTCTACTCTGAGCATCTACCTCAAATACCCCATTTACCAAGCCATAAATTTATCAACCCCTTCCCCTTTCCCATCCACATAAACAAAATATCATGCTAGGAGTACGCGTAGCGCGACATAATATAAGCTCATAAGCAACAAACAACAGATACCACTTTATATCATATATATAACCATACAATTTTTAGCTCCTCTTCACTGCATGTCTATACTCATATACGTTTCAAAAATTAGACAAGATAATCAGTCAGTCAGTTAGTCTAATTCTTCTCTAAATTCGAGATTCCCTCAAAACCTGACCTCACAGTCAAAAAAAATACTAGGTAGACCAACCATTCCACACACGAGACAAATAATAAATAATAAATATGTATAACCTCTTTCTTTTGAATCAAAAACGAGGTAAAGCTAAGACTTTTCTCTATGATACAGTATTATATTGTTGTAGAAGTATCCCGCTACCCGACACCTAGCTTCCGCAGTTTTTAGGAATGCTTTCAAGTTTCCTGGATAATTTTATCCGGTAGTCCACCGTGGAGATAACAATGGATATATACATGCCATGTAATAATAGATATAGTAGGTCTCCGTAAGTTTTTGGGTATTCTGATAATGAAATGAGATTACTTTTGAGTGTAAGGAAAAGGAAAATAGGACAAAGGAAACTGAGAAATGAAATATGAGATCGGGGTGATGGTTCTATTTACATAAGAAAAGTAGTAGACGCAACGATCGAGCTTCATCACTGGCAATGGCTTGCTATCAAACCCTTGACAACACGACGTAACACCAGTAACGCCCCAACCTGGCAAGCTGGTAACTGTAGAATGAACCCGCTCATGGAGTTCTAGCATTTGTTGCACTCATTTTGTCAAACCCTCCATCTCCGTGTTTGATATCCTTTTCGCCCTCATAATACGATTATCCTTGATGAATTTCCCTGGATGGATAATAAGAAAGATCAAGACCACCAAGAACATCAACGCAGCATCAAAGACATAGAGATATGCTTCCCTATCTCCGATCGTCATAGTATGTTTTCCGATATACGTGAGAGATCCATCATCATTTCTCGTAGCATATGTAAACCCTCCACTATTAACCTGTTGCGCGTACTCAACTGCACGCACCAAGTTTCGGACGATGAGCAGTATACTGGCTGCATACAATGCCCGAAAATATTTTTTCCATGTGCTTTCCACATAACGATTGCTGCCCGGATAATTCTCCTGATTCTGGTCGAAACGGGCTGCGATACGCCAAGCCATAAAGAGAAAGAAGCAAAATGCTATGATCTGGAATATGAGACCTCCAAGAATGACTTTGTTTCCCATAGCGATGAGTGTTGCGTCGCCCGAAGCTTGGACACCTGCACCAGCAAATTGACTGATAAAACAGATGACGTCGATTAGGACGTATATTTTGGTCAACCATCGTGGGCTGATCATTGAGTACTCTTCTGCACCCAGAGCAACGGTGATTCGTGCGAGGGTCATATAAACGGTGGCTGCAAGGAAAGTCGGGGCACCGAGGATAAGAATCATTTGAAGTATCCAAGGACCAATATCGCTGACGTTGTCATGACACTTACTCCTGCCATAATATCCGAAGGTTTCGCCTGTGGTTGTTAGCTCAATGTATAGGAAAACTTTTATTAAGATGTTGGTATTCCTTTGTCTTTGGAAATTGATACTTACATATTCCACCTAAGATAAAGCTTACGAAAAACCATGAGCGTAACGGAAACATGTAGATAAAATGCGCAATAGTACATAATGCGAAAAGTGCCACAAAGCTATAGGCAGCAGAATCGGAGGGATCATAAGTGAAATATATGCCTCCTGTGATGTTTCCTGCGGGTGATTTGATGAGGGTGATATCCATTGTTTAAGTTGTGCTTGTTCAACTGGGTTAAATAAGGTCAAAGGTCAAAATGTTAGAAATAGGTCAACGAGTATGATGTGGAAAGGTTTTCGGATGTCTGAAGTATTTGAAGTATATGGAGTGGTAAGCAAGTGGTAAACAAGATGAATTGGAAAAAGCACGAGATGATGAGATATAAAGTTATGATAAGTAGATCGCCGTTGAATAATAGCTGCAACAGACCCTACCGTTTTGAGGAAAGCTATACGCAATACGAAGTCTGGCATTTTGATCATACCCTAGCATTGAGATTGAGGACTCCCGGCCAACAATGCTAAGCCCTGGCGTCTACGAGCGGGCCTGGAGATGGCGGCTATGCAGAGGATACACCAATAAGCATCTCCTTGATCGGACCATTAGCCCTCAAAAAGCCCCTCGGTGTTCCATTTTTGGAGATCCGCTTCATTCTGCCCTATGGATTTATAACCATCGAGGTACTTGCTCCATTGCGCTTATAGAAGGGTTTTTTACCCTTCCAGAAGAATAAACCAACCAAGGACTCACTAAGTCAGAAGTTGTGATGATTGCTTGTCGGAGGTAAAAATACTTTTATGGTTTGGGGGAAGATTGGACCCCTTCGTCAAATTCGGTTTCATGCTACCTAAATCATCTAACCCAACTGATCCAAGTGTCTGTAGATTAGTCCAGTTTAGGAAGTCATGAACGAGTACGATCAAATTGCACTGACCACCATACAGCGCCAAGAAACACTAATGTCGCAACGCATCTCATTATTAATTTCGTTTTCCGTATTCCATTTCCTGAAGCAGATATATATACGCGTACGTTTGTACTTTGTACTATTCGAAATCTGAAAGATCTCATTGTACTTTTGGGATCGATACCATACAACAAGGGAGAAATCAGCCACAGACATTCCGACAACCTGTACCTATTCTGCCATTCTTCGTATCCCAGACCCAAATAGTACACGAAGAACGAAGAGGAATACCACAGTCTTTGATGTACCGTTTACGAATAGCGGGACATCTCTGGGCATAATCATCTATTGGTCAGACTGGCATACTGTGTAGTTTTATAGCTTTGAGAGTCTGAGCCGCGACTGCATAATACCGTCCGTTCCGATGATCCGAAGACCTCATACTAAGTCACGGAGTGGTTGTCATAATTGTAAAAAAAGACGGATCAAGGTATGATTGCAGCATTCAAAAATCCACCGCCCCCCCAGATCCCACCTCCGAAGCTCTTCCACAGAAATAAACATGGCATTTCTCCCTGCTCTATTTCAATCACTGACATCTTGTTTTACCTCGAAGTGTGACGAGGAAAAACCAAGCTGTCAGAAATGTACCTCACGTGAGGTTGTGTGTACTTACCCAAGGCTAAGGCCTTTGATCTGGGTTGATGGTATCCCATCTACGACTGAAGCTGGCAAAGAAGGACTAAAAGACAGCAATGACTCTTCCCCTCCCTCACATAGCTCAACTCCTCGAAATGAGGAAATTTCCAACACGAAAACCCCATCTCTTAATCTCGAAAATATAGACCTCATCATTCATTGGTTCACAAAAACAGTCCATACAGTTAATCCAACCTCCAATCCGGCTGCTCTCAAAACGGCTCAGACTCTCATCTTGAGCGAAGCAATGCAGCATCACTTCCTCCTTCATGGACTACTTGCACTTTCCGCACTCCATTACGCGGAATCTCATGCAAATCCCCAGAAATATATTGAAATTGCCACCGCACATCACACTCAAGGACTCAATCTCTATCATTCCGCTCTTTCCAACATGAGCAAACAGAACGACACAGCTTGTATTGCCTTCTCGAGCATCACTGCCATGTTCGCTTTTGGTGTCTCGCGGCCGAATTCGATGAAATTGGTATCAACGGAATTAATTGACGACTTTGCTCAAGTTTTTGATCTGTGTAGGGGATGGCGCACAATCATGAATGTGAGAAGGCCATTGAAGTTTCCTCTTGCAGAAGTCACAGACGTCACTTTATCAACAGATGCCGAAGCTGCTTTTGATCGATTGTATGCTTCGAATCAAGGCCAAATGACAACCATATACGAGCAAGCGATTTCTTCTCTAAAAGCTGCGTTCAAGAAGATGGAAGGAGAAAACGATAATCCTCATCTAGCCTTAGAATGGGGAAACGTCGTATCAGAAGAATTTGTGAATTTAATCAAGGCACGAGATCGTTTTGCTTTGGTCATTGTAGGGTTCTATTGTGTGATTTTTAACAAAGTGCCCCAGGTATGGTGGATCAATGGTTGGAGTAGGGCACTCTTTGATGTTGTTTGGAGGGAGGTTGATCATTCTTATCATGAGGTTTTGGAATGGCCACGGGCGGCTGCTGGATTTGAGATATAGGTAACCTATTTGTTGGAGTTAAAATGTTGAGTATTGGGGATCTAGATACTGGGAAATTATGAATTATGACCAGGAAATAATAAAGGCATTTGATGTCAGTAGGTATTTATAACTGATAATAATAAGCGGTATGGAAACCTTGTGCGGAAATGAAGGTGCGATACATAGATGATGTATCTGATGCTGAAACCATAATATATACCATCTCGAGATTCCAGAGACTAACAGAGCACCTTTTTAAATCTCAAACTCTTATATATATCGCAAAATCCCGTCTCTCCCCACTTTCACACAAAGTTCAAAATAAATATCCCTTTCATCCCCCTCTCTCTCACTCGGACTTGGGAAGTCTAAGAGGCAAGACATACAACAAAGGGATATCATTGCAACTTTCTTCATCCCGACACTAAATTTACCATTTCTGTAATTGACAAAGCAGCTAGATTGTAATTAAGTTGACCGGAACATTTATGCAAGACCTAGAATTTACACCTACGAAGAATATGAAACTCAATGTGACGAACACCCAGTAAGGAACTTGAAGATCAGTAAACAAATTGTTGCAAAAAGAACCAGAGACTAGCTTAGTATTCCAAAGGAACTGAAAAGGTAAAGAAGATTTTCGATACGGGGCTTTGACCATCGACGGATGATGTACTGTTATTATCATCAGTATAGTTTAAATTAAATCACAGGGCAAGGAGGTTCCCTCGAGAGTCACAACTCTTTCGACGAGGAAATAGTAGATAAACTATTGTGTTTAATATATTCCATGCACAAATGTAGTTAAAAGAACTATACAATCTAAATATATCATAGCAGTAATACTAGTTAAAGCCTTCAAGCAGGCGAAAACTATCTAAAATCCTACTCCGAAGACGAAAAGTCTAATTCTATACTCGTTCAGTCGTCATATAATAAGACAAATATAATATGATGTCATTGAAGCATGTATTCTGAAAATTCGACACCAAAATCCCCCGAAGTAACCACAGTCTCAAGTATAAATATGAGGATACAAGAGAGTAGGAGTAAAAATATTTCAGACTCACCATTATTCAATCATCAATTAACCCAACTAATCCCTCGAATCTAACAGCGTTGAACATGAATACTGAAACCTTAACCTGCACCAATAAGTGAAGATATAAGCTAATCATCGGGTTAGAAATTTTATCAACCATGTAATGTTTCTTACCAAGGCGAAGAATCTACTAGATACTTACTTATACAGATTCCCAAAATAATTATTCATTGATATCATTTACAACACAACCACGGATCTTGGTTTATATATTGATGATTCCTCTGTTCGATGTATGAGGATTTCAATAGTTGAACTAATAGTTATTAATTGAAATGCATATCTATGGCCATGGATCAGGAGAGATGGTCGGTTTTCGAAAAGGCGATGTACATATGTACACTAATTTTTTCCAGTGTCATTGTCACCCTGTGTTTTTTGGGGGGTTTTATTGTGCAATGCCTGGTCTTACTACAGCTTCTAGGAAAGACTTGATCGCGCGGCTGAACAACTACGATACATTTAAACTAAACCCTGGATCTCCTTCCGAGTACCACAAATTAATGTTGAACAAGATTAATGGGAAATTTTCCCGGTATATACAATGAAAGTGAAGCATGTTGAAACGAGTAAAGCGAGATACTCGTATGACAACAAGAAACGTGGGTAGTACTGCGGAAAACTCCACGAGTCTGAAATTAAATGAACAGTTATGTAGAAAAATAAAATCGATAATTCCTTCATATAAGATAATGAATGAATCGAGCAAATAGGAATTTGTGGATGTGCGAGATAATGTTGTGAAACATTGATCTAGGCTGCTTGCATCTAGTGAAGTTGTTGTGTTAGTAAGTCCCTGAACATTGTGCATGAAGCAATGTGCGAAATAGTTTTTGGGATAGAAATTGACGAGATAAGATTGCATCCTTAACTATGAATCTATCGGTCCTCCAAAGGATTATATATTGGAGTTTAAAGTCATTATAATAATATTCGCGGAGTGATTATACTCGTTTTTCTCTGATATCTATATCTAAAGAAAAAAAAAACAAAGCCGTGTATTGTATATATAACTTAATAGAGTGACTGTCACCTTCTCAAGAATCTATACTTTACAATGCAGATTCTAAAAGGGCAAAAAATAGATTTGCGGTTCCAAGGCTGTGGCACCAACGGATTTTTATCGATGAATACACACATACCATCCCAAAATACAGAAATACTGGCACTTTTCAGCCTTTCATGAGAAGGAAAGAGAATTCGATGTATGACAACTTATCATTCTAATATTTACCAAATTTTTTACCCGCTGTGTCCACCTGTGATGACGAACCTGCTGCTCGGTATCCTAGAACAACCAGACGGTGCATTTTTCAGTTCATCAAAAGCGAAATCAACATCATCTTTCTTCATGCCTCAATCTTCATCTTTTCATCTACTGCAGCTTTCTTATCCATAATTTTAACCTCTTCATTTGTTTCTTTCCTCTCTTCAATAATCAGCGGGGCTCATTTCCTGCACTAGCAGGATTCTGCCAGGATGGACGATATTCATCCACACAATGGCGGTTAAGATAAAAATAAAGCATCAAGAACCATAAAAAATAATCCATGATATGGAATTCGATTCTTGCCTGAATCAAAACCAACCGAAAAGCGGCAGATAATTCGAGTCGGAGTGTGTAAATGCGTGAAATGCAAATATGATGAATAAGAGACGTCCCGGCGAATAAATAGAGTGTCTTCTGCAAGAGCATTCGGGTACACATTCATTCTATTCTGGGGTGATTTTTACGTGATGCTATCGCGGATGTCATCGCAGAACTACTGCTTGCTATTGTTGTCTGGAAGATATGATTGATGAAGACGTATAATTCATGAGATGAGCAACACTGACTTTGACGCTGGGAATGAACAATAACAGGGCTCAGCAAGCCCAAGGTCTATTTTTTGAATAATCTCAAAAGCGCCATCTTTTGAAATATTTCTAGGATGAGATGGAATGCAAGGCACCAACGAAAAAAGAGCCAACTGCCAATGCGAAAGTGCTGAGACGGGTATCCTTTTTCACGGTGAACGTCCCAATGGACGGGGCTCTTTGGTCAAATCCCAGCGTTTTTGACATGGTCGACTCAACCAGCGATGCGAGGAATTGGTTAGCAAGGATGGAAAAGGAGTGGAGGATGAGAAAATATGATTTTTACGTAAAGATTGATAGTGACGAGAGCCGTTGTGCTGCCGTAGACTAGACACAGCCCTATTGACCCCTTATGTACCTAGAAATTTTCAAAGAGGATTGCGCTAACCTTAACCGCGGTACCTCTTCGATGTAAGATCTTAGCATGCAGCTGTACACGTGACCTTTTCGACACCTTCAAAGCAGATGAAGAGTCATTTGACTTTGAAACTGTGCGCCAACTATTCATACAGTATAGATTGTAAGTTCGAGTGTTAAGAGCTAAGGCTCAATAGACTCCTAGCTACGTACCTATGTGTTTGTTGGTTTCGAGAACACTTAACCTACCATACCCATTCCCATTCCATCCTGAACCCCGTTCGAGGATTTTGTCCCTTCTGGTTGCAAATAAGGATTTAAATATCAGTCCATTCGAATACACTTAAATATTAGGATAATGAAAACATCAAGTAAACAATTCTTCACGATCAGATATTCGGAACCTCGTATTTGAGCGAATGAATGAATGAAACCCTGAATAGCTGAACATCGGTTTCTCCTTCCACCCGAAAGAATTTCCCGAAGAACAGATATGATATATGATGAGATTCGTATAATGGAGCACTTCGTATTGTACCACGACTATCCCTATTCTTGCTCCTGGAATAGAAAATGTGTTATTTTTACTGCAGTCGGCGGAGTCCTGTGCAGGATCTAGTATGTGCTGGATTTGAAGAATCTCAAACGGAGCTACTAATTTAGCTACACACCTTCTGCTGCACCCTTGAAGGTTATAGATTCGTTCTACGTACGGGCCATGGCCACTAGAACTCCAGATCATCTCAAGGAAAACGCCAGTGATACCTCTCAGACATTGTTTCACCAGCCGTTAGACCATTGCCAAGAAACGTCAAAAGTATGAAGATTCGTTTCTATGCATCCGAGTATTCATCAATTGATGAAACCACCAAACAAATAGGTTGATCAGAAATAAAGTTTGGATTTAAGCTTCTATACCAAGCTTTTCTGCCAAGCCGGGTGTTGTTCTGACATAACCTTATGGATATTGGCTAAATATAATTGGCTTGCTTCGAGATGCCAAGACTGGGGTATGAGAGAGTAAGATAGGGGTCTAGAAGCACGTTTTTGAGGCATTTTAATGTGTAAAGACCGTCAGGGACCTCGAAATGAGGAAGATGGATGAATGCATTATGTTTGACGTGATGTGTGATGTGTGATGTGTGATATGTGATGCTTTCTTAGGTAACGAATGATTTGCTAGATGTTTAGGTAGGTATTTCGATATTGATCCTTCGTGTAAGAACATAGGGCGATCACGATATAAATTGCTAAGGTTACGCTACCAGCTACAACACCAAAACCAGCAGAACAGACGCAACGAATTCGAACGAACATGCCGTTCCAACAGCAACTCCGCATCAACATCACCTACTTTACTGTGTCTTGTACACCACCGATTTTATATCTTCAAACACAAATCTCACATACCCGCACCACAATAAAGTAACCTTACTATACAATGGCCAATTTCTCACTCCTCCCTTAAGCTTCAAACCACCAGCAAGGTACTAGCTAGGTATCTATTGATTCCATCCAGCCAGCTAATCTAATCCTGCAACTCCCCGCAACACCGCCACCAACCGAAATTGCTCGAGCCTCACTCCAATGCATCGTACCTTCCTTCTCTCCCCCTTTTCCCAATCTCATGGCCAATCAACATGTCTCGACATATTCATCCATGGACACGCTCACATACAATTTTATGAAATGGGACTTCTGCAGTATCGTATCACCATAAGCTTTTTCCGTTTCAAGCTCGACAAAAATTTCTCAACTTTCTTCATACGAATCCTGGAGCTGGGAAAGTAGGAATTCTTGTCGCTCTGGTACCTTCTTCATGTGAATCGGTCTTCTTTCTTTTTCATGTTTATATATAAGTGGGAGGATGAACCATATATGTATTTTTCTTAGGGATCTTTTCTGATTGGGACTTCTTCATAGAGTCACATGCTACTTTTACGTCTTTACTTCTTTACTTCTTGGCTTTCTTAACTCTTATACTCACTCGACTTTTTATGTTGATTCGAACACTCCCTCTATTTAACTTACTTGAGGCTGGAGCCTTTCTTTTCTTTATTTCCTTCATGACATTACATCTTTCGTTTGATCAAAGATACTAAAGATACTGCTAAATTGAGCAAATATCTTTAAGCATCAATCGACCTACCGACTTCAAACATTCTTGCTTTACCTCCCGTCATTTCATTGAACAACATCCTCACACCTCAACTCAATTTACTTTCTCAACAACCAGTCACCAGTCACCTACCAAACCGCACCTTCAAAATGACAAACCCCTACACCAATTCCCCACACATAACCAAAGTCCCCCTCGAAACCATCTCCAAACTTGCTCCCTTCTCCGGCCTCATCCTCTCTATAATCCTAATCCTCTACTTCCTAATCCGCTACTACCTCCTCGAACCCATTATCCTTCCTCGTCTCTACAAATCAACCTTTACAAGCATGCCCCTTGGCTCTCCTCTCCGTCTCGGTTTCATAAATCATCACATCGCCGGCCTTACTAAACTTCTCATCCTGCTTCTCGCTGCCTATCCATTCATCTCGGTGACTTTCTTAACGGCTTCTCTACATACACCGTTTGCGAAAGGAAGTCAGGTAACAATGGGTGATATTTTGATAGTGGCGGCGCAAATGTTGATAGCGATGTATATATTTGAGTTATTGTATCGACCGAAGATTAGTCCAGTGAGTGTGGGACATCATGTTGGAACTATTTTGATTGGGCAGAGTGCTATTGCTATTAGTTTGGATTTGGTGAAGGAAAGGGATGCTACCATTGAATTTATTTTGTGTACGGTTTGGGGTATGTTTTTTCTTCCGTCTTCATTTTCCGTTTCCCTTTCCCTTTCCCCTTCACCCATTCCTCCCGCTCTCTCCCCAAACTAACAACCTCCAGGAGCCTTCGACATCATCTCAGAATTTCTCCCCCATCTAACCATAATCCTCTACCGCGTACATCCCACCTCTCACGCCTTCCTCCGTAAAATCTTCCGCATCGCCGCAATTACAACCTTTACAGGTACAATAGCCGAAACAATCCTCACAATGTTTCTCTTCGGTAGTTTGTGGGATCGATGGACTTTAGCATTTAAAATAACAACTCCAATGTTGCATGTGGTGTTCATGGCGGCGCAGTTGTGGGGGACGTGGAATTTTGTGGGGTTGTATAGGAGGCAGGGTTTGTTGATGAGAGAGATGGAGAAGAGAGGTGAGGAGGAGGCGGGGTTAGGGATGGGGATGGAAATGGGGAAGAAGGGGAGTGTTAGTGAGATGGAGGAGAAAGGGAAATGGAATATGGATTGGTGACGGCGACAAGAGGAGTTGGTTCCGGAGAATAGTTCAAGGACGAGAGGATATTATGATATCTGGAGGGAAATGTCGAGAACAAGGTGATGAAGAATGAGGTAATGGGGAAATAAGTGTAGATATGTGGCGTTATATCGAGCATTTTGGTATTGGGATATGGCATAGCATCGGTATGGGTACATGGTGTAGATTCGGGAGGTGTGGATGATTCATGTATAGGTATGTGAGGAGTTTCTGGGATTCATCAATTGCATTTGTATGATAGAAAAATAGTGGCATATATAGTATAGAAAGAATAATAGAATAATATTGATTGAGTTATTTTTGGACCTACCTGTTTGTTTTGAGTTACCAAGAGGACATCGAGACGTGGCATGCCGGCATTGAATCTATGAGACAACGACAATCTCGCAGCCGGATTCCGGATTTCCTTCCAACGCGGACGAGAGCCGTATGTGTCGACCGCTCCCTCCCACATATCATATCATAGCCCCTTCAGCCTTCAGCCTTCACCACATCCCTTACTATCCACTCACCGCCAACCACCGGACCAATAACCCCATCCATATATCCATATCCATATCCATAACCTAAATCCTGTAGAGAGAAACCAAATTAGTCTCAATAATCCCTCACTTCTCACACCACACATGGTGAAAATAAAAATCATGAAAAATACGAGGGAGAAAAAGGGAAAAATATAAATCAGAAGCTGAACGCGTTCTCAGCAATTGCAACATTTGTGCATCTGAGTGAGCTGGGTATAACGTATGTGTTGATCATCATTTTTATATGTGTATGTGTATTTTTTGAGAGGGGAGGTTTTGAGGGAAGAGGCCGAAGGATTTGCGGTTGAGGGGAATAAGGGGATAAAGGGATAAAGGGGGAGGATGATGGGGAAGAGGGGGGAACGTACGGATTGTGGTTTTTGGTGGTTTTGGTGTGGTGGTTTGGTTGTAGTTGGGAGTAAGAAGATAAAAGAGATAAAGAGGTGAAAAGTTGAGGAGGTAAGTAAAACTACTGTTAGTTTCTCCTGTTGCGGAGTTTGGGATTTGGCAATTGCATTTGCATTGTGCGGCGGAGGTAAAGATAAATGCCATCCATCCATCCATGCTACTGAATCAATTCAATTGAGCACTCAGCTCATTGATTGATCGATTTCACGAATCAAACCAAATCAAAGCATGAGTAAACAAAGCGCAAGCTCTGCAACAAGACATGATGAATCACCGCAGCTGTTGTGTTGAATGAAGTGAAGATATTTCCATAACCTATATTCATTAAGAAGAGAGAAAAGAAAGTTGGAAGAAATAAAATAAAAATCTATTTTTCTTAAAAGGACGCTAGGTTTTTCTTTTTTTTCTTCTTTTTTAAGCGTGCTCGGTTCACCAAGTTTAGTATGATGTGGGATGGGATGTGCTCGGGACACACCTTGTTGAGGTGTGGATTGAGAAATTTGAGGATTTAAGTTATTGTGTGCACACCTCTGGCTCTGGGTTTGGGGTTTGGTGAAATGCGGCAGAGTTTTTGGAGGCGGGTTTCTCTTCGAGGGCTTTTCTACTAGGTGGGTTGCTGGGTATTTATTAAATTACTCATTCTATAATTCTTTCTAAGAAGATTTCTCACTGGTTTTGGGGCATTCAATAATATAATACAGCAATGGAAATTAAAAAATTAAGGATAAGGATAAGAATAAGAATAAGGCTTCATTCAATTGCTCAGCTCAAGCTATACCTATCTATAACTATCCATATCTTCCATTTCATTCATCTATCCTTCTATCTTTCTCTCTTTCTTTCTTCTTTCCTCCCATTCATTCTATATCCAAGCTGTAGAGCAGTTCCATGTATCATATCATATCATATCATTATAATAAGCATTATTTAAGGGGCGTATATCATTCAGTCATAAAGGAGTCTATTCATCATCAATATTAGTATGAGTTTTTGTGTGGGTGATGGGAGAAAAAAACTCACGTATAAAATTATAAAATAAAATTCGTCAAATCGTTGATGCGTTTAAGCGACAATCTCAGCTTCGGCATTGACTCGCTTGTAGTGATCGTAAGACCCGTAGTTTGTGTAGCCGGTTGGGGTGGGGGTTGCTGTTGTGGTGGAGGTTTTGATGGTGGTGGAGGTCTTGATGGTGGTGGATGTGGTGGAGGTAGTAGGCACTGGGGCGTAGTTCTCGTAGTTGCCGTCTATGATAGAAGAGAAATGGTTAGTTATGGTAAAGTGGGTTGGGTTTGGTTAACGGGATGGTTTGTGGTGGTATAGGATGAGGATATAGCGGGAGTCACGAACAGTTGCCATCTGAATCAACAGAATACAAAGTCAGCATTGCTCGGGCGAAGCCTTGAGACAATTGAGAACATATGAGAGTGCGACTGGCTTAAGGAAACGAGAAATGAAGAGGTAACTTACAATCGCCGTAGTTTCCATAGTCTGCTGGGTCGGCTTCAGGAGCACGTGCTTTCTTGTTCTTGTATGCTCCGTCTAGGGAAATCGTTAGTTAATGTAGTTTGTACGATGGGTATTACTTACAGTTTGCGTATGAACCATATCCGGTTTGAGTTGGTGCAGTAGATGAGGTTGGAGTTGATTTAACGGATGAGGAGCTTGTTGAGGTTGGTGTTGGCTTGACAGATGAGGAGCTTGATGAGGTTGGTGTTGGTTTTGGTGTTGGTTTTGGTGTTGGTGTAGCGGATGAGGAGGTTGAAGGAACTCCTGGGTAGTTCACGTAGTTACCGTCTGAAACATTATAATGTTAGCACTGTATCAAAATAGCTTTTGATATACGAAGACGGACAGTTTCCGTAGTCACCATCTAAAGCTTAGGTCAGCATTTCATGGTCATAAATTCGAGAAACCAAAAAGAATGATTTGAATATGAATCCTATGAAATGTATGAACTTTGGTTAACTTACAATCTCCATAGTTTCCATAATCATCACGTTTCTCTGCTGGAACAGGCTTTGCTGCGGCTTCTCTAACTTTCTTGTTCTTGTAGGCACCGTCTGTGAGATGTGTTAGCCATATTAAAGCTGGATATCTGTTGATATATCTGCTTACAATTGGCATAGCTACCATATCCAGTAGGGGCTGGTGTAGGCTTGGAGGATGAGGAAGGAACTGGATATTTCTCATATGTGCCATAGTTTCCATAGTTACCATCTAGAAAGTGTGTCAGTACCTTACTCTCATTCCGTGGGAAGGTACTCTTACAGTCACCATAGTCACCATAGTCTGCTGGAGAAGCATTAGCTTTAGCTTCTGGTTGAGGCTCTGCTACTGGTGCAGCTACTGCACCAACGGCGGCGAATGCCAAAAGAGTGATAAATTCTCGTGAGAAAAGCATATTGAATGAAGTCTGGTTGAAGTAATTGAAATGGTAAAGATAGAATCAGATGTTGATGATAGGAGGAAGATGAGGATTGATGAGAATGATGTTCAAGTATCGTGGGGTCGATAGATCTTAAATACCTAGAAAAATCTATAATCCGTCTTGATATACTGTCAAGAATACCCGTATGAACATCTTACCGAAAAAACCGACACTATCACCCACGTATTGAAAAGTATCTATTCTTGGCATGACATTGTCGGTCAAGATACGAGTAGCTTGCTTGATCGGAAAAGTAACATTTCCACGTCATGATACTGCGGAATTCCCACTCGGGCTAACACACAAACATCAATTTTGATAAATATTGAGCGATATAGCGAGCTAAAGGCGTGATGGAAGTAAGGAGAAGGAGACCATCCTGCACTTTGTACGTAGGGCAACATCAACACAACAACTCATGTAGTGAATAGCCACGCATTGCGGTATCGCGTAATTCGTATCTGCATAGCCAAGTGGCTACTGTTATGTTGGAGATGCGGAAACTATGATGTCGCCGCACCAAAGTTTCATAAATTCCCATAAGTGGAAAGCTTATGTGAGGTTAGAATATGGTGGAATAGAGAGGGACTGCATAGAAATTGCGGGGTCCAACAGGTTAAAACTCGTGTTGGATGGCTCGTATCTTGATGATCTACGTCCAGATGATTGATACGAGAAAGGCACGAAGATCCATTCTTTCAGACCTTGGCATCTGAATAATTGGGAAGACAAAGGATCAAATAAGGTTATGGTTAAATGGTCGTTCCGTCTTTTCATTGTATCGTTGTATCTACGTACCCAGGAAACGATAAGACGGATAACCTTATTCTACGAGTGCGAGTGTCGAGTATTGTACAACTTGCATCGTCCCTGATAAGAAAACCTCATGTTGACATAAAACCCGTATGGATAAAACCTGGCAGCGGAGAAGTAAGACCTTGTTACTCTGTATTATATTTAGAAAACGAAGCTGCCAAGTAAAATGCCAACACGAGCCCTATTACCCATTTTTCCCTTTTCCAGCATTCAATGTTACTCCGTACTCCGTGATGCCGACAGCAGTGTGCATTGTGCATTGTGCATTGTGCACCTTATAATCCCTGAAGACACAATCCCTGGAGACACAATCCCTGAAGATACTATCTATCATCGTGCCTCGTAGATCAATTTATCAAGGTGGTATCACCAAATGTTTAAGCTTCATCGGATTTTCCCGCATCTGCACTTCGATTGAACATCAGCCAACCTCGTACAGCACAACACAAGTCTGGTCTTGGAATACAGTTCTGGGCTTTTCATTCTGGTGCCATGTTATCAGATCGGATCATTATTACATCCGATGATATAGGACTTGATTGAGTTTTGACTCGATAACTTGTACTAAGTACCTAGCATTTTTCAATACTTGGATGGCGAAGTCGCTGCTCAAGTGGGACGAAAACTTTCCCGAACATCAACTGCATTCATCTTATCTCTTTCTCTACAAGCTCATTTGTCTTTTCATCTGAACCCTCTCATACTTGATATATTCAGATGATTGATTGTTGTCGACTATTCTCTTCATCCTGACATCTTCATTTTACCCCACTGCATCCATTTGCCAATATGTCTTATGCTCCATTTTCAGACAAGTACAACGAAGTACCTCAATCAGAGGATGGTGAAGGATTACTCTCGCATACCCAACCAAAATATAAACAATCCCCCAGACGAAATAACATACTTTGGTATATACTATCAATACCGGTGATATCATTATTGTCAGTCGCTTTTGGTATATGGATCGGTGCTCGATTTGTGGCGAACCCCGCCAAATTATGTCCATCATATGTGCAACATTATTGTATGGCCCAGGATTTCTCCATTTCATGTCTAATTCTAATATGAAAAATAGCTCCTATACTGGATGATATTGATACTTCATATCAACCAGTAATGTTCAATGGATCATTCATGAAGGAAAATGCATTCAGATTGAGAGCAGGCCCTGAGGTGGATGAAGCTTGGGGAAGCTTGGGAGTACATTGTGAGTACAATATTTGTATCAACTGACTTGACTAAAGCTAATTATCCATAGATCGAAGTTTGGCATTACCAGCTAGCGAAGCAGAGAAATCCGGATTAACATCAGCTCATGTTCAAATAAACGAAAAATATGGAGGAGGATTTCCGGTAAACTTGGAAGGACTACATCATTTACATTGTCTTAATCTTGTAAGACAATCGCTATATTACAATTACGAATATTACCACGAAAAAGGAGAAGGAGCATTCGTGAATGAAGATAATGTTGTTCAATATCACGTCTGTAAGTATATCCTCAAATCCAACATTTCATCACATATAATTTCATCCCACACCCATTCTTCCACCTGAACACAAACTAACACATCCCAGCCCATTGTCTAGACATAGTCCGCCAACAACTCATGTGCCAAGTTGACACGGGCGTCCTGGGTCAAGTATGGTGGGATAAATCGAAACCCCAAGCATTCGTAGACTTCAACACGGAACATAAATGCAAAAATTTCGATGCCATAAGACAATGGGCAGAGGAAAGACAAATGCCTGCAGGTGGTCCTGCAGATTTCTTACAAAAACCAAAGGAAAGTGATGTTCTTGAATCGATACCCTAGAATGGGATCATGAAGATGATGAATTAGAAATGATGTATTGATGGATGACGGTTGGTTGGTTGGTTGGATCAGATATGGTGTTTTGGATGGGATATATAGGGTGGGGATTTGATTGGGATTGGGGTTATTTTATGAGTACCTAATGTCAATTGTAATGTTCGAAGTCGAGTGTATCTACATACAGGAAGATATGATGAATATTCGAATACATTTACTGTCGTCTTTTTATAGCCAGGTCTAGAATGTGGCAGTGCAACCTTTTCCCAAGAGTAGAATCAAAGTATCTCACTAGTCTCCCTAGTTAGCGGAACGGCAGTCTCTGCAATAGTAGAGTTTTCCTACTAGTCCACGTCAGCATGGATTTATCTAATAACTACCTCCTTTCATTGAAATATCTTTTTCACTGCTACCTTTTACATGTACTGCCTTTTAACCTATTCCCCATCTCCATTCCCCATTCCCCATCTCCATGTCACGATTTACGATTAAGATAAGGATATGTTGAGGGGCAGCAGTCAACGTGTCCATATGAGCTTAGGCCTTATCGAAAAGCAAGGCGATTCGTATACAAATTTGTATGGTAATTGCCTTATGTGGTCTCCTCACCTTTAGCAAGCTCGGATATATAATCTGATCTTAATCATGTGATAAGGAGCTTTGGGAACTTCGAAAGCTTTTAGAGCTCCAGGAGCTTTTTGGAGCTTTAAAGCTTTACAAAGCTCCTTTATATTCATTAATATATAATCAGAATAGTTTTATAGTTTAAAAGCTTTGTATTCAATTTAATTATCAATTAGTTTATTTATATTCCAATTGATCTAATAATATATTCATCTTCGAATAGATAATTAATAATTATTAGTTTTAATCTACAATTATTAATTATACGAAAACTTGAGGCAATTATTACTTCGATTAGATTATTACATTTTGAGTATTGTTATAATTAAGCTATATACAATACAATGATTTCCAATCAGTAATCCATCGAATCGTTTCTATTCAATCCAATTGGGATTTTTGTTCAGATTGTTATTATTATAGAATATAAATAAACAATTCAGATATCTATTTTTAATTTATTTTATAAAGATTATAACAAATATTAAGCTTTTGTTATATAAATTGATTTTTATTATATTTTTAACAAATAACTTTTTTTGATTTCTATATAAAGGATTTTATAATTGATCTTCTTTTTCTAAGGAATTATATTCAATTGGATTGAATTATTCTTTAATAATCTAATAATCAAAACTATTGATAATTAACTAAACGAAAATATAAAATCTGAGACTTATTGTTTATTTCTCAGTTATGAATCGTTTAGATAAAGATTCGATAAGATATTCGAGGAAATAGATCTTGATTATATAATTGAAAAAGCATTACAATAATTCAAATAGATCAAGTTAATTATAGTTTATATTATCAAGTTTCAATAATATATTGGATGTATTATTTGGGATGATGATTATCTAAAATCGTAATTTTATAAAGGATTGAAAGATATTATTAAGGACGAGTTAACGAGAGTTCTGAAACTATTTAATTTTTCTGAATTAATTGAAACCTTTATTTTTATTGATAATCGATTTTATAAGTAATAAATAAAAAAGAAAGAAATCATTTAGGAAAACAAGAAGTTTTAAAAACCTTATTATCAGAATAAGTATTATAATATTAACGATTCAATAAAATTGGATAATATTGAATAATATTATATAAAATTAAGTAATCTAAATATTAATAAAAAGAAAAGATATAAAGAGAATAATTTATATTTTATTTATAGAAAAAATAGATATATATTTCGAAATTGTTTTCAAAAGAAAAGATTATTTTTTGCAAAAGATAGAAAATAAATGAAATTTAGGAATAAAAGATAGAGTTTTCGAGAAATAAGGATTTTGGAAGGAAACTCGAAGGAAATGGGATTATTAGAAAGAGATTTACTTCAATTCAATTTTGAATAATTAAAGGAATTGGATATTAATAATCAAAATCCTAGAATTAGTATTAAGAACAATATCGATTACGAAAAAGAACTTTCAAAAGATCTCGAATCAAAAGATAAAGAATTAATTAAGGAATTCAAGAAGGATTAACAATTAATTAAATTTTGTTATTTGCTTTAGGAAAATGAATTATAATATTTAATTAATTATCTAGATGAGAAATGAATATGATGTTATTATAGAGAGAAAAAATCTAATTTTATTAAGAAATATAGAATCTATAATTATTCTATTTTGTTAACATTTTATATAGTAATATATAATGATGTTTATTATATAATATTTAAGGAAAATATTAAGGCAAGTAATATTAAAAGATATATTGTAGATATAGATTCTTTATCCTTTAATAAAGTATAGAAATATAATAAGTATAATCTAAAAGTTGGGGATGTATAAGAGATCCTATTACAAATTGGGATTTATTATATTTAATGAAGGATTAATAAGGATAATGAAAAAGTATCAAATCGAGATTATTATCAAAATTTCTAAATAGAATTAATAAAATTATTGTTTATTATATTCTATCAATTATTAAATATAAATGAATATCAATATGAATAACTGAATCTTTTTATTGAAGAATAAATTATCGAATTATTATTGTTAAAATTAAATAGTATTATAAGGATCAAATAATTGATTATAAAAATCAAACTAAAGAATCAATAAATAAATATCTTGATTAATTCTAAAGTTATAGATATATTCATAAATCCTAATTTCGTTAAAAAAAATAGAATTCTTATAGAATTAAAATAGAACCTTTATCAATTGATATTATTAGAAAGAAAGAAAGCTGGAATTGATAATTGGGTATATAAAGAAATCAATACTATCAAAATAATTATATCAGATAGATATACTAAACAGATCAAAATGAATTTAGTGTTATTGAACAAATATATAATTATCCTTGATATTCTATAGATTAAGAAATATAATCCAAATATTGATTAAATAAAAGATATTTTAATATTTGATCATTGTAATTATAATAACAAATGATTATATAGTTTAAAAGAATAGATTTTCGAAAAGACCAGATATTATATTATAACAATAACGAATCCTTTATTAATCGATAGAATCGATGAAAAAGAAATTCCAGTGTAATATAAAAGATTTATCAAGCTCTTCGAAGACTTATGTCACGATTTACGGTTTTCTTTATAGTAGTATTATTGACGTCGGTGATTTATAGGCCGACTACAGGGGGGGTGTAATTTAACCGTTGCTTTCGGGGGTCCTGATTACCTAAGCCTAGGATTCCAGGATTCCTAGGATAAGTATCCTAGGCAATCATAGTAGAATAGGACAAGTGTCCTACCTAATTGGTTGTAATGGGATTATCATTTTAGAGGATATCGTATCCTAGAGTTATAGTTCCTAAAGAGAAAGCTTCTAGGATAAGTGTTTCAGGAAAGGAAAGGTTTTGGGATATAAGAGGCCTCAGGATCAGTTACGTGATGTGCTAGCTCTGCTAGCCAGCTAGCAGAGCTAGCATCACAGGAATGCTAGCCGTGCTAGCCAGCTAGTATAGCTAGCATGGGAAAAGAGATTAGTATATAATCAGAATAGTTTCATAGTTTAGGAGCTTCGTACTCAACTTAGTTATCAATTAGTTTACCTATATTCCAATTGATCTAGTAATGTATTCACCTTCGAATGGATAATTAATGATTATTAGCCTTAACCTACAACTACCAACCATACGAAACCCTGAGGCAGCCGCTGCCTCAACCAGATCGTTACAACTTACAGGATTTGAAAACTTTATTAGAATATAAGCTTTGAGATTATAAAATCAATTTCAAAAAGGAATTTATATTCTTTATTAAGAAATTAAGATTATATAATTCTAATATTATATAAATATAAAAAGAATATAAAACTAAAATTGAAAAGAAAGAATAGATTAAGAAATCCAAATCCTTTTGTATATTTAATATATTATTGATATTCAAAAAAGATAATCTAAATAATCGGTTTTATAAAGATTATTATTAAATTAATAATAGAATAATCAGAAATATATATTCAATACTAAAAGTTTAAAAGTTTAAAGATAAATTGAATAAAGCAATAATCTATACAAAATTAGATTAAAGAAATATTTTTAATTTGATATAAATAAAAAAGGATTATAAATAAAAGACAATCTTTATTCTATTATCAGATTTATAGAAATATATAATTATATTATTCAGATTAATCAATATATCAATTATATATCAACAACAAAATAACAAAATACTCAAAAAGTTCAATTCATTTATAATTTGTTATCTAAATAATATTCTAATCTTCTTTTAAAAAGAAAAGGAATACAAAGGATATATATTGAAAGTATTTGAAATATTCAGAAAAATAAATTCAAGATTCAAACTATCGAAATATAAATTTGAAGTATAGAAGATAATATTCCTAGAATATATTATTTAATTAAAATAAATAAATATAAATCCTAAGAAAATAAAGAAAATAAAGAATTAAAAAAGATTTAGAAATATTAAGAATATATAATCTATATTAGGATTCATCAATTTCTATCGAATATTTATAAAAGATTTCTCGAAAATAATAAAACCTTTTACCGAAATAATCAAAAAAAGAATAACTTTTATATAAAATAAAAAGATAAAATAGGTTTTCTAAAAAATCAAGGATAGATTTACAAAGGAATCTATTTTCTATAATTATCATAATGATTAAGAAAATATTATCGAAACAAATACCTTTAATACTTATATAATAAAAATCTATTTATAAAAAGATGATAATAAGAAATTACATTCTATCATTTATTATTCAAACAAAATAAACAAAATAAAACAGAATTATAATATTTATAAAAAAGAATTTATAACTATTATAAAAACATTGAAATATTAAAGGATCTATCTCCAAAGGATTAAATTTCTAATAATTATTTACATTAATTATATAAATCTTCGAATTTTTATTATTACTAAGATTTTGAATAATTGTAAATTAATTAGATGGATTAAGAAACTAATAGGGTTTGATTTAATAATCAAATATATCAAAAAAAAGGATAATACAAAAGCAAATACTTTAAATAGATTATCAGATTATAAAAACAATAAAATCTATTAAAAAATAACAATCTTGAAATCCTTATTAAATAAAAATCTTATTTCTAATCTAATAAAAATCGTTATTATAGAAAATAAATCAATAAAGATCTGAAAAGATAAATTTATAAAAATATAATAAAATAAAAAAAATATCAAATGATCAGAATTATTAATAACTATTAATGAATTACTTTAAATAAGAAATAAAATTTAATTATCAAATAATATCGTCTTCAAATATATTATAAAATAATATATATTATTAATCTATAAATATTAAGGAATACAAAGAATATATTTAAGAATCAAAAAGCAATATTAAAGTCCAGGATTCTATAATATAATCAATAAAGTAATTATCGAGTATAATATTTATATTAAGAATAAAGCTTTTTATTATATTCTTTATAAACAAATAAATATTACCGAAATACTATCTATATTATAAAAATCAATATTATAAAACTTTATAGATTTATTATCAAAATCCAAAGATTCAATAACAAAGATAATATATAATTACTTTCTTATTATAATAAATAAATTAATAAAGTATCTGATATTTATATTATACTAAACAATACTAATTATAGAAATATTAACCTTTATATTCCTAAAAGAAATTATTATAATATATAGATTATTAAAGGAAATATTTTTTGATAAAAATAAACTTTTTATATCAAAATTTTGGATTATTTTAATAATATTATTAAAAATAAAAAGAAAAATGTTTATTATATTCTATTTACAAATTAATAAAGAAAATAAAAGAATAAATCAAATTATCGAAATTTATTTTCGATATTATATAAATTATTAATAGAACAATTGAATAAAACTTTTATTTTTAATATAATTCATATATAATAGTTCAATATCAAAAATAATACAAATTATTTCGAATTATATTAATTATAAATATAAACTAATTATATATTATAAATTAAGGATTACAAAAATAAAAAATCAATTTATAATAATATAAATAAAAAGATTCAAAAAGGTTTATAAAGAAATAATAATAGAATTGAAATTTATTATTGAAAAAAATATATATTATTATAATTGGAAATATAATTAAGAATTAATATTAAAAGAGAAGGATAAAGTCTACTTATTTTAAAAAAATATCGAAATAAAAAGATCTAATACAAAATTGAATCATAAAAAACTTGGATTATTCAAAATCAAGAAAATTAAAGAATCTTTGAATTATAAATTGATATTATCAAAAAGTATAAATATATATTTAATATTTTATATATCTTTATTCGAATTAATATTTCCAAAAGTATCTAAAACTTTTGAAACAAAAATCATATTTATAAATCAAGATATTGAATACAAAATAGAAAAGATATTAAATTGTAAATATATTAAAAATAAAATCAAATATTTAATGAAATAGAAAGATTATTCTGATTTCGAAAATATATAAGAATTTGAGAAAAAGATTAAACATTTGAAAAGGTTCTAGAAGTTTTGTTAACAAAATCCAGATTTATCTAAAAGAAAAGGGAATTCATTATTTCCTACAAAAAGAGATCGAAAGAATCGAATTTGTTTATAAGAATTTCGTTAGGATTAATAAGATCAATTAATAATTGATCAAATCGATCAGAAATTAATTGATCAAATTGATCAGAAAACAATGAAAGGATTACAGGAATTTCTTTATTTTTTTCTTTTCGCTCTTTTTCTTCGAAAATATCAAATTCATCAAAGTATTTGAATCTGCAATATAATATTTTATTATATCGTTTTTTGAATTGTATCTTTTGTTTAATAAAGCAAATAATTTTAACAAAAGATTTAGTGATTTCAATATCCAATTTATCGATCTATCGATCAAGACTCTCTCAATCATACTTTCAAGGAATTTTATAATCCTAATCATCTTTTAAACAAAACTTAGTATTATATGAAACGGAATTTCATATACATTTTGAATAATATAAATGATATTTATCAGAGAGATCTTTAATACAATAATGATTTTTTTATTGATAATAAGAATAAGAAATCATTTCAATATTAATAAAATCGATAATTATAATTAAATGTATATATTTCTTTTTCTTTTTTTGAATTAAATTATTGAAGGAATTAGAATTGTTTATAATGAAGGAAGAGAGATAAATAGAATATAAAAAAAGAAAAAAAAAAAATATTAATTATTAAATGAAATCTGAAGGGTTATAAATGATTAAAATAATATTTAATTAAGAAAAGAATAGTATTACAATTTACAATTAAAATAAAAATATATTGAAAAACAATAATCAATGTATTTATATAAGTTTAAACCTTATCGAAAAGTAAAGCGATTTGTATACAAATTTGTATAGTAATTGTTTTATATGATCTTTTTATCTTTAACAAGTTTGGATATATAATCTAATTCTAATTATATAATAAAAAGTCCTAGAAACTTCGAAAGCTTTTAGAACTTCAAAAGCTTTTTGGAGTTTTAGAGTTTTACAAAGCTTCTTTATATTCATTAATATATAATCAGAATAATTTCATAATTTAAAAGCTTCATACTCAACTTAATTATCAATTAGTTTACTTATATTCCAATTGATCTAGTAACGTATTCATCTTCGAGTGGATAACCAGTGATTATTAGCCTTAACCTACAACTACCAACCATACGAAAACCTGAGGCAGCCGCTGCCTCGACCAGATCGTTACACTCCATTCCCCATTCCCCATTTCCCATTCCTTAATCATCACTCATTCAATTATAATATAGTAAATATGTTTTTTTTTTCTGAAAGAGACGGGGATTTAATGTTTTTTATAGATGGGTAGACGGTAGGGAGGTAGGGATGCGAAGTTGTGTGGGTGTATATATGTATTCAGATATACCACTGTTGATTTCTATGAGTATTATTATTCTTTTTATTTATTTATTTATATTATTATACTCTCTTCCTGTTTACAAATTATTAAAAAAAAAACTTTTGTATTATTTTCTAGAATATTAATAAATTATTTAAAATAAATAATATTTATATTATAAAGATTTAAAAAATATAATATTTTTTTATATAGAAATAACTTTATTATTGAATTTAATATCTTTTATAATCTTATTATAAAATATTTATCTATTATTTGATTTATAATTTGTAATTTATTATATAAATAATATATAAATTATTAAAGAAATTAAATCTTTATTTATTTTGTTAGAATATAATATAGATATTTGAATATATATTTTGATCTTTTAGGTTTTTTTTTATTTCTTAGATTTAAAATAAAAAAAGATCATAGTGTAGTTTTTTATCATCATAGAATAAATTATTTAAAAGATAAGATATAATAATTTAAAGATTATTGAAATTTATATTTGAATGAGAATTTTAAAAGAATAAAAAGATTGTTATTATAAAGATATAAAATTAAAGTTTAGATTTTCGTTTATATATTATTATCATTGTTTTAGATTTGTATTTAATTATTTAATTATCGTCAATACTTTGAAATATTTATCATGAGTAGTATTTGTATATTGGTATTGAATGAACTTGGTTTTTTTATAGAAAATCAAATAAGTGTAAAATAGAATATTGTTCAGTCATATACGATTTGATCAAGATCTATATTACCAATAGTAGTTCTATAATGATAGATATTTTATTAACTTTCGAGATTTTCAATAATTGAATAAATTGAAGAACATTCAAACTCTTAAATGATTTCTTTTATAGGCTGATTTTGAACTTCTACAGAAATCTAGGTTTCATTCACTTTTTAAAATATATAATTTGACTGAAAGTCTAATATATAAAGGTGAATTATTGAGATATATTATAGATTAGTTTAGTTTAGTGATTAATGAATGTTGTAACTTATAATATAAAAGAGAACGTTTGATGAAATTTGACAGAAAATAAAGATTGTTAAGTGAGTTACTATTGAAATTGCTAGAACTTAAATCCTCTCATTGCGCTCATAGCATTCTGATGCTGAAAGAGTACCATGGAAATCAAGCGTCTTATAATGTGAATTGAGATAGAAATTTAATTCAAGAGTTACATCTGATGTTTGGCTTTGAGTTGCTGTCGTCGCTTTTGAATTCTCGCTGCCCTTACACTCTTTACCAATTTATAATTGGATTTTCTTCCGAAGCTTTTGAATAATATAAATACAATCAAGTATCTTGTAACATCGTCATTTAAGAAACTTTAGTTACCGCATATATCTTGTTGCTGTCACTTTACATGTCGGTATACACTCTCGACTACCTCCCAGACCTGTCATAAAAATACAAATATACTGTTTAGTTGAAGCTAGCCAACGATGTCGGACGGAAAAAGAGAGAAAGGTAAGGAATAGGGTTAACTATTGTGCAAAAAACTTGAAATTTCTCATATTTTCTGGTATTGAGATCAACATACTAATCCTAGATAATTATAATTATCAACATTTTATATTTCCCTCTCGTTAAAATGATGAACTTCATGGAAGATAAACGACCCCTCCACAAGACCACAACAACTGTGGATACCAACGTAAGTGGGGTCAACAAAAGAATTTCTCCCAACCCTTCCACACCATTTCCAGAACCTCTAACTAACCCAGCTTTAATTCCTCCTGGAAACAAAAAATAAACATGCTGCGAGAGGGGTTCGAACCCTCGCATCTTTCGATAATGGTGAATTCCTAGGAACTTAAAACCATCGCCTTAGACTAATGGGATAATTAGTATCAGTCGTATAGCGTGGAGATGAATGTATAACTTACCCACTCGGCCATCACAGCTCGTTGTGTTTGTTGGATGAGAGGTTGACTGCGGGATCTGCGTCTATATACTGTTTGTATCGTTTGGATGGTGGTATGGTGTGGCCTTTTTGGTAATTTGAGGAATCTGTCGTTGATGGATTTTTGACCGGTGGGGGACGCGAAGGAGTAACTTTGGAAATAGCTCTGCGTGATTGCGGGTTAAGGAATTTGATGAGCGACCATTTATATGCGGTGATTTACTATATTAGGATATACATAAATATTAGACTTTGCGAATGTGTTATTACTTCTTTTCCGCTGTGTAAAGTACAAGTATATTCCATCCAAAAATCTTAAGTCTCTTTTAAAGACAGCCAAAGACATATAAAAAACAATACGAAAAAGAAGCATCTTACTTAACTGACCAGAAAAAACATACACGAAGCCAAAGAAAACGGAAAACGAGCTTCTAAATACCATATTTTTACGATCCATTGTTTTCTGTGGTGTTGCCATAAGGATATACAACAATCGAAGTACTTTCTGGTACCATGGGAGCAGGATCCCTACCCATAATTCAAACGGTAAGTAGTAAAAGTCTAGTACTCCTTGTAATCTTTGTGCATAATGGTTATATTAACCGTACCAGCCGCCATTCACTGCGTTCGGCCATTCTAATTCTCCTCATCGAGCAGGAAGCTCATATGAATAGGGAGCAGAATAACAACAAGAAAAATCTAAAGGTATATGAAGGGATTTGATGTGAAGCATCAAGGGGTAGATAGCCACGCCCACTTGTAGTAATGCCTTGCTACTTCTTTTGCCGGTGCTGGAGCAATATACCATAAGTCTCGATTCTGCTTCGTCCTAGTTCCAAATGCTTGTTGTACTAAGTGTTGCCATTTTTATCATTCTTACTGGCACTTAATATGAATAGTAAATCGACAAAATTCTCATGAAATAGACCTTAGACTTTGTTTCAATAGAGTCGATAGTCCTCACAAAGTGCCTGGGAGTTGCGAAGCCCTCTCTAGATTTGTCCCCTTGATAAAAGATCTTGCTTATCTACCAATCATAAGTATTCCACTACCAAACAAACCACAAGCACTACTGAATCTAGACTCCAGTCAAATATGGTTCCGATCCGAATTCAACTTTGAATCCATACCCTCACCAGCGAAAATAAAGATGCAAAAGAAACCCCCGGAAAAAGGACGACACACAACAAAGTCACAACCAAAGACCAAAAAATCCGAGCCATCTATTCCAGTACCCTTCTTATCCAACTTTTATTCTTCCCAAAATATTTGAACGCCACTCGTTACAAATATCAATCGCAACCCAAAGAAGGAAGAATGTCTACAACTATTCACAATAGACATCATAGCCAAGAAGAGATGGTCCGGCCATAGGCGTCGGGTGGGCTGCGAATCCCCTGTGATGGTTTTCGGAAATATATGATGACGGTGAAAGTTTGAACCAAAGTTCGTTCTATAATTCCCATTGCATCACCCATTGGTTTGGAGCTAGTTGAGGCTATGGAGCAGTCCGGGATCAAAGGAGTGGTTAATGATGATTATAACCACTGGAGGTAGTAAAACATGTTGAACATCCTCTAAAGGTTTCTCTCGTAATAAGATTCTTTCTGGAGGAGGTGAATATGCTTCTTCGGACCATCAGCACTCTGCATGGCTGGATATCTCGACACTGTAGGTTTACTTTCAATGGTTATATTCCATGTTGTACTTTCAAAATTCTTGTTGTACCTCCAACAATGGCCTGTATACCCAAAGGGCCGTAATGTACACCCAGTAAAGTGACTACGTATAGAATAAAAGCACAAGTGGGAAATGAATTGCGTACAAGCAATTGCTTATTGGTTTCAGATGTGCAACAAAACTATCTGCTGTTACCTAGTTATATCGAGGGACAACTTCCCGACAATCAGGTATTGGACGAAAATATCCTTTTCCCTTTCCCTTAATGATCATGAGACTTATCATTTCAGATGTACAGCAAAAGACCTTGAATACATCAATTACTTTCCATTGTCATGCCTTTCTAAATACACAATCAAGCACTCTCAGCAATAAGATCCAACACCTAAAATCCAGAGCTTATGGTGATGGAATTGGTAGGCCGGTAGAGCATCTGGCATAATGATCGTTTTATACCTTCGTATATCTCGCAATTGTCATTCGCTCTGGTGTTGGTCGTTTTGATAGAAGGATAAATAAATTCGAATGGATCTACGAAACCAGGATTTACACAAGGTAGGGCAAAGTCTCTACTAAGCTCGATTCAGTTAGCCACAAAAATGCATGGCGACTTGATGCACTTGCACTTGGTTATATGTGGTTATAAGGGTGATAACTTTTCTTACCTAGACTTCACATTCGATCCCCGGTGAGCTTGCTGTAAGCTTGTAACTTTGGACATGTATACAGTACAATGAGGTTAAGTACAGTGAGCTACACTCCACCAAGATCTTCATTGATACCAAAAAGCCAAGAGCCAAGATGCGGAGGGAACTAGAAATAGCGTCCTTCTGCACAACAGTCTATCTACAAGATTCTTTTATATCTTTTGTTGAAATGCAAAATTTAAATGGCAATCTCATGGTTTTCGTTTATCGTTTTTCATTTCTTTCTTTATCCAATAACCAAGTTCTTGGTTTCTAAAACAGGGATTGATTCTTTTAGACCTTATAAACCGTGGTTTTTAGCGACGTCATTGGGTCTGGCCATCTGCAGGGGCCAACGGAAGATTGACGCCAAACCTTCTCTTTGAAGAAAAATTAATATATTCTCTAGATGCGCGATAGACGTTTCTAAAGTTAAAATATACTTTTCAATCAACTATTATTTCTGCACCATGTTTTGATATATAACTCTCATCTGCCATTATATATATGGCATTCCATTAATCTTCTCGTACTCTTTGCAAAATGAACGATCCAGGTCTCGATGAACCCATCTCCAACGATGCCGATGATGTAGAGAATCAGCATCGTGATGAGAGAGATGAAACTAAGGAAGATGAAGATGCGTTTCTCAACCCAAGGTACGTAAAAGGGAAAGTCCTGCAGATATTGCTATTTAATTTAGAATGGCGCACTTTACTAAATCACTCCCCTAGTCGTTGGTGGTTTGCTAGTACCGCATTTCCTCTCATAGCCGGCACATTTGGACCTATGGCCTCAGCATTTAGTATTTGTGCATTAGTTGTACGTTGGAGGGTGTCGATACCACCAGAGGGAGCAGAAGAGCATGGAATTTACATCGAGGACCCGAAATGGTATGCGCATCGTACACTTTTTGTGGAAATTATGTTGACTCTAAATCAGGTTGATCGGAATAAATGCAGCACAGTTAGCAATAGCACTCATTTCGAATCTATTCCTCCTCTTAAATATGGCAGAAAGAGTTCGGTTCTCGATTGCACAACCTATTACGATTATAGGCTGGTACCTATCATCTTTTTCATTAATCGCTTTGACAGCTTGTGCTTCTGGGCCGTTGATACTCCAGCCACTTGCTGCTCACGCCTATACACAGGCATTCTATTATGCGATATTTTCTGCCGGTCTTTATTTCTTGGTGGCTAGTTTAATGACGATTACAGTATATGGAGCACATAAAGGACATTATCCAAAGGAGTTTAAATTGACCATGAGTCAAAGAACTTTGATGTTACAAACAATCAGTTTTCTAGTATATTTACTTGCTGGTGCGGCGATATTTGCCCATATCGAATCATGGCAATATCTTGATGCTGTTTATTGGTGTGATTTTACACTTTTAACAGTTGGTATTGGAGATTATGCACCAATGACACATTTAGGAAGAAGTCTCTTATTTCCTTTCGCAATCGGTGGTATCATCATTTTGGGTTTGGTTATTGGCTCGATTCGATCGCTAGTGTTAGACCGTGGGAAGGTTAAACTAGGAGCAAGAATGATTGAAAAAGAAAGGAGACGTATTTTAAAGAAAACCCAGAAGAAAAACATCGCACTCTTGAAGCCTGTCGAAACAGCCGAGTCCGAATCAAACAACACCCTTATTAATAATGATGGTCTTACGGAAAGAGAAAGACGTCAACAAGAATTCGAATTAATGAGACAAATTCAAGAAGAGGCAGCTACAAAACGTCGTTGGACTTCTTTAATCATTTCTGGAACTACCTGGTTTATACTTTGGTTTATCGGTGCAGCAATATTTCGAGCCACGGAGTATACACAAAATTGGAGTTATTTCGAATCCCTTTACTTTTCCTACACATCTCTTCTAACCATTGGATATGGTGATTATTATCCACAATCTAATTCTGGAAAACCATTTTTCGTTTTCTGGTCTCTTCTCGCGGTTCCATCTCTTACAATTCTTATCAGCAATATGGGCGACACAATTATCAAGGGGATTCGTGATTTTACTCTTTGGATAGGAAACTCTACTATTTTACCCGGTGAAAAAGGGGTGCGACATTCCCTCAAAGAGACGATAAATAAATTGACATTTGGAAAACTATTTGAGGTATCCAAACTACCTCCCGGTATTGATGGAGCAGCAGTCCCTCACAATTCTGGCAAAACTACTGGACATGAGTCGGCAAAAAATGATCCGGAATCAGCAGCTCAGCGTGTTCAAGGTGACCGAGCAGATATCGAAACTAGAATCGCAAGAAAACAAGCAGAGGAAAATGATAGCTTGCCTGAAAATCTTCATGAGTATCATTGTATACTCATCAAAGAAATCGGAAAAGTGATGAAACATCTCAATAGTTCCCCACCGAGAAAATACACCTTCGATGAATGGGCATGGTATCTCAAACTAATAGGAGACGATGAGAGCGAAGCTGGTAATCATAGAAGAGCTGTTAGGAAACCGGAGAATGGGAAAGAGCTAGGGGGTGCGAAGGGGGAGGGTGAAGATATAGGGGAGAAGTGGAGTTGGGTGGGAAATAGAAGTCCGTTGATGGGGAATAAGGAGGAGTGTGAGTGGGTTTTGGAGAGGTTGTGTAGGACTTTGGAGGGGGAATTGGAGAGGGTGAGGAGGGAGGATGTAGAGAGATGTGATGAGGAGGATAGGAATGTTGTGCGGGGGCAGGAAATGAAAAAGGAAATTATGGGAAAGGAGGGAGATAAATCTGGAGATTGATTGGTAGACGATGGGTTGTTATTTTGGGTTGTATGGTATGGCGTTGGTGGAGTATGATACCACGTTTTAGTCCGTTGCGACTTGTTTGGGTCTTTTAAGCATACTAGCGCTTGAGCTTTACAATTCCCATTCTGTGTTTTATATTTTTCGGCGCCTGATATCTGTTTGTATATAGTATATATCAAAAGAGGCATAATGACTTAAAAAATAAATCCATAAGAAATTCTAACTAATCTTATCATATTCTAACCTTTGTGAATAAGTGTATAATTTCAAATCTACTTCCATGGCCTCTCAAACACTTTTTCTGAGTACTAACCCTTGATCTTATACTATACGAGTACTTTTTCTCTACTTCGCTTGAACTTTGATTAAGAAAAATAGTATGTGAATAAAAGAGTATAACAATGAAAGTCGGGAATTTAATATATATATATATATATATTAAAAAAGACCAGAGGAAAAAGAAAAATAATGCGTATAGAATATATATATGAAATAGAAAAATCAATTCTAGAATAGCTTTCGAGTTCGTGTTCCGGTTCATTATTCACTATGTATCCGATTGTCTATAGAGGGCCGCTATGTATCTAGGTACCTATTTAAATATCTTCCCTCGAGAGTAAAGAAAGTATCGGAGGTGAAAAGGTACTATATGATAACCAACAGAGAGTTGGGTTTTTGTATATTTGTGGATTGTGGATTATGAATCGTAGGATTTAAAAGTATTACAGGAGACAAGATTGAGAGTGTTTTTTTGAAAAAAAAAATCTTAAAACGAGAATTATTTTAATCTTATTGTTATTGATTTTTGATTGATGTTGTTTATTATATAATATTACTATCGTTAGTATTAATGTTATTATTATAATTCTTTTAAAATTATATTATAATCAACAATATTAAAATTATCAAAAACCCTCAGCTTTATCTTCTCTATCTGACGGACTTGTGGGCAACCTGTGGTGAGTCTATGAGTGTAATGTGCAGCTATTTTCACTGCGGGCCTCGGTTGGCGAGGTTCTTGAAGTTGGAGGAAAGAACCTTTTGATTGTCCGATCTGTGAGTTCTGAGTTCTTTACTCTGGGTAACGGGGAAGAGGAGGCGTTTTATACTGTAGTGAGGTGTATATACCTAGGTAAATGGATGCGTTAGGAGTTGTAATGAACACACATACAGTGATACAATATGAAAGGGTATCGAGTATCGAGGAGAAAGAGGGTGAGTTAAAAAAGTGAATAGGGAATTACATTATGTTGTTAAATAAAGCTTTAAAGAGTTCTCGGCGGAGTCTTTTGAAAGGAAGAGAAGAGGAACTGGAGAGGCTGTTATATAAGTCCTTGATTCTAATTATAACTCACTTTCTTCTTAACTAATCTTTCTTGTGGGTGAAACGAAGGTCTAGGATTAGATTGGATGGGAGATGTTCTTCTGGATAACATGTGCATATCAATTAGCTTCAGGAACAACGGAGCCTTAAAGAATCTGATAGTGTAACACATTGTGTATTGCTATCACTTGTAATTATATCTATTTATTATCATTACCCGTATCATTATTATTAAATTTCCAATCTAGTCAATTCTCACATCCACTATGCACTATGTTAGTTGTAGCTACAGACTAATAATCTTATTTAACACAATCGAAATTCAAAATAGTAGATACTTGTCTTCTTAGAATACCAGCTAGTTATTTCTCTTTGACAATTGTGGTCGACTGTACTATGCCCTTTACAGTTTTAGAGACGGAGTTGAGAGGGTGTTTTATATGTGAGGGAGATTCAGGATAAGAAGAGGCTTTATCTGTTCGATTATTCAATTATCTACTTATTCACTTACAAATATCTAAAATCTTCTTTAATTTATTATCTAATAACATATATAACTCTCTCTTTAATAGTTCATAATACACAACAGTTCAAAACTAATAAATGCAAATATCAATCGAAAGATTACTTTATTATTTTTTATTTTTGAAATATCATATAATCAAATATCGATATTATAAAGAGATTTTTGAAAGAGATAACTTAAGTGTATTATTATTATTATTATTATTATTATTATTATTATTATTATTATTATTATTATTATTATTATTATTATTATTATTATTATTATTATTATTATTATTATTATTATTATTATTATTATTATTATTATTATTATTATTATTATTATTATTATTATTATTATTATTATTATTATTATTATTATTATTATTATATAATAATTATATTAATTTTAATTTTATTATCTTTTTATTATTTGTAATTAATTAATTATATAACTTATCAGACTATGAATCTGTATAAAAACTCAATACAACTAATTTTTTATTATTGAAATTGAAATTATTTTGTAGTTTTTTGATTAGCTTTAGAAATAAGAAAGACAAACTTAAATAGTCTTAAGTATAGATTTATTTCACAATTCCTTCTTATCTCCTCGAGTGCCTTTCTTGATAGATGCACAGTTGTAAGTCTTATTTCTTTTTTATTTTCCGTTATAGTGAGTACATACACCTCATTATCTCGATTTTCATCTTTCTGTATATTTAAAAGTTCTTGAACCCTATCATGATCTCAATAAAAAAATTTATGGACCTACAAGAGGACATAAATGTGAAATTAGTGTACCAATGCATAAATCTATTCATTGATTCGATGATATGGAGTTCTTATAACCACCAACAAACATTCATATATTTAACAGGCAAAACCAATTCCACTGTCTCTTTTGCTACTTCTGTTTTCGCTCAAACTGTTCATTTGATTAACAGTGAACTTCTAATAAACGTGATAGCACGTCTATAGTATGTTTGATCGAAAGTGGACAGATGGCGTCATGTTAGATGAAGTGATCCGCTGTCTGTTCATCAGTATCAAATGTGCGAATGTTAAAACATGTGTTGTTAAAAGCAGGTCGCTTAGACTAAAGCGACGTCCTCAATGTTCGCTATTAACTAAGTCTTTAAATTGGACCAGGTGATTCAAGAGTGCTTCATACAACTCGGTCTTGGGAATATGTTTATATGTTTGTCTACCTAGACCAATCAACTAAAGCACATTCCTTGATTCAGATAATTTTGGAACCAGCCTGTTTCGGGAGCTGTCTTCCTCTTAATGAGAGATCTCAAAAATAAGTGATTAATTTCTGCTCTAGAGTACTGGCTAGGGAGCCGTAAATGGAGCTTTAAATACCTTTTCGGTAGGCTTGAAAAACAAATCTCACAGTGCCACTTTTGTGGATTTCAATGGTTGATTCTTGAGTGAATGTGATTCTCCTGAATTCGGTGATCACGAGTCCTGAATGTAGTGACATACCTTTTAGGTTTATAAAAGGCACGGAGAGTGTAGCTTAAGGGAACAGTGCTAGGCAGGCTGGTTTTGAATCGAGGAGAACCTCGAATGTTGCCGACTCTTTTTCACTTTACTTCATTATTACCTTCAATACCTACCTCAAGGGATTGATGAAATCCCAAGGAAGCTAGCTAAGATACAATTTCAGATCAGCAGATAATTATTAAATTGTTTCTTTGATTGTCGATTCTTTGAGAGTAATTTGATTGTCAGTCATAACCAGAATACAATAGAACGAAATCGTTGGTAACAACTTAACAAGTCTAATAATTGGAAAAATAAAAAACGGTATGTACACAACGCCCTATTTATCCTTCCCTGCTTGTTAAATTTTTCTCTATACAATAAATATAGCTCCCCAAAACTCCAGAACTCCTCGAACTGAACAACCAGAAAGGTTTTTAGTGTTGTAGATCAGGTTCTGTCAGTGCACCGACTTTTATATTGGACATAAGACTAGAGATAAAGTTACAGGAGAGTGGATAGCTTTAGTGTTGGTAGCAGGTGAATTATTCCCTACAGTTGCTTTGATTACTATCTCAATAATGAATGATTACAAGTTACTCTTTATTTATTCACTCAAACTAGAAGTGTAAAATAAATAACCAATCAAGATTCAAGCACGACCCGATCCAACTTTAAAAAAAGTCAATGGAGTAGTATAAAAGTGTAAAAACCTATTGTGTCAATAATAAATATATTAGATTTGTTTAATTTTTTAAATAATTAAATAATAAAAGTTATAAAATTATATAATTATATAATTTTAATTATTATTATATTAAATATATACTTTATATTGATATTTTTTCGATTAAAATAATAATTAAAAACAATTAATTAAATGAAAATTATCTTTATTTTCAAGTTTAAGAACATTTTAATTTAAATATTAAATATATATTAGAGTGTATATAGAATATCAACTTGTTTTTGATAATTGAAAATTAAATTTTTTTATTTAAAAAATAATTATTATTATTATTATTATTATTTTGAGTTGAATAAAATTAAATTAAATAAGTTAAATGATTTCAATAAAGTTGAAAATTTTTTCAAATCAGATTTGTTTAAGGTTATAAAGCTTACGTTAAGTTTTTTGTTAGATTTATTTACCGGGGTATTTTAGACCAATCAGATTGTCAGGATCGCGACTCACTTAAATGTGTTTTTTATTTTTTATTACTTATTAAATAAACCTTGTATACAACAAGATTATAATATCGACAAGTCAATAATAAAATTAAATAAAGTATAAAAATGAAAATGATAGTATAGTTCTAGTAGATGATATAATTATTATAAAGACAAAACTATAATAAAAAAGAGTGATGCTCAACTTGTATATAGAATGACACGTTGAGAACGATTGGTGCTTAGGTGAATGGTCGAGTAGTGTGTTTTTGCTGGATATTGCTAGCGAAGTGTAAAGTTAAGAGGAAGCGAAATGTAGGGGAGATAAAGTGGGTTGAGATTTAAAAGCCCATTGGATGTGCAGGGTTAGCAAAACCTTGATATTGATGTGAAGAAAAATAACGGTAGATTGGTGGATGTTTCGCTTTTCTTTATATATTAGTTATGTAAAGTCTTCTGATATCAAGTAGCTTTGATCTATATGAGTGAGTATGTTAATTCAAGACATTATTGGCTCTTGGTTTTTCTTTTCCTTCTGTCGATTAGGCGTTTTAAGTTTAAATAAAGAGCCGGGGAAAAACAGTCTTGCCGAGTTCTCGTTATACCACTTTGCTGTATTGCACTGGTAGAAAACACAACAATGAAGTGTCACGGTGTCACGATGTCATGCTGTCACGTTGCGCGGTTGTGATGTAATGTTCAATTAAAATTTTAATTGAACTTCTATTCGCCAACTCAACTTCATATACTTATATCAACATTTTGAACGGTCTATTGACTCTATCATGCGTCCTTCATCATCTAGTCGTGCCTTTCTATCATTCTTATCCTGTTCCATTCTTCCCTCCATATCCTTGACCTTAAACCCAGCCCTTCTACCGACTCGTTCGCGAGTCATCAAGGCATTCGTTATCGCCTCTCATCACTGAAGTCGGTAGAGCTTTCCGACGAGTGCTATCCTAGCTTCCACGACCATTAAAAGCACTGCCATGTAAGCTTGCATCAGAGTTCTCGATGTTGTTTGTAGCGGCGAATGTATAGTGTAGGGTGACTGATGCTTGATCAATGGTGTAGGCTTGAGTGACTTGAGTGGTATGAGTGTTAGAATGGTCTGTGCTGTTGATGTGAGCTTTGGTGGGTGATGCATGGGTGGTAGAGTGGTCGGTGTTGTTGATGTAGGCTTGGATGCGGCTGGTTGAGAGTTGAGCTTGTTTGGCGGCAGATGTCTGAGAATTGGAAGTGAAAGTGTGGCTGGAACTATGTATGATGTGTTAGTATGTGTTGGTGTGTATGTAAAGGAGAGGGAGACTCGGAAATCACATGAGGGAATAGCGGGGAATTTATGAGAGATGATAGAAGGTAGTGATGGTATGGAGCTATTTTTGCAGAGGAGAGACAAGGAGCCGCAAGCAGCTGGATGGGTGGAAGAAAATATTTCAACGCAAGGGACGGTAGGCAAATATAAAAGGGGAGAGGCTGAGAGATTAGCGACGCACATGTGAAGCAAAGTGAGAAGAGCCAATGATAGTGATAGTGACAGTTCGTAGTGGAGGAAAGATATAAGGAAGTGGGTGGTGGCAGGAGAGAACACGGAGAGAATAACCGTTCTAGTGAAAGATAGTGTTGTAGATATAGAGGAAGAGTATCAACTGGCTCCAAGGTTACAGAACCTTGCTCTACTTATCATTGATACAAATAATCTGCCATTGCAAAACGATTATCATGAAATTAAAGTCATGATGTTCTAAAGGATATTGTAAAAGTGATAGGTCGAGATACGTGCGTCCCGATAGCATACTGTAAGGAGGGAATTGGAAGAGAAAGCTGAATTAGATTGTATTGTAATACATCATTTATAAAGAAAACAAAGTTCACAATAGTTTTGAGGTTGACATTATATAGATTCAAATGTATATATATAAAAGATTGATTATTCTCAAAAGAAGAAACAAAAGTTCTTTTTTTATATCTAATTATAAAAAGTTATGTGATTGATTAATTAAAAACCTTTATGTATTTGATTTATAATTTCAACTTTCTCACAATATAAGAAAATATTACTTTACTACAAATTCTTTACCGTGATCTTGATTCCTTATATCTACTCATGTGTAAGAGTCACAGACTACAAGATACAACTTCTGGGCTCCGTGCCGAATTGTCTTACAGAAATAGACGACCCTAAAAATATTAAAAGGGACAATACACATCAATTATTTCACACTGACAATGATTGAAGTTTTATACCACTACAAACAATTTCTCAAATCCTAACCCTAATTTCTATTCCAGTGGCATAACTCAATTTCCGATTTTCCTTTATCTATCCACGGCCAGAGCAGAACGCACTTCCATAAATTCCTTCCATTCGGGCTATATGAAATACTTTTATTAACCATGTCCAGGGCCCTGTAGTAGTCTCTTAAATGGTGCCCAGAAACCAAAGCAAGGCCCACGATTCACGTTCCGGACATAGATTCGAATCTTCACTAACCCGGCGCAAAAGAGTGGTGCCTTTTCGCTCCAGCTCATTTCATATATTTCTTGCCTCTATAAAAAGTCCCAGCACCGATCTAATAAAAAATGAAGATATTACAAAGATACAAAGACAACATAAGATTTTGACTCGACGTCTCCATTGCAGAAATCCGCTCTCTAGCTAAATGAATACCAAACAAGCGAAAACTGAGCTAATCAGCCTCCCTTTTGTCAAGTCAGAGGATTCTTCTTCAACTAATATTTTTATTTTCACTGTCGGTCTATTGATTAATTGCTGCCAGTTTTGTATTGTTCTGTCTTTTTCGTGTTAATACCCAACTAAACTCGACCCAGACACAATCTCTATATATCAAGACTTACATGCAGGAGCAAGACATTGAAATTTCCACAACGACACATAGAATGAAAATCACACTGGCACGAGAAATCTTTCAAAAAAAAATTTCCTCATCATCCCGATTTCCGCTTTTACCATTCTACCAAGTTCTGCTAGTTCAAATAGACGAGAAATGTGAAAATTGGCTGGCTCCCGATGATCTCGCCAGCCCCCTAGCAATAAGTGAATGATTCAATCAACTTCTTAAATTCATGTGCAGTCTATATTTTGCTTTACTATACTCACAAACCACAAATTTTCTATTCTCGGCTAGAGATTCATCCCAGTGTATGAAAAATACCACGCTGGTAGACGAAGACTCCGAATCCTCCACAACATTCATTACCTTGCATATGTTAGAAGTAATCAATCAGATAGTACAAAAATCCACTAGTTGCGCCTTCACATCTCTCGTTACCCAGCTGGTACACTATTTGAATAGAAAACCAAGTCAAAGAAGTAGAGGTCCTTGCGGTGGGATGAAATGAGGTAGAAAATAATACATACCAAGTGCTAATAAATGCTAGAAAAACAAGTGTGATACAACCACAACAATAATCCATCGAAATAACATCATTCAATCAGAGTCTCAAATCTCATGAAGCATGCAAAGCATTTCATTCTTGAAACCAAAAGCGGAGTAGATATTCATCTTCATATTTCGCTAGATAGGTCGTCGGAGACTTGAATATGTACAATCATAGTATTGAATGTATTATCAAAACATAATTACAAGGTTAAGATTTTCCTTTTATATATATGGATAACTAGTAGTTCTAGAACTTCGCTAGGTTCACTGTGGTGGGAAGTGAAGTTTCAGATTTTGGAAAAAGGTCACTACATCGTTTGTCCGGAGAGAGGGACAAGTAACAAGCAGTTAGCACATACACTACACTTCTCATTGAAAATTCATCCTCCAACTCGCTTCTACGATCTATAAATATTAAATTAGCCTTCATAAAGTGTTATAATATGAAAAATAAGCAATACTACATTGTAATTGAATTAAGGTTGAGGAGCTCAGAAACCATGACCTTATCCCCTCTTAGACTGGAAACAAAGTGGGTGACGTGGTTAATATTGAATTGAGCTTTTATTGTAGGAAAATAGATAGGGTTGTATATACAATTGATAATAAATCGTCTCTAAATTCGAGGATAAAGAAATTCAAAAGTACATAGTCGACAGCCATAACGCATATCTAGGACGAAACACCAAAGACTATCAGCTCACGCATTTACACACCTGCCCCGGGATATCATTTTATAATTTCCTCGGTCGAAATTTCAGCTACTCGAGAGCAGGAACTTCTTGGGCTTCTCTCCCTCTCGTCAGTTGTTTGCTTTGCGCCATTTAATTACAGTAAAGACCCTATGTTCTCAGCATCCTTTAAATAGCACAATATTAAGAATCCACAACATCCTAACCTATCACTCTATCACTCCATCACCTCCACCAATTTCCGAAATCACAATATTCATTCATATACATAGCCCTTCCCCCTATCTTTGAGATTCTCCCCACAAAACCACCCAAACTCCCTATACGGAGTATAAACCGCCTAACCTCAAAAATCTCACAAATCGCCCATCCTTTAATAAATCCAAAACTAGAGATATGAGGGCGTCTTTTAATAAAACAATACCTCTCTAATTCTACAGCTCATCTTCTTCTTTTAGAAGAAATTTCCGCCGTAGTGTTCATATTTAGCTGGCTGTACCTGCTAGAACTATAGTTAAGCATTAGAGGGGGCTCCTCAGATAATAGATAATAGATAATAGATAATAAATAATAAATAATAAATAATAAATAATAAATAATAAATAATAAATAATAAATAATAAATAATAAATAATAAATAATAAATAATAAATAATAAATAATAAATAATAAATAATAAATAATAAATAATAAATAATAAATAATAAATAATAAATAATAAATAATAAATAATAAATAATAAATAATAAATAATAAATAATAAATAATAAATAATATTTTATAAAGATGAAAATGATATAGTAGTACTGATAATAATGAGAAATATAATATAAATAATGACTACTCAAGAACATATAATCTTACAAGAAGTATATAGAAAAGATTTTGAGAATATACATCTAGGACTACCTGGTAAATATCCCTCAAAGAAAAAATATGAAATATTAGTCGAAAATATTCCCTGTTGACGCATAAATCTGAAATCCATCACGAGTCACAACATTTTCGAATAAGATGCTACTCATAATATCAGTATTTGCATTTACGCCACGCTATATGGAGCTAGATTCTAATATTCCCATCGTTCTAGTACTCTAGTATACCGACAAAATATGTATCCATACCCATCCTTGCATCCTTGCATCCAAAAAATAAACAATCCATAATCATTTCCCATATCTACACTTTTTTATCCTCGCAACTTCCTCTTCCGTCAGCTCACTACCTTTGTTTATGCCTATACATACCCCTCAACCCCACAAACGCAAAAACTCTATATATCGCCCCCAATGCCAAAAGCATCAACATATCCTGTTGAAAATGACCTAATCGGTACCCTACCGCATTCTTTGCCGTTTCGATATCATATAGATACTCCATGGGACTAATATTTTGTGTAAAATATCCTTCCGCTAACCATGTACCTGGACTTGCTCTCCAGAGCCATGCCATATGCCAACCCCTGACTTTCTTTAGACTGGGGGACATACCATTGAGGACACCGACGATGAGAGATGACATGACTGCTAGAAGTGGTCCGTCTTCACGGCGGGTAATCATGCTGACGCAGGATGCAAGACCGTATATACACCAGAAATAAAGGAGGTTAGCGGCGAAAATGTCAATCCAGCTGATTATTGGTGTTGTCATCAAAGCGAAGAAAACTGTGAAGTGGAAGTTGGCAAGAATCATACGAGGAATCGTCGAGATGACTTTTCCGACATAATAAGCAAAGCGATTATGTCCAGCGGCAGCTTCTCTCCAGTAAACCAACTTTTCCTCACCAAAGACTTTTACTCCTGGTGCGGATGCTGTAAGACCAATAGCGAGGCCAACGAGAAGTGCCATCTGGGGAACGGAACTGTAATCAATTGAAGAAGAGAGCATCTCATATGGTTCAATAAATATACCACGGAAATTTTCACCCTTCTGGTTGAGTTCTGCGAGACCGATCAAGAAACCTGAAATGGCGCCGACACCAAGCTCGAAGAAAAAGGATGATTTCATACGATATTGTTGAAGCACAGAACGTTGGAAGCAGAACCAAATTTGTCGATACCAGTATGTACCACGAGATTTGATTGTTGAAGAAAGAGCGTTGGATTCCGCCATAGAAACACCAGGACCTTTGACATCCTCGAATGGGTCATCGGGATGATTTTGCCAATGTTCGATAAGAGGTTGGATACTAGCATCTCCAATAGGTTTGTACAGACGTCCTTCACCGGCAATAATATCACCCATGACATCAGAAGGATTTCCATGTTCGGGGAATTTGAAACCAAGACTTTCGAAGTGGGGCTTTACACCTACTTGAGGTCCTAGGTAAATCATTCGTCCTGCACCGAGGAGTACGAGACTGTCAAGAGACTCGAAAATTTCTTGACGTGGTTGATGAATAATAGTTACAATTGTCATACCAAGTCGTGAGAGAGCTTTGAGGGTTTTCATGATAGAATTGGCAGCTGTGGCATCCAGACCAGAAGTAGGTTCGTCAAGAAAAAGAGCCCTAGCAATAATGTAAGTCAAGAGACGGCAGACATTTTGGAGTGAAAACTTACATAGGTGCAGCTGCTAACTCCATACCAATACTAACTCTTTTTCTTTGACCACCTGAAATGACAGGAGCAGCAGTACTACCTACCAAAGAATCTTTTACGTGGGAAAGCTGAAGACAAGCAAGTAATACATCAACATGGTGCTGAATTTCGCCCTCCTTCCATGTACATGGTAATCTGATTCGAGCAGAATGAAGGATATTTTCCCGAACAGTAAGCTCAGGTAGAACGATATCATCTTGGGGAACATAGCCAATGATTTTCTTATACCTGTGATTGTTAGCTCGTTTCAAGAATTGGTCGGCAGATACACCATAATTAAACTTACTTTGCGATATCACCAGCAACTCCATTGACTTTGGTAACTCCTCCAGTATTTTTCGTTTTACCCATGAGAACATTTACAAAGGTAGCTATTACTCGTTAGCTTTGGAGGTGAAGAGGGGGCAAATAGATGAGTGTTACATTTTCCGGCTCCCGAAGCACCCATTACTCCCCACAAACTCCCAGCATCAATCAAACCCGAGACTTGTGAAAGAATAGGTTTCTTTGTCTTTGGTGGATGAAATTTCAAATCCTCGAATTCAAATGACAATCCAAATTTAGATCCTCCGAAGCATTTCGACAAAGATTGCACAAATAATTGCAAATCAGTGTTCATGACTTGCTCTTCTCCCGCATCTTCACCGTCATATGCAAATTCGTCATCCATGTTACCCAACTCCTCAAATCCTGTAGGCCGCCTTTGAAGATTCATGATCCTCTCTTCCATAGCAATATCACTTTGTTCTCGCGCTAATTGTAGTTGCTCGTCATGGATTTGAGAATATTCTTTTCCTCGAAACATGCCAGGTTTTGTGAATGTGGTCCTATTCGATCTCTTCTCCTTCGAGCTATTCTGAACCCTACTGCTGAATTTCCGCTTCAAACCTATGCCAAGTGCCGCAAGCACCATAAACACATCCACAATTATCAAGACAGCCAAAGGAGTAACGTTCATGTCTCTGATACTTTTCTCCGGACATCTCGAGCCAATTGCACATTTGGTTGCTTCATATGATCCTTGGCGACAGTAAGATCCCTCGGGACATGGTATTTGTTCCTTTCCTGGTGGAGGGCAAAAATATCCGGCTTCACAAATTGAGGGTTCGAAAGTTCCCATGGTTGGTATACATGATCCTCCTGCTAACCTCAATCCTTGACAAACAGGATTTGGAGGGCAATATTGTGGAAGAAATGTCGCATTATTATTTGGACCTACGAGGAGAAATGACATTAGTTCTTTCTTGCACCAATTGGCCTGCTGAGTTTGTTCTTTTACTCACAGTAAAACCCCTTTGGACATCCAATATCATTCCACGAAGTTGCATTCTGAATAGTTACTGGTTGCCCACCAGATAAACAGGTGGAATTTGTCGTTGGCGCCACCATCGCTACTTAGTACTTACTATATTATACAAACTTTGATCTCTTGCAAAAGGTGCAAGTAAGAAGATATCAAAAACAAAATAAGGAAAAGTTCATCTTGTCTGGATGTAGACGAGGATTATACTTATTGTCGACCCATCTCCCCTGCTCACTTCAAAGTATCTTTACGTGAATAGTGAGATTGAAGGCTGTGGTTAAGGCTCTATATTGGTTTCCAGAACCCAAAGCCCCGCTTACATATCTTCTACGCCGCATATTCACAGATGGATCCATTTATATCAAGGGGTTGACTCCGCATCGTTCTATTCTGGCCGGCTGAGTGTGTAGTTTTACATATATTACAGTAGGTAATAACGGTTATCGAATTGTGGATCCCGTGCACATTGTTGTTGGTAAGGTCTTACATAGTATACGAGAGTTAATTGAGCTGTAAAAGAGATGTACGAATGGACGTATCGGGATGAAGCAGCCATTGAAGACTGTTACCTTGAGCCAACAAACATACAAACAAACAACACAAAACACCAAAAAGTGTTGGCGTTGTATGTGATCTCTGTTTAGCTCGATAGTAGCTTAAATGACGGAACACGTGATCCGCTTCACCCACTTCATCCACATGGGTCTATTCCCACCACAATCCCATCTTCTTTCTATTTAGTACATTCACATTGTAACGGGTTCAACGGCAGACTCTTTGTTGTTGCTTTCCTCCTAAATCTGAGACCTATTTCATGCACTTCGTACAATACCACTTAGTTGCCAAAGATATCCATGCAGTCAAATGGCCCCTGGTTGGCAACGCTTACTTATCCTGTATGGCAATCCACGTTGTCCTACAAGCCCCGTAAGGCTTAACTTTTTAGGGATATTTTTGGAATCCTTCGACCAGGTTCAACAAAATAACAACACCGCCTCCCCAGAATTCGAGGTGATTTCGATTTCAGGGTAGGTAGGAGAAGGAATACAGTCAGCACAACAGCACAACAGCACAGGTTTATGATGCGAATACTATCAAATACCTAGAGAATGTCCCACTAAAGACGATGATCCTCTCATCCTTCGAAAATCGTAGCCCTAACTAACTTATATCAAACCCCATTTCTCAAAATTTAGTGATCCCACTCCTTAACTTTAGCCCATCGGCCCCGGCCTCTAAAAATCTGCCTTCATTGCTACTCCACTAACTGTATATCAGAAATACAGTTTGTTCCCACACCACGTTTTAAAACTAGGATATTGCCTGTGGATAAAGTTTAAATGAATCTCTCTCCTTTATCTGTATAATAAATGGCGTATAAATTCATAGTAAGAACACGCACTTAACCCCTTTAAGAAGAGATACGACTGCTCGGAGTCTTCAAATTCCCGACCAAATTTAGGACTAATTTGAGATATCGGGATTTTAGATATTCCAATATGAGATTGAAAAAAAAAACACTCGGATTTGAATCCATCATCGATTTTCTTCTTAAAAGGGGTTTAGTGTGAGTTTTACTGATGAATTAGACGGTACACCGCTAGTAACAACATCTACTTGGCGGCGCAAGAACAAGCGGCTTAACTTTCATAGAGAATATTTATTTTGGGATCTTCAACCACAAGATTCCACAGTACCCATTCTTTTATCCAACCATCCCACCCCTCTTCCGTTATCATTATTGTACATTTCTTCGAGTTCCAGGCAACAGCGAGATGTACAACGAAGATTTTCCTCAGATCTGTCAGGGAATAGGGAACCAAAAATAATGAGAGGCACGACGTAAATGATTTGTTTCCCTTGAGCAGGGACGGATCATAACACATCGTCTAATTCTTATGCGCGACAGGTGGTGGCTCAACGACGGTGAGAACAGGGTGAAAGTGGACAAATTATATGTTGAGAAGAGGTGCTATTCATATGAAATTGGGGTTCGTGAGTAGGGAAGGAAAATGTGTGGGTTATGGGGCGATGAAGTAAAATTGACGTCGAAAAGGAAGCTGGGAAATGGGAAGCAGAGGTTGCAACTGTGCTTAGAAGGATTTTAATCCTTCATGAACCGAACATCGCTCAATTCTTCTGAGATTTGGCATTTCAAACATTTTCATCATTCTTTCTGGAAACGATTCATGAAGATGCTGTAACCACCTGTGTTGAGAGGCAATGCCGGACTTGCACGCATTTCAGAGTAATGAATCCATAAAAAACACAAGCACCATGGTCTTTCTCTACTTACAAGAATGGAATCTGGCCAACGACCTTCCAGCATTTCCACCTCGAAATCACATAAAGCATGTCTCCCGAGCTGACCACTTTGAAAGATTAGGATCTGATTGAAAGTTGAATTCCAGCAATCGCCACTCGATTGCAATAGCAAGAAGAGATCTAGTTCATCTTTCAAATCTGTAATTTCTATTCAAGTTCTTCATCCGTTCAAAGAAATCATCCCTAGCCAGATGCACCGATGTGCAACGAACATCTGCTCCAGCATCTCTCAAAATCAGTTACCAATCCATCAATGCATCTAGCCGGATCTTTCCTGTTTCTTCCCTCAGCTATCTTCCCTTTCTCTACCTCTCGCTCCTCAAATATCTCATTCTTCCTTAGGTTAGGCACCTCCCCATTCAATCTAAAAGTCTCATGTCTTGGTATCTCCTTAATCTCATTCGTCAATCTCCCAATCAACGGTATCCCTTACTCACCCAACACCACAACATCAGTTACATTAGCATCTTCTCCTCAAATCCTCAAATCAAAAACCCTCCCCCACAAAAAAAATCGCTGCACTCACATGTCTATCCAGCACCATCCACTCCCCCTCCAAATCCTCTCTTTATATCATCCACAAAAAAAACATCAAACATATCCAGCCATTCCTAGACAGCTTCAGATTAATCAAATAAGTAAGATTTGTACCACAGCTTCCACGGAAAAAACGAGTAGATCGATCAGAAGATTTTAAAGAATTTAAGATGGCGGGAATCAGGTTCCGGGTTAGTATAGAAGATTTTGGTCACAGAATATCAGATTTCTTGAGTTTTGGAGAAGGAGAAGGAAGAAGGAGAGGAGAAAATAGGTTCGAGAATACATTCCATCATTCCATCACAACATGGACACAAACCCAATTTGGGGGAATGGAACCCGTAGCGCCGCGACAGTCGCTGCAGTGATCCGTGAGGATGACAGTCAGGTGAGTTCCAGTATTCTATCGTTGAGTGGGTAGGGAGGTCATTGGACGAGGATCGAGGTGTAGAATACTCTACTCAGGAAGTTGTGAGATAGTCATTGATCATCTTCAACGATCACCAGCAATCCAAAACTGGTCAGAAGAAAAAAAGAAAGTTACCCAGAGAAAAGAGAAAAAAAAATTTATTTATATTTATATCTATATTCAAATCTATTTATATCTACAACTATAAACCTCTCAAGAATCAAACTACAAATCAAATTTCGAATTAACTTGCTATGCTGTCCTAAAACGGAGGTTTATATAATCTTATCTCTTCAAGTTGACAGGTATAAGTCCCCTAGCCCACATTCCAACCACCCCCTCATTCCGACCACTTTTCACACCAAAAATCATAAAAATCGGCCTTTATAACTTTTTTATTTATGAATATAATTAAAGAAAAATTGAATCCTAGGTTTATCACTTATATAATAGTAAATCCTGAAAATCTTAGATTTTTAATAATTTTATTGAATGAGATATTAATATTTGAAATTTGAAAATTTATTTATATATTTTATTATTTTAAATTTATATATAATTTTATACACAAATTGAAAATCAAATTTCAACTTTTGATATCTCGATCAATTAAATTCATCAAAAATCTGAAATTTTCAAAATTTATTGTTCTATAAGTAGTAAAATTGTAATTAAAATTTCAAATAATTATATCAATAAATAAAAAAGTTATTAATAGATAAAAAATCATAATTTTTGATGTAAAAAGATGGTCGGAATAAGGGGTGTTCGGAATGTGGGGCAGGGGGCTTATAGAAAGAAAGGGGAGGGGGAGGAGGAGGAGAAGGTTTCAGCTTTCAAGAGGATAGATGGTAGGTGGTGGGTGGTAGGTATATAGGTAAATTGTAAACGTTTGAAATCAATGTTTAGTGAGAGCATGAACTCGGACAAATTCGTAACCATTCACATCACAAGAAACTATCTATAGCCATATCGGAATGTATTTATGGTATTTTAATCTTATATTGAGACCGATTTATCTTATGAGGTATATGCCAGCCAAGCAAGTAAGTACTATGGCCTTCAAGAAAGTTTGGTCATCCCGCCCGAAACTCATCTCAATCCGCCGGTGCCTGCCAGTAAATAGTTTGTCTTTTCTTCTTCAACCTCCTCCACCCCAACTCCAACCAAAAATGCCCACATTACCCATCTTTCTACCCCTCCCTAATATTACAAGAAATCCAAAAACTCCCGTTATTAAAAGAACGTCACACATAATTATTAGTACGCCATCCATCCAGATATCTTTAGCATCAAAATCAAAAAATCAAAAACCATACCATCCCAATCCCTTCATGCACTGCAATAAGGTGTCATTGATCATCAATCATTTCTCATCCTTACTCCATATGCATTAATCCATCCATGTACTCCATCATAAACCTAAAGCTTCGTACCACCCTCTCGATTATTATCGCTAAGACGTCTTCCGATTCCACTACCACCAGAACTTGATCCAACACCTCCATTATCATCAAGGCTACCACCACCTGCGCCACCACTAGTACCGCCGTTACCAAAGCTGCGTCGTTGACCTTCTCGTGTACGAACATTCAACAACCAACGGACATACATATTGATTGTACTCATAGTATTGCGAAGCTCAACAATTTGATCCTTCAATGGAATAGTTTCGTTGAGAAGCATGACGCTTTGACGAGCTTCCATCTCGGCGATGCTGGCAGTAAGAGCATTAATTCTGCTTTGTTGAGATTCGACAACGGAAAGAAGATAAGTATTGGGTGTTTCGTAGGAATCATCAGAGATCGACAGTCCTGCGAGAGAAGGGGTAGTTGCATCGGTTCGGTCGAAATTTCCATTATCATTGAGGCAATGCTCAAGATGCTTGATCTTACGTTCAAGGCGGTCAATCTTCTCATTCTTGACTTCATTCTCAGCCTTCATAATTGCTGCCCACGGACCCAATCTCCTGAGCTCGCATTTGTCCTTATGGTCATCAATATCCTTTCTCTTGCACTCATGATCACATCCAAACTGTCTCCATTGGCATTGGACAACACCTTCTGGACATTGATCAATATGTTCAGATTCCTTGATGCGTAAGAAATCCCCTCCGCATTGACCACAATTGTCGTCACGGAAAGTGCACTTGAACTCGCAGTGATCTTCCATGTTCCTCTCTTGCAAAATTTCCTCGCAGTATGGACAAGCAGAATCATAATGCAGACAGCCTTTTGGTTGATGAAGTCTCTTGACAAGTTGCTTACAATCAGGGTCCAAACATTCAATTTCAACTTCCTTGCAATGGATGGCGAGATGGTTACGGAGCTTAGATCGTTGAAGGTGGGTTTTGCAGCTTGGGCAAGCGATTAACAAATCGTTGACTTGTTGAACGATAATTCTATTCGATTGACGTAGTGGATCATTGCGAGAGATTGGATAACGGTCCATAGGACATTTCTCTGTAACAGCCAAGGCTTGAGTGATACAATCTCTGCAAAAGGTATGATCACAATAAATCGTGACAGGATCGACGAGAGGGACGCGACAAATTGGACAAATGAGGTTTTGATCGGGTGGATTTACGTAGTCAACACTACGGTAATCGATAGTATCCTTATCGCGTCGATCTCGTTCTTCTTCTCCAATGACTTCCATAATTCCTCGATCCAATAGAGTCGGACGACGGGAACGTGGATGATAGGAATTTTCGGGCGAAGAGTGAATGCTGGAGGCTGGAGTATTATTTGGTACGTGAAGAGCTGGTGGTGCAACTTCGCTTTGAGGTGGGTAATAAGCAAAGCCAATGTGAGTTGTAGCAGGATCGTAACCTTCAAATATGAAGATATTATTTGGTGGAGTATTTGGACGAGAAATGTGTGAGACAGGTGTACCAGCTCCATTTGTTGGAGTGTTTGGTGGAGGCATGTTGACTCAGCTACCAATGGGGACCACCCAGGAAATGGATCAATGGAGAACTGGAGATGCAGATGCAGATGCGGATGCGGATGCAAAGGAAGGTCTTTGAAATGAAAACAAAATGCTAATAAGTCGGATTAATTAGATTTAAGGTGATACAATACGAACCACATGAATTTGGTGTTGTGGGAAATATGGAAAGCAAAGCAAAGCAAAGTAAAGTAAAGAAGCGTAAAGTATCAATTGATTGTTATATTTTTTGACCAGATTCGGGAAAAGAGATGCGTATCAAGGGAATGGAAGAATATAAAACTTGCAAGTGCAAAGAGATTTTGTGAAAGAACCCTATACCAATCTCAAGCGCTGTGGAACGGGGTGACTTTGGTCACAGTAAGAGAAGTAGATAGTTGTTGTTGCTGTGGTTGTGGTTGTGGTTGTGGTTGTTGTTTGAAAGAATGGAATATCTTCAACTTTGCCTCCATTTCCCAAAGAGATTCAAGCCCAAGATTGTGAGATTTGCATCTTTGGTCATAAGATTACGGTTGGTTCTTAAATCACGTGATGCTTACCTGCCCCCGGTGGTCCGGAAAACACGGTAACCTATCGGATCGGAAATACTATTCTATCGTCCTATCATGAGGAAGCTTTGGCTACCGTTTGATGTTTAACACCAAAAGACAAGTAGCCCATGAAAAGGTTGGCTTACCATTAAGCTGAGCATTACCTAGTTAAGTTATTGCAGTGGTTAATATCTTCAAGAATAATAATAACAATCGAATAATCCAAATCAAAACTCTCTTTCATTCTAATATTTGATACCTTTACTACAGTTTCTTTCCTTGATCTCAATTCAACTTCACCAACCTGCGAGGCTTCGAGCTCTGGCACCATCATCATACTACTATCTAGCCCGAAATCATGGCGACTAATCCAAGTCAATACTTCCTCCTTGCGGATCACATAAAACTATCATTGCTGGAAAGACAACGTGCTATCTCCTTGAATTTGGAACCAACATCTCAAGATGGTCATATTTCACGATCATTAGAATCTTTACGTGAAGGCTTGGAGAATATAAGGAATGAGACGATACGATTGGAAGAAGCCGGGGAGACATCGTATGTTGGATTTATTTATTCCCACCAGAATGGCATATATGTCTGATTACATTCTTTCAATTCGACCTTGAACTACATCTGCGCATCCTATAAGTTTTGCGCAGCACATATCCTCTTGCGCATAAACTAACAAGTCTCCAGCCAATCCCTCACTCTCAAAGAAACTGAAAATACCCTTCGATCCCAGTACGACGATTTAGCATCCCAATTCCTAGGCCATCCTACCTCCAGTACCTCGTCAACACTCTCTCATCCCAATGACCCCTCCCTATCCGACGACTTCGCCCGAGCAACCGAACGCCCGAGGGTAGGATCCTCATCATCCTTCCTCAAGAAGTCACTGCGCAACTCAAACGTCACACCATCTTCCAAATCAGTCCGCTTCAGCGACTCCCCCTCAATCCAAGGAGCCGACGACCCCTCCCGCGCAGCACTCTTTCCCTACCGCGATGACCCCACTTCCGGTCCACCCGATCAAAGCCATCTAGATAACCAACAAATTCACACATATCACACTCGAGTTCTCGCCGAGCAAGATGAAGCACTTGATAGACTTGGGGAAAGCATTGGGAGACAGAGAGAGCTCAGTATACAAATAGGTGACGAATTAGATGAGCATGTACAGATGTTGGATGAGGTAGACAGAAATGTGGATCGACATCAAACTAGACTGAACAAAGCGCGAAAGAATCTAGGAACAGTAGCGAGGAAAGCAAAAGATAATATGCAAATGACTATTATTTTGATCTTGATCATTATACTAGTCTTGTTAATCATCATATTAAAGTAGATGTTGAGTACAAACAAGCTGGTGTAGGACAACTTAGCAAACATGATGAGCATAAAGCGCAGGGAATCGGAGTATGGAGTGCAAAGGGAAACAGAGGAAGATGGAAAGAGGTTTTCTGTAGAATACTTACTCACTTGGCTCCTTGAAATATTCATATTAATGGCTGGCTACATGGGTTAACTACCAGAGCAGTTAGCATTTGGAATGTCTTTAAATTTCTGGAGCTGGGGCGTTGGTGGCTTTGTAAGATTTTGTTCGATAAGTATATACATATACACATACATCTCAGAATTCAAATTTCTTCATATATTATGCATGATTTTCATCTTACTCGTAATGCGCATCTGTGTAGTACCCAGTTTCGACCTCGATAAAAACTTCCCAGCTCGAGAATATATAACCATTCCCATTCCCTCCTCCTCTTTCCCACCCCATCCCCATCCACTTCCTTATTTCCATTTTCCTCCCCATCCACCCTTCCATTTCTTGCTCTCTCTCTTCAACATCCCCCCCCTTCCCTCCCTCTCTCTCAGGAACCTCTCGAAAACTAAGATCTTACAACACAGTGTACACTCACGAAAACGAAATAAGCTCATTCATTCATCCTACCCATTAGTCCCCTGCCGCGGGCAATTTCCCAATTAACCTAACTATACTATCGTCTTTCTGGCATTGTTATTTATGAAAGAAAATATGTAATTTCGCTGCTGTTTAAATATCATAGTAAGATGATATTAGTATACTTTGTGATATTTCTCTTGGGGTAAAGAAGGGTTGTGAATATAATCACATTATAACAGATCACATCAAAACATTCAGAGATGCACTCACAAAAACCACCTCAAATGTATGACATTTTTATTTCTCTACGAATGGTTACATATGTAACAAACTGATATCATCACCCTGCTCAATATGCACATATTTTAGCACACTAGCATTTTCCCGCCTCTCCATCCTTCCCTCTATCTCCCCATCCCTAATTTCCCCGACCCCTCCCGCCTTTTTCCCCGCACAAAACCAGTAGACCATATCTAAGTTTGCATTGTATATATGCAGATATATCATAATCCCTACCATCCATAGGTATGTATCCGTATCTCCATTCCTAAAAACGCCGAATTGTTGATGACAAATGAGAAAATTGAAAATTAAAACGCCGGTTTGATGCAGATCTCTCTGAATTTTAATAAAGGAAAGAAATGTGGTATGGTTGAAGAGTCGTGGTATAAAAATGCTGTCCGCTGACATTGGTCCCAAACGATAGAGGTTTGACAGGTCGTTGTGGTGTATTTGTATAGGAAGCAGAAACTAGAATGAAGGACGAATTGCAAAATACACTTCGTCATTGTTTTTGTCCCGAATATCCCAGGGTTATTCTTGGACAAAGGTTTGTAACTGTGGGACCGATACCTTGCCGGAAATCCTCAGACTGCACCCTAGGAAATAATATGTAAAACAAGAATGCGGGATAAGACCCAAAAAGTAATATGGTCATATGTTGAACTTTTTTTAATGCAAGTCCATGCTCTTCTTAGCTTGTTCGTAGACGACATATGTGATACTGACGGCAGGTACCACCTTGAATAAATTTGGTGCAAGGCCCTTGTACAAGCCGCGGAAGCCTTCGTTCTTAATAGTCTTCTGCGCAACATCCATCATACCATTGTAAGTCGGAGGGTGCAGAACCGTGCCTTGAGCTTGTAAACGTGTGCGGAGGAGATTGATCGGATAGACTATGCTTGCACCGAATGCCCCAGAAAATGCACCAATAGCTCCTGTAACAAGTGGCCCTGGTGTCGCATCCTCCGCACTATAGCCAAAGCGCAACATATTTCGGCGTGTCATGTAAGCCTTCAAAGTTTCGAAAGTGGCGAGATCAATAGCCGAATAAGGAAACATGCCAACCAGACCCATTGTCAAACCTCTATATGCGCATCGTAATCCACCTTGTTTATACATCTGTCTAGCGGTAGCGACGATTAGAGCATTTCCGCGAAGGCCACCAGCAACAGTTTCGCATTGCATTCTAGAGATGAATTAGATAATATTCAAATGATAAGAGCAGGGGTGATATCTTACCGGAATTTTAGAGTATCAATCGGATAGACAACCAATCTGCAATCACGGTTTAGTAGTTATATCATGTGATTTAATTGAAGTACTTACTGCGACATTATTCCAGCGAAACCACCCGCGACAAATTTTGAATAAGGATTAATATTCCTAGAATTACCATGTCCTTCCAATTGAGCCAGATGTTTCTTCGCCGCTTCGAATGAGCCGAATTTGATAGCACTTTCAGGCATAACTTTGATGACGTTCAAGCCATTACCTGTGTATTGGTTAGTTTTTAGTAAGAGTAAAAACCATGAGAAACATGCCAGCAAATAAGCTGCGAATACCGCCAGCCCTCCAAAGCTCCTTGACAGCAAGTATTATGGGCTGCCCGGCCATTTTAGCGACTGCAGCCACATTTCCCTGCTTCGCGGCTTCGAGAGGCGCTCTCTTTGCAGAGACATTGGCGATAAGATAAACTTTCAAGCGATCTATGGGTGCTGTTGCTGTGCGAGAAAAGATCCCAGCGATAGCACCCGCCGCGAAGTAGCCTGGATCAGGTAATATCTCCGTCAGCCTTGATCTCTCTGACGGCTTCAACTTTTTAGAAACTTCCTGGGTCAGCTCTTGTCGATGACGCCCCCTTAGAACATTGGCCATCATTTCAGTTCTTGGATGAATTGGGTCGATATCACGGCCATATACATCATCAACAGAGTCAATAGCATTGAGTGCTTGTATATCTGCAATGTCCTTTTTTGCGGTTTTCTTGTTGGAAGATGTGGGTGAAGGTGCTACTCCCATATGTATTGTGGAAGTGCGGCCTCGATGCGATTCTGCGATACTAAAAACTGCCCCAAAAAGAAGCTTAAGGAAATTTGTTTTGGTACCTAAGCCTTCCAGTGTGTCTTCTCGAATTGATGTATCACCCTCGGCGTTCACAGATACTGCAGATTGATAATAAGATAGTACGGCCTTGAGAGGCTGGGTAGAAGCTGTAGCGGGTAGAAATAATAAGAAGTTTCTATAAATTATTGGTTAGGACTGATGTATCTCAGATGACTCGATTGATTGGAAATTTAAATGCCATGGCAACGTATGTGGCTACCAGTGTTTGTGGGATATACTAGTTGTGCTAGTTGTGCTAATTTTCACCCCGTCGCTCTTAGCGGAAGCTTAGCAACCCTACAAAATTGAAGTAAACTTTAAGGAAAATCATCTGATTGAATTCATTTACTCAATGCAGAATCATTCACTCGATGTAGAAGAAATCATAGCACTAACCTCCATTCATCGAAAGTTATATATCCCTTCAAGTTAAGTTAGATATGATATTCATGGGAAGTCTCCAAAATGGTGATTCGGTACGAACATCGTTATTCATATCAACCTCAGTGAAGAACAGGTCTAATTTAGGTTTTGAAATGGTAAGTCCTGCTTTTTTGAATGCAACTTGCAATTCATCTTTATCCAATCTGTTGTCATGGTCCTTATCAATGCCTTGGAAGAGGACGAACAGCTCCTTTTCCGTTTTTTCGACAAATAATCGAAATTCTAGACGGAATATAGTGAGTAAGAATTTCTGAAGCTGGAGATCAGGGTGGTGCTATCGGGAACAGAAATTGTATGTCCATACCCTCATATTGTATAACTTCATCTCCATTTTTATCCATAGCCTTTACTACATCTCTTAGCAAATCACTGGCATCCTTTAAAGGGTGATCGATCCTCCGCAGCCCCTTTTGAAGCTCTTGCAGATTGATTTCGCCTCTCTGCTTTGTATCCAACTTCCTCCATAGCTGCTCAACCCTATCGTCGCGAGCGTTCTGGGTTTCTAATGCTTCTGGTAGCTTCATGATATCTTTTTTATGTTGCGGTCGTGGGGTTATGATTCCGCAGTCATGTCGTAGTACTTGATCAATGAACTGATCAAAAGTTGAGGATATATGGTTATCATCGATGCGAACGAGCGAACATATCCTTCTTCAACTTTCATAACATTATCAAAGTTTCGGTGCGAAGTGAAGCAGTATAGAGGTGAAGTTCAAATTTCAGGGCGCAAACTTCCAAGATTCAGTCCAAAGATTCAAGCTTGACCAATGAGGAATGCTTGATTGGTTGCATTGTACCACCGTAGTGGGGGCCAGGATTTCCGATGTCGATCCTTTATTAGCGTCAGCCTTGTCACTTTCAGCCTCGGTACTTTTCATCATTGTCATCTTCCCTCTTGGTGAACTGCATTCTTGGTGAACTGCATCATTACCCACAGAAAGAAGTCTAGTGAACGGTTTTCATCGTACAATCACCTCGATTTATTGAAGGCGAGGATTCCAGGATTTCCGCAGATGCTATCGAGCTTTGGAAGAATGCTATTCTTCTCACTGTTTCAACAATATTGAATTTGAAGTGTCGGCGGTTCTGCTCTTAGGACTATTCGCGATGGCTGCCAACTACTGGGAGGTATGCTACACAACAAGGCCCCATCCTTTGATTAAAAGTTAATTCATTATCTAGTCAACTCAACGGAAACACTGGCAGTTCACCCGGGAGCAACTGGATGATTTAAGATCCAAGCTTGAAGATGAAGATCCAGCCCTCGTACAAGGATACCCTCTGCCACAGCTGAGGCATCTGAGCATATATTTCAATCAACGTATGAAGCAGGGCATACAAAGCCTTAAAGGATCAGACGGTTGATACTTAACACAGAAATGACTCGACTTGGAAAACGACTCGGGGTGCGACAACAAGCAATGGCCACAGCACAATTATACATCCGCCGATTTTACTCAAAGGTCGAAATTCGGAAAACGAATCCATATTTGGTTCTAGCAACAGCAGTATATTTGGCCTCCAAGATGGAAGAATCCCCGCATCATATCAGACTCGTGGTTAGTGAAGGTAGAGGATTATGGCCTGGTATGTTCTCCGTTACCTTCAGTGGACATTGCCATCACCGAAGATTCGCTGATGATAATAGAATATTTCAGCAATGATACTTCGAGGCTCGGAGAATGTGAGTTCTTTCTCATCTCCGAAATGAGTTCACAAATGATCGTTCATCATCCCTACAGGAGTTTAACTGCTCTTCAAGGGATTTTCTCTCTATCAGCAGAAGAATCCAATCTCGCTTGGTCGATTGTAAATGACCATTACATGACCGATTTACCGCTTTTTTATGCACCCCATACTATTGCCATCATGGCCATTCTTCTAGCTCTTGTACTTCGACCGAATGCGACTGGAATTCAATCTGCTAGTAGTTCTTCAGCTACGAACATTGCGAGTGCCGCGCAAGCTGCATTAGCGGCCGCTGGTCAAGCGAAGAGCGGGGCCCCTGATAAACAAGGGGGGAGAACGAAAGTACAAAGATTAGCAACTTGGCTTGCAGAAAGTACTATTGACATCGAGTCAATCGTCGATTGCACGCAAGAAATGATATCATTCTATGAGGCGCAAGAGCAATATAATGAAAAGCTTACTAGGGAACAGATTAATCGATTTATCAAAGCTCGAGGTTTGGATAAATGAACCCAGCGCCTGAAAAGACAATAAGAAAGAATCCAAGTGGTGAAGCAAACTAGTGACATGTTTCACAAATATCCGAGTTGAAGGGATTTGGGAAGGGAACGAGAATAGATAAAGGCTCACACCTTCACACCTGTCATATCATGGAGCTTCTCGGATATTGGAGGAGGGAAAGATGAACTCCCATTTTACTGGCAAATTGGATACGGACGGATGTTAACCTTCCACCACAAGAACTATACAAACCTCATTGAAGGGGTCATGTGTGATAAACATGGAGACCAGCAGTTTGGCCAAATTCAGCTACTTTATATGGCTAGGCAGATTGATTAAGTCTATCAACAAAGTTGATCTAAAATTTTGCATCGCTTCATACTCGCAGCTCCTCAAGCAAAATTCGAAACTTCACTCTACATCCCACTAGGCCAGTACAATCGCTAGATATATCTCAATTAGTTAATCTCAAGGATAGATCTACATGTCGTTAGGTTCTGACATAGCATAACATACTCTTCTCATGTTCGACACGTGTCTCTGCTTTTCGATAGCAAATAATGTTCTACGTGGATTGGATTTTGGAATTTTTGAAGTCATTCAAAATGGGTTTTGTGTGACGTGGCGGGGATGCTAGGTGATTGGCCTAGAGGAGGCAGCGGGGACAATAAAATACAAGATCTTGGTGGACAATTTTGCAAAGTATTCGAAAAGTTTCTGGTCTTGTTTGTTGGAGAATGAGGTTGCCTTTTGAGTACGTATCATTAAGTAAGGATTTGACTCGACGACATCATACCACGAACCTTCTCACTACGTCAAGACTCGTTACTCGTTTCCACCTACAGCTCCACGTTGAGACTCGCTCTTTCTGGCTCACTTGACCGCAGCAATCTTTCTAGTTTCATATGTCTATAGCAGAGAAATATCGAACATCTTACCACTGGAAGGTCAACTACATCTTCTAAATCTATCTCATGGGTCGTCGAATTTGTAGCTTTGTGTTTGGAACATCATACCACTAATTTCACAGGCAGAGTTATGACTGCAACAACCACTTGTAACACAGCATCTGATGTCTGTTCATATCAGATGAATATTGTTTGCAGTGTATGGATACTGTAATCACAATCATCTAGGCACCTTAAGAAGCGAGAAATTCGCCACAATCAAACCAATCTATCTTTCACCGCCCCCGTCACTTTAATGATGTTGTATTTTGTACATGATCTTCCGAATTCGCGATGGGTGGGTGGTGGGGTAAAGTCCTCAAACCGGGTTAATCCATCACAGTGATTAAGATACGTTTATGCAAGACAGTGAATATACACTCAAGTTGTGCAAAAAAGCGGTGAACATCTCAAACATTTCATTCATAAGACTTACAAAAATACATCCACATCCATCCACATCCATCCACATCCATCCACACCCATCATTTAAATACTCCGTACACCCTCCTTCAGGCTTCAGTAAACCAGTAGCCACTAACCCACTAACCCATTTCACACCCCTGAGTGTCACATCGAAACGCATGCTTCACATTTGATTGGGTTTCTGATTTCAAAGGACCTTTCATATCATACGGAGTTCAAGCCAAATGCAAGCCTAGCTTGAACATCATTACATTTTCCCATTATTTTCAAACCTTCCTTCTAAGCGATCCCATTCATGCTTCACATCATTCCAGCTTGGCGCCAGATCTACTAGGATGATCTGGAACAAAAATTGAGAGACTTGGCAGCTCTACAGGGTCTCTGGGAGGGATAGTGAACCCCGTGCGCTGGTTGCACAACTCAGCCTTCTCCGGGATTATTGAAAGGGAATGAATGAATCCTTTTGGGGACGGGCGTGCCCGATGGATGGTTGGGAATCCGATGGATGAATCGTGGAGGGGAGGTTTTCCTGTCTGGATTGATTTCTTATTTTGTGTGTAGGGAGGTGGAGGAGGTGCAAACTGAGAGTATTATTAGCGTACGGTAGCTCCGTAGAGCATCTAGAGTGATTTGATTTAGTGGTGTTGTTCGAGGAAACATTCGTGCAGATCCGATGTCATGCCATTGTTTTATAGGCTGTGTTGTGTCATATTTGATAACTAAGAGCTTTCTAAGTAGTGGGTGAGTACATCATCACGACTCACGAGTGTGTTGTGTATCGAGCAAATAGAGCATTTCGTGCGTAATGACACTCCGTAGTGGTGGGTTGATCGTTGTAAATGGACTGTTGTGGTTCAAGTTGTGGTGTTATGATGATTAATTTAGAACACTAGCAACTTTTATGCACGAATTTCCTTTCCGCATCTTTCGACTCTCCCACAACCTCCCACTCGAGCCATTTCCGTTTCCATGTGGAGTTACCGTCGAGGCTTGAGGGGAAATCGAATTTCGGAAATCTTACTGCATTCTGGGCATGTTAAGCATCTCTATCGCTTCCTTTTAAATGAAAGCTGCCGTTGGTGCTGGTTATCGCTGGATAAAACGGAAATGAGAATACTCGCGCATGCTATGGTGAACAGAGCGTTAGGATATTTCAACCCATAACAATTGGAGGATACTGCGGTTGTATGATCTTCAGGACTAAGTTCCAATGGTTTTCAGACTTTCAGACTTTCAGACTTTCAGAACCTACCAATAAACCCCATCTGTTCAATAGCTGCTTCTAAAACATCATGCAGGACTGAGTTTACCAGGATGATGCAGAGGTCAGCGAGGGAAACTTTAGTCGTGCATAGTTATAGTATCGCATAGATAGTATTTGCTGGCACTGGCGCTGGTGCGCTGACGGCGGTTGCATTTCTTACTTATCTGATTTTCGGGGGGTGGATGGTGGCCAATGATCAATTAGGAGAAGCATTTGTGCAGCACAGTGTACAGGACGAGGGCGGGAGGGACGGTTGCTGATCCTTGGGTGTTCCAGATTTTAAACATCCTTCCTTTCATCTGGTTTTAATCTGTAGGGTATGATTCCATAGTGTGCAATCCGCAAGTACGGAGTAAGCAAGCACCATTCAGGGTACAAAACATGGAACCTCAAAGGAGACTGATGTAAACAAAAGGAATAACTCTTTTTCTGCACCATTCTCTGCAGTTTCTTTTTTGGTCCCTATTGAAGATGTTCTAGCTATTTTTGAACGGTAAATACATTATTCAATTAACTTTGAAGAATTCAATATCCGTACTTGTTAGTGGGCATCGCATTAAGATTAGATAAATATGGAAGTCAATTTCATGCCATGACCATATGGAGATAAAGATAAAGATTGGGAATGGCAGCGTAATTTGGGTGGGAACTATCTAATGAGATCATCAAATGAGTAATTGGATGGATACTGGCATGTTGAGCCTAGAGACGCAGAGCTGAGTGCTAAAGAAATGAATGAATGACCTCTAGGGAGGGTAGGTTCCAAAGCTTCAACCCAGGTCCCCACGGACGATTCAGAACGGAAAAAGTCCCTCAACGCTACGATAGCACTACCGGGTACCTATTTGAATTCCTTGTAGACTCCGTTTCGCTCTATCCGACTCTAGCAACAGTACCTCCTAAGGAAAGTCGGAAAGTTATCTACGGCTAGGGCTTGTTGTGTTGTTTGTTCTTAAAAAAACTTGCTATGCAGGTGCTTCAAATGTATTGATTTGAATGGTTGAACGGCTGAAGAGAAGGCTTTAAGCCCTGGGTGGCCCTGGAAGTGTGGCAGAGTTAATCGGAACTCAGAGAGAGGTGGTACCTAGCAGGGACGGAACAGCAAGGGGGTTAGGGATTAAGTACGGAGACCATACGACATTCTTTTCCATGTCTAAAACGCCTTTAATGCTTGCTTCCTTTCATAAATCTCTATTACAAAAGGAGTTAGGTGATCTTCTGCTTCGCTTATTCAACCGCTAAGAACTGCGAGATATTTCGTTTGAATGCAATCTAAGTCGTTTTGGGCTTAGTTTCTGGCTCGCTCAATCAGTTAGTGCGACTTTCCATCTCAATTTGCCACTACTCACTACTGATTACTGCTTTCCTTTCCCCTCCCAGCCTTCATCTAAACCTACTTGTTCTCCCACATTACTTTCCTTCGGCAATTCTTCAAAACATTCAAAATCCTTTATCCTTTCTTACTTCTTCCCACAACACCAACTTCACTTCGGATCCAAATAAATAAATAAATAAATAAATACAAAACGTCATCCGATAAACATTAATATCAACCTTTGATTCATCTTCGAACATAGCCTCCAATTCAATTTATCTTTATTCATCCTATTATAGAAAGCAACGGTCAACAACTCAAGTTTTATCTCCACCGCACAAATCCTGTCAAATTCCTTTGTTGCTCATCACAAAGCCTCACTTACCTTACCGTTCGGGTCACTTTTCCACTCAGCACAACACAGCACAGCAAAAACACACAACATCTAACCATCCACTCTTATATTATCCGCCTCCAACATACATGAGCCGATAATGTCTTCTTACTATCAACACTTCAACGCTCATCAACAGCATACTACTCCTTCAAATGTCCAAAATGGGTCGGTACACAATCGAAACAGTCGCCGAAATACCCGGTTACCACAAAATGCCGCCCAAGCCAATAAGCAGTATCAGAAGATCGTGAAACGTGAAGAGGAGGCTGCAGCGGTGATAAGTTATCGTCGACTTTTTGAATACGCAAGATCGTTCGATTTAGAAGACGATGCAGAATTCTGTCCAAATCTCCTGACTGAAGAAGATATGGTCTCCATCAATGGTTCGGCTTCCGATCGTTCTTCCTTGTCAAGTGGATCACCTACGAATTCACCACAATCGACACAGGTATCAGTAAATCTGTCTCCTGATACGAACTTCTCTCTCAACTCCAACTCTCACCCCTTCATTTCATCCGGTTTCAATGTATCAGCATTAAAGATTCATCAACCTTCAGCTACACGTATCGGCAGAAACGCTATTCCCATTGTGAATCCCAATGATGGAGGATTAATGTCGAGCCCACCTTCCTCGGTATCACCCGCCAGAATGCAGCAGCACCAACAGCAAACAAGAGTTCCTATCCGATTTTATTAAACCTTCTCTGCTTCTGTTTTCACCCATTGGCATTTGGTTTTCTTAACTTCGCTTTAATTTGTTTACGCATCCTCATCAATCTTCATTCTGGTGGGTTGACCCCTCTCTTCGACATCGATCTTCCCGGTAACGGCACACAACAACAACCTCAACGAATCCTCTTGTATATTTCTCCGACACTTCCCCCTATTCATATATTCTTTGAGATGGTTTAATGGGCGCGCGACATCAAGATATCGATACCTTTGTTCAAATACTGAGATGGTTTTCCCAATTTTAATGGGGTTTGATTTGAGGGCGCATGCATATTTTTGCGACGGTGTTCTGGGATTAGCATTTATTTAATGGGTGGGAACATGAAGCGGCGACTTCATATGGGTCAACGAAAAAAAGATATATCTTTCAAAGTTACATAGAACGATTTCCTTTTTCTGTCAATGGAGAAAGGGATACTGGTGTTTTTACTTCTTGGCGGTACATGGTCGGACACAAAGATTTTCCATCTCAAACTCTTTGGTATTATGGATCTAATGGTGTTGGTTGGGTGTGTTGAACAAAGTCGAGCGCTACTTCCCTGTATGTTGAGCGCGTCTTGTAGCTGGTGTTGGGTATCTTGGGCTTGTTTTTGGAGCGGTTTAAGTACATCATTTATGCGGCTGCATATTTTACATTGCGTTCTTGATGTAATTCGATCCAATGTCATTATCATATACTTTGGCTGGGGCGAGGCGATTTTGTGTGTACTTGGGATGATATCAAGAAACTTGGGTATTTCTAGGTCTTTGGGTGGTCAGGTACAAGCGTCACATAGTTGCGTTTGAAATTTATTTAAATATCACATTACGTTTTTCTGAATATTATAAGATGCATTATTTTACTATTATTTGCTCATTACTACTGTTACTGATTTATATACCCTTCATTCATGTGTTGTTCTTTGATGTGTTGTGTTTATATTAATGCTAATGTTTTAGGTTAAGATTTAGATTTTGAATGCTTAGTAGGCAGAAACAAAAGATGCCGTCGCCAATAAATAGGTAATGACTATATTCCCGACGGCAGAAGGAGGGGAGATGTAGCTCTTCCTTGTCTGTACGGAGTAAGCTTTTCTATAGTGTAAGCTAATGGTGGTACAAGAAGTATAAGTAGCAAGGTTATGGGAAAGCAGGAAGGTGAGGTGGGATGGTGATATATATTTTGAGGACTGGGAGATTTAAGGATGTGTATTCTTTCTTTGTATTTTTATCGTATTTTTATACGCATTATTGATAGAGTACTCGTAATTTGTACTTCTATTGTTATTTTGTATATTGTATATTGTATACTAAAAGTCTAAAACAGAATACTGGTAGGTACTTACTAAGTACTTGTACCCCTTTTACGGAAAAAAACGGATATCGGAAAATGGAAATCGGAGAAAGATACACAGATCGGAAATCGGAGAAATGATGAAAGAAAGAAAGAAAGAAAGATAACGGAAAATGGGAGATGGAAAATGGAGAAACTATTTACCGACCGGGGCGGGTGTGTTTGAGATGGAAAGGTTGGAGGTTGATTATGAGTGATAATTGTTTTTGCTTGCTTATGCCTTATGCTTATTTTATAGGGACAAGGGGAAAAGACGAAAGGGATAAGAGAGGAAATTGCATGGATGCATGGGTTTATACGGTGCAATGTGGATTTGGGATTGGAGTCTTTGTATGTATGTATGTATGTATGAAAGGTATGGTAGGCTGATGAGTATGTGAGGAGGCATAGTAGTTGGTAGCCCCTGAATTAGGTATCTAGGTCATACCATACTCCATACTTAGTGGCGGGTATCGCATTTCATGGCTCGGGAAAAGATGGATGGGAAGTTTGAGCCTGCCTAGTTATATTGTAAGCCTGATTGTTAAGGTATTAATCTATCAATGGTAATTTCCAAGGTTGTTATGGTAAAGGTAAAGAAAGTAAATAAAGCTTTGCGGTGGCGTCGGTAAAAGCACGGAGGATCTCTCGGATAAACTTTTCAATGTACGGAGTGCTCTGTAGATTCTACAGTTACTTAAATAGGTATAGTGCACCGGCCGGCTATCAATAATGATGGGATGGGAATGTTGATCAGTACAAAATGGCATACGTCATTTCGTCATTTTTATCATTTGGTGCACATTTTATTCCCCCACCTAAATTGGAGCTTGAGGTAGGTTTGAGGGTAGGAGGGAAATGGTAGAGCAAGGCAGGGTGCTTCATACGTAGAGCAGGTTTCCAAGATTGTTTGTCATTTGCTCATTTGTTTATTCGATTGAGCTATGAGGTATGAGATGAGGTATGAGATGAGGTATGAGGTTTGGATTAGTCAGATTGGAAGGTGGTTCTAGACGTAGGTATTGTTCATTTCTTGTTGAAGGTTTGTGGAACTTGGGAAGTTGCTTTATATATCTATCTACACACTTTACTACTTTCCAATCATCAACACAAACGCAATTGATATTAAGAATAATTAAACAATTAATCTGTAAGTTATTGTTCAATTTCACTTTCTTTTCTTTGACCTCGCAAACACACAGAAAGTAGAAGATCAATTAACTAATTTCTCCAGAAAGAAATCCGCCACCTTCGTCTTTATTACAGTTATCAAAATAAATACAAAAATGTCTTTCTTCCTTCGTCAATCTATTAGAGCTGCTCGTCCAGTTTCAATTGCAGGACCTGCTAGACGAACATTCGCAAATTCGAGTGTGAGAGCTTTGAAAGAGAGTAATAAGGGTGAGTTTGTCTTAGTATGTTGAATATCGGGTTTGGCAAGGGATCGCTGGTATTGTGGGAGAGTTGATGCACACCCCAAGAGATTTATACTTCCAAAGCATCTGGATCTTCTTGTTGTGGTGTATGAATTCTGCATATCTCAATCCCTCTGAAAATACCATATCCCAGCATCCCCATTTCCTTCTCACATTATACATACTTGATCCCTAAGTAACAAAGTCAAAATATCAACCGCTAACTAATATATGTAATTAGATACTCCTGAAACTGCTGCCGAATATGAAAAACATAAGCAAGATCAATTGGCTAAACAAAAAGAGGGCAAGAATCACTGGCAAGCAGAGTTGGCTAGTAATAGTGAAGAAGCTGTAGGTTATTTTACTCTGCATTATCTGCACTTTTTTCATATATCATTGCGCTTTTTCCATAACTTCATTCGGAGTTCAACATCTATGAGAGAAGTCTCGCATGTATAGATAGTTAGTCTGTGTCCAGTGGCTTCACACATATCGACTATTTCTTTTTATTCTTAGGATCAAGGGTGTTGTGTGTGGGGATTCTTTCTACGAGACTAGGGTTTGTGAAGGAAAAGATTGAAAGGGTTTCGTGAGCGACGATCAATGGATATGAATTAGCATTCTGCTGAGGATAGGGAGTTGAAAACTAAAGGGGAGAAAGACGAGTAGACGCGAAGAACGAGATCATACCTTTGATGTCAGAAGCGGTTAACAAACCCAAGAATCTCCAGATGTTTAAAAAGTCTAGCAGTACATGGCGGCCAGTAGTTCTACCCGCTTCATCACACCCAACTTGAGAAATTTCATCTCGAATCCCTTCATCCGCTTTTTCTCCCATCCATACGTTTCTCATCTCAATTCCACAAAATAACCACAAAGATATATAAACATACTAATACAGAACCCATATATATAGGTAGCAGCAGACCGCCACGAACATTCCGATCACTCTCCCGCGGGTATCAAGGAATTACAGAAGAAGACAGAGGGTCATGCTCAGGAGAAACATAAGTGAGGTTGTTTGGGGTGTGGTTGAGTTGGGAAATGGAAATGAAAATGGAATAGAATGGGAAATGCATGAAATGAGATGAAATGAGATGTATGATAGGAGTTTAATAACAGACAGTACTATGAAAGAATGAATACTAGTTGCTAATAAGGCATTTTTGAAGTTCCTGAAGTTCCTGAGAGGGGAGGTGGTAGGTGGTATGTGATAGATGATGATTTGATGATATAAGCTTATTTAATTTCTTTTCTACTCCGCTTGGTTTGTGTATGGGGATGGATAGGTGTATGTGTATAGATTATATGTATGTATATATAATCCCATAATCCCCCCCTTTCTCACCCACAACCAAATCTCGAACCTCATGATCAAAGAATCACAAGTAGGGATAAATATCCCACTTGCAGAGGGAAAGGGTACTTCGGGCTGGGACTATGATGGCATCAAGATCAGTAATGGATATCCCTCCCAGAAATATTTAGTTAGTATTATGAAGAATTGTTAGGAGTAGAAGTGGGTGAGAAGTAGAGGGGGATATATTACGACTCAATCCAATTGAGTTCTATCGATAGCGAAGACATGTGATAGTAGTTGTGGTTGCTTGATAGTACCTAGGTAGAGATATTGCCTTTGGTGGGAGGAGAGAGCGGGTGGGCGAGTGGTGGTGCTTCCATGGTGGGTTGAGGATGTGGTTTGATTTGCACTTTGAGGGTAAGTGCCATGCACGGGGGAGAGGGTGAATGTATATGGAAGCTGAGGAAGCGGGAGGGGGTGTGAATGATGTCGAGGAATGAGATGGGAAGTGAGATATTTCGCTATGAAGCTTCGAGAGCGGAGGTATTATCTGGAGCACAGGGAAAATTGGCGAGGCTTTTGCAAAGAGGGTTCGTTTATTTTTTAGTTTACTATTGTAATTGAGAATGGAAATGCTATAGGAGGAATTGGGTAGGCTAGGTTGTTTTTGCAATTCTGGGGGTCTGAACACGTGTGGAAAAATACGAGATCTGTGGACTCCGCTATATGATAATAATGATGGGAAATAGGTGGTGATGAGGAGGAATTCGGCGATTGTGGACAGATATCTATTAAAATATTTTCACAGATATTGGTAACTGTTGTTTATTCTTTGTTCACTATTTTGTTTGTTGTCATTCGTTTTTGTTAATATACATTTTCCCATTATCATTATATCATATTTCTATTTTTATATAATATCACCTCTTCTTCTCCTTATCAATTCCACCTTAATACCGCGTTGGAGGTTACCGCAGACTCTTCGATGATTCTTATGACTATCCTATCAGTCACGCCGTAATGCCAGTTCACTGGAAGCCATGGGCATGTGAAGGGGGTTTTAGAGTATTGCTTATAAATAGTGAGGTTGATGTTCATGTATTATTTCTCTATCCATTTATTCATTCACTTATTTATCCATTCATCTATGCGTATGTATGTCCACCTATCTTCCATTTGTCTATCCATTTACCTATTCACTCTGTGGAAATCTGGAACCTGGAAGTTTGGAGCTGGAAGTGCAGTAGCTGTAGAATAGAACCGTGGAAGGGCAGGGAGAAGTCGCTATTCACTCTGTACCCTATTCTATATACATGTATTTGCAGAAGAGACGGTGCATGATTTTAGTAAATCAGTAAGCCTCCCGTGAATTGGACACATGCACGAAGTTTAAAATGAAAGAAGAGGCAGGACATATTTAAGAAACTCGAGATTATAAAAAGATAGCTTAGTAGCTGATATTACTATTTGCAAGTAAACGTACATGAAATAGATTCCGACTCAGGGATGTATTCGCGCTTCTGCTGAGTCCAGGTTGGAATTGTCTCTGGGTTTGAGTTTATGAGCTGGACTAAAAAGGAAGGGGATGGAAATGGTATCATTTTTGAAAGATTAGGAAGATAGATAATATCTTTTAATTGTGTTATGGATTTCCAGGTTTTTAATTTGGTTGTTACTTATTATTCTTTTTTGTCACTGTCATGTACACTTTGATCATTATTATTCATCGCCGCGTCGTCCCGTAACACATTATATCTGGCTTAGAGTCAACTCATTTAGCATATATCTGATCAAATAGTTAGCTGGACATACTATTTAATGTGTATAAGTTGTATACGTCCTGGAAGGACTCATCGTGAACACTGATTTTATGTATCTAGAAAGTAAAAGTTTGGTGTATAGCGCAGGCATTAAGTAGACGTCTGTGGCTTTTGATTTTCGAAATGAGAGGTCATTCGCGGAATAGGAGCCATCCAGGCCTCAATGAGTTTGTTCTCAGTACTTCATGTCCATGATTCACTCACTCATGGTCCGAGATACCAATCAATTTGAGTAGGGTAGAGTTTACAGAATGAAGATGTCTTCTTTATAAGAGCTTCCTTTAACTGATCTTCTTTACTCAATAGAAACAGAGATGAGACCAAGTAAGCAGTTGATGTTGTACAAATACTTTTGTTCCTAATGGATAGTTTCTACTTCTAAAGCTATCCACTAAGCCAAGTTTATGAGTTAGAGATGAGAAATGATATTTTATCAAAAGTTTGATTGTTGAAGAGCTCATTGTTGTCTCCTTATTACATCTACTGTCGTTGTCGTTCTCTTCATCCCGTCTATATCTCCGGATATAGTTTTGATAATATTTATACTCGTCATTTGGCTTACTGAAACTCAGTGGCTTGGCTGGAAGAGATTGTGCCATATTATTATGTTGTTAGTAATCCCGCCCTAGTGGCTTGACCCCAAGCGGTCACAAAAACAAATGCTGAGGTTTGAATTCAATGTATTAAGCTTTATCCATATTAGTTTGACAGCAACTAGAACGGAAATCAGGCTTTTTCGAGCCGTTCTTGAATGCGCGAGTCATTTTGTGTGTAACTTTTTACAGCAAGCTGTGATTAAACTAAGAGCGCGTGATGATACTTTTGATGGAATCGAGTTCCCAATATCCGACTATCCTCGGCGAATTTTTAGAAGTTATAGGTAGAAGAAAAGCATATGATTATTTTTTAAATAGAAGTCTGGATATTGAAATTGAAGAATGGGGGACGTATCCAATGCATGTGATACACATATGGATGACTTCCTCTTTTGAGAAGGATGATATTCACCTTGATTTGGAGGGGTAATATTGACCTAGGCTGATGGAGGGGAAAACAGGTTCGAGACGTCTTTAAAAGAGTTGAGAAGGTCTTCTTGAAATCTCCATAAGCACTTCATATACAGAAGTGACTAGAGTTCAATGAATTGCAGCAAAAAGTTATTTTAGGTGTACATTCAAGAAGTCTATCGATTCATCAGAATATAAAAACGCAATAATGTATGATATCCTAGATTTGATTGTTAGAAATAAGATGTATTTCGTCATATATTGTTATTTCGTCTTATTGCTCATTTTGTTTGTTGTCATTCTCTAGAATGTCTTTTGAGTTATCATTGGATGATATATATCATCCACCGTTTTCCATACTGATATCTATGTTTATAGCAAATATGCTGATATCAGCTCTTTACTTATCTAATATCCCATACTTGAGGAAACAAATCTACAGAAACTTATATTGCCTCGTGAAGATCAACTCAGCTACTATATATACGGTTAACATAATTTTATATAGAGATATCTAAAGTAGACGTCTAATCTTACTGACAGTGTTTGGAAGTGGGGTTTCAATAACGGGGCAGATATACATCATTCAGTTCAAGCACAATGATGTCATTTGGGGCTGATATCCTCAGGTTGATAGTTAACATCATTAGAGCGAGGCCCGACTAGAGACAGTGAATAGCCGAATAGTGATGGCTGTTTCAGAAAGAGGCTGAGGTCTTTAAAAGAACTCTGGTTGTCTTCTCAAGCTGAGTAACTACATAGGCTCGGCAAAAAAGACCCAGACATGCGTTGGAATGGCGACGTATGAGGTTTTGGCCAATCTTTCTCCAGGTAAAATACCCAAATACAAAGGGAATGGGAAGGTTTTCGTCTAATAAGTTGGTGCGAAACATGAGACTATTAACCTAGTTCGATTGTTAGAAACCTAAGTGTCATCATCTGGTGAAACATCTTTTGTCGAAGGCCACTTTCGTTGCTGCTAATAACGACATTTCTCTTGCTATTCTCCAGTTCGTCAAAAACAGCGATTTCCGCGTATAACCTAATGATGCTGGTCCTGGACTTTCAGCTGGCAAGTTTCTGAATCCTTCATAATACCAGCTCTTTCTGTGAGAGACCAAGCTTTATAGGTAGGTCATTTCTCGTTGCTAGAAGTGGGGATTCAAAAGCTAGTTCGGTATGGAGAATTATCCATTCACTCTCTGGGCAACACTGGTTGTGAATACCTGGGAGCTGTAGTACTTTGAATGGATGTTTACTGAAAGATATAAGCAGATGAATAGAGAGAGAAGTCATATGTGTATATCCTCGCTAAGCAGACATCACTTGGTAAAGCACCAGCATGAACACCCTGATATTAATCTCTTTCAACGCTTATTCCCAAACCCGTCATTGTGACACTGTCATCTAAGTTTAGTTCTGTGGTGAGTAAGGGCATGTTCGGAGATCTGCTAAGACTTCGGGAGTCTGAAGCTCGGACCCTGAATGAGAATTTAGACTTAAGGTGGCACTAATCTACGTCTTGATAGAAATTGGTCTCAATCGCTCATCTGATTTCAACGTCACATCTCATCGCATTTCGACTTATCTCCCCGCCATCGTGTCTAAAATTAATCACTGTCGTCATTCTACAATCCTATCGATATCATAAACTTATCGGCGCCTTATTTCACTCTTGGACTTCGATGCTAGACTACGATGCACACAGATAATACGTGTGTTCTCACTTGTAACACTGCTACTCGCTTCGTGTCCCTTTCTTCCACAATGGTATTGAAAGTATAGATTTGAACCTGAGCCTCGAAGTAGATTGAAGGGAGAACGAGAGAAAGAGAGAAAGAGAGAGTAGGAGACGGGGAAGGCGGCATAAATTCTGAGCTTGCTGAGTGGCGAGGGGCGGGGTAGGGTAACAAGTATTCACTTGGGGAATTTCACAAACGAATGTGAATGTTGATATCACGCTCCTATGTAGTACTACCAAAATGAGCTACTTCTATCCACAAGTCGTTTCTCTTTCACTCTCGCAAATTACTTTGATGATTTCTCCTCACAACATGTCAATCATACTAACCATTAAGCAATAGTTCTATCATGGAATAGAAAATGTCAATTGCTCGAAAGTAATATCATTAATAAGTCAGACTAACTACGGCAAAATTTCCTCAATAAGTAATACTAAAAAGGCAAATCGTGGTCCATTTCGTATTATCGAATGCAAGACTACACTTAAGCCCCGTTTGAGTTCGAATACAATCTTGGGAACCATGTTTGCCTCCCTTTACCACTTCATACCATACATATGAACTGTAAGATAGCATAATTAAAATTTTCAACTTCTTAACCGAGCCCAGGATAGATATTAGGGTGTAAAAGAGGAGTCAGGGGAAGCGAGAAGGAAAGGGTGGAGCACTTTGAACTGGGATAGGAGAATGTCATGGTATTTGAATTGCTTTGATGACGTATGGCATCACATGAGCTTGTAGGATGGGATTTGTGAAATTAGTTTCTTAGCTTCAGTGTTAGATTAGGACATCGAGGTTAGTAATTCTGTATGTGGTTTTTTACTGAGGATGGTAGACAGAAGAGCGTCCTAGGACTTGGAGTCAATTTCACCATGGTTGTATTACTTTTTGTGGCGATGAAACGGCAATAGAAGTTTCTGGGGGCATATGGAATGTTGCAGTCCGATGGGGGTTAAGGAGAATCTGGTCATTCTTCTACTGGGGCAGATGATAAGATATGCAGCTTGACACATGATGGAAAGTCTGATATGAAAGCAGCATTATTATCTAATTGATGAATCTGCTGAATCTCACATCAACCAGTATATGCTCAGTCAAAAATTCCTTACTTAAAAGGTACTCACTAAATACTGAGTCAAGTTTAAGTACAGTAAATCTATCAAACATCAAACCTTGATCAATTCTACGCACGCCCTTCCCACCTCAAACCCCTCTTACAAACGAAGGCTTCACACCATCACATCACCATTACCTCCACACTGTCTGTCCACTCATTCTCTCCATTCCATCTCAAAACCCTAATGCATATGTGTATTGCGCAAAACGTAGCTTTCAGGACACCCTATTCATGAAACCATAAGGAATGGCTTTTCGGCGCTTTCCTTACCCTTGTCATAAATTCCCCAATTGAGTCAGTAATCGACCTCAACTATGCTCTCTCTTATTGAACTAAGCAATCCTCTTGTTCTCTTTGCTCCAGATCCTTTGTCCTCACAACTTAGCTTACTGCAAAGTCATCTACATCTAGTAAAATCAAGCCATCACTAAATGGACTCGAATAAGTCAGTAATACAAAGAATATGATCATAACAAAGAAAGACAAGGTACCTAGCTAGCACACTAGCTATACCACATCAAAATATGTTGGTATCTTTTGCCGCATTTGTAAGATGGACACCTTGGACACCTAGTAAATATCCTTTCATACAGAATCCTGCCTGGAGAAATCCGAGAATTCGGTTCAGTAATCACTCGATCCATTTCAGATAAGAACGATGACTCGATTCGAATCCATATTAATCAAGATCTAATTATCTGTACAGATGAATATCCAGACCTCAATTAAAAACTCTATATACTACATGAAACAAATCTAGTCTAGTACAAAAAACCAACTAACCCCATAGTTACGAACACTGTGGAAATCCCCGAATATAATTCTGCTCCTACAGAAAGGTTTCCTTCTCCTACTACGAATATTATATGCTCTCTTATATTTTACTGTACAGTAACCATGAAAATCAGTCATAAACTCGAGTACATCCCTATGAGTTTACTCATGCGCAAAAGCGGGCTAAAGTTGAAGCAAGAACAAAGGGTAAGATTGGTTATTCAGGCCTTTTTATCATTTCAGCAACTTTGTACAAATAATAAAGGAATTCAAGACAAGAGACTATTAGTGATGAAGCTGACGCACAAAAGAACATTGCAGATATACTAAAATGAATACAGTAATCATATATGCATGATAATACTCTAAATACAAATATGAAAGGTATTTGTTCAATTACATTTACAATGATAATGTAGAGAAAGATCATATAATAGTACCTCGCATATATCTGTGTTAAATGTATGTACCAAGCCTCAATGCACCCCATCCCTATTCTCAAGAGATAATATACCATTCATCAGACGTTATTTTGCATCTTCCTCATCCAAAAGAGTGACTATCAAACAGTCGCGCTAAAAATATTTTCCAGCATACCCCAGTTTCCAACTAACTAAAAAACGCCTAATGTAGATGCATCTCAGCTTAAACCATTCCCACGACACGCCGACAAAATCGTAAACCATCACTGCCTTGTTAAAAACACCCAATTTTTATATGATATCATGCACTACCTTGACGGCGGTAGAGAAGCATAACGGTCTCGGCACTTTGTGCATCAGTAAACCTTTTACCTGGTTCCACGCTAGCATCACTGAACTTGTGCCATTCATCCGTCCACGTATTATTCGCATCTATCCTACGAGCTAACGCCCAGTAGTGACCCGCCTCAGGAGTCCCTTCGTGCTGTACAACAGCATAACAATCATATAAGAATGGAGGTCTATGCTTTGCAGGAATTCGTTCTGAATAATCATCTTTCTCTGATAACCATGTGTATTTTCCCATGTCAAGAATCTCCGGAAAATCTACTCGAACGTTTGTGCGGTAGTGTTTCCCGTCTCTACCGAACTGAACTTTGTTAAAATTCATTATTAAATAATCCGGCAGGTGAGAAAAGAGGAGCTTCTTGGTTTTTGTTACGGTGTTGTTTTCATTACTGCAAGCATCGCATTTCGCGCCTGATTGCGGATCTGCTTGATATGTAAAGGTCTGAAGCAGAGAATCCAGTGTTTGCCTTGCCCCGCCATCCGGGTATACAAGTAGGGGTATCGAGGAACCCAACATTGATGAGCAAACATATTGGTCGCCGCAGTTATCGCAAGTATTCTCCCACATAAGCTGGCTGCAGATCAGTTTTCCAAGGGGTGAATTCGAACATTCCAGAGCTCGTTCTTGTGCTTGACAACAATTTCGGGTTCTTGGCAATGCAGGATCTTCTGTCCCGAGGAACGCCGCATCGGCGAGACCTTTTAATTTGTCACGATTGATATTCTGTTCATCCATAATTGTGTCGGAAAGGAATCCTAAAAACTCGCCGCAATCATGTTGTCTTGCGGTCCCATAAGTTGTATCAGGTGTGTGCACATTTGTACCGCCACGTTCGGGGTTGGCGCCTAAATGACCTTTATGGGCAACAGCAGTTGCATGGACATATTGCTATTATCAATTAGTTAACGAGCTTTTTAGATTTGGATGAGCTCACTTGAAACATTCTTGGAACAATTTCATCATATTTTCCACACCACATATGTTGTAATAAGCTGCGAAGAGCCCGGGTCATTAATAGCCGTGGAGGGCTGTCTTCGCCTTCCTTTTTCGGAATTGCAGGATTACAAGGATATTGAAATCTAATAAACATATTCCTGATTGCCGGCGAGGCACTGAGTATCTGGATGGCAGTATTCATGTAGCACAGGCTCCCCGTGACGTTTCTTAGACCACATAGACCGGGCTCAACAGGGGGGGGAGCGCTAGAGTTTCCCCCTGTCATAGCATAATTTTTATAGGGTGTCTTTTCGGAAATACCATTAGATCTCTGTCTTGGTAAAGCTGGTGGCGGCCGAGTTGGTGGGGCCGAGATCATTGGTCCATCATAGGGAGGCAATGACCTCGGCTTTGATGGCAACGCCATAGACTGTTTGATTGTGGAAAGTTCTGGGTATCTTCTCATGAATTCCTCGGTCGTTCTGGCATAACGAGATTCGTCCATAGCTAATTCCTCAGCAGGTGCATCATCAGTCTCAGCACATTCTTTTAATGCCTTATCCCACTTTTCTTCCTCTGCCGCTGATAATGCCCGCGATCTAGAGATTGTTCTCTTCGTGACTAGGCTTCTCCGAGGTTCACGTGCTATGGAGACTCGACCCAAAGCGTGATGATCATGCTTCTTAGTTTTAGGCAGAGATTTACTGCCAGGAATTGCACCTTGCAACGCGCCAGATCCAACGAGGTCCACCCAAGAGTCTAGACCACCATCAAGTAACATTGGCCGTCGCTTCAATGGACAATCATAAGCATGATCGAAGATAATCTTACTAAAATATTGCAAATTATTCAAGAGTTCGGCTGAAGGATGTTCCATGTTTATCAATGTCGATGATTGATCATAATAGACTATCAAATCAAATATGTGCCTCTGGTTATACAACCTTTGTTCGGACTCAGGAGACAGCACAATTCTATCTCCAAGTTCTTCTGCGGACATATCTTTTCCTAGAGATATAGGTTCAATGCAAATAATTGATTGAGACATGATATGCCCCTCGTCGAATTCTTCTCTACTTCGAATATCGACGAGTAAAAGGCTCAAGGTATTAGAGCCCATTTTGAGATAATCATAAAGCTGTTCCGCAGTAATAGTTGTGGTACTAGGTATCGATAGCCTGTTTATCGCAGTCTCAGGTTCAGGACTATCATGATCAAATGTGTAATTATTGACCTCGGGACTTGAAAAATAATCCATGGTATCATCAGCCGCTATTCGATTACGATTCATCTTCGACGTTGAATTTGAGGACTCCTTTTTCCCGTTGAGGTACGAGGACCCTCGAGATAACAATGGCGGTTGACTGTTAGTGGAAGCGACGTCTGCGCTTCTTGCGGGACTATATATTGCATCCGGCATCCTTGGCATCCCAGGGACACTGGTACTCATACCAAGAATTGGTTTTTCTGTCTTAAGAGGTATTGCTAGACTCGTTGGCATTTCCCTTGGGCCGAGAGGCCGCAATATGCTCGCATTTTGCTTGGGCAGTGGTACTGCATTTGTTGATTTTTGATCTACTATGATTCCATCTGGAATAGTAATTTGTTGCGTCCGAATCCTAGGATCTTGAATAGGGGCTAGATTGTTTGAACCTCTTAGGCGGGCAAATCGTGCGGCCAAGTCATTCTCGGATGAAATGGATAGACTGGGCGACATACTATTTGCCGTCTGAATCGACTTGCCATGGAGTCCTTGTGGCTTTGGCTGTACAGTTGGCTTCGGACGGCTTTCGGTCCTTTTTGTGGTATCTATGGCATCAAGCTGCCTGTCGATTGCGTTACTATATACATCTGGCATGGTAGGTTCAAATGCACTATTGTCGATATTTCCTGAAACGGGCCGTCCATTATATGTAAATGAATTGGATGGGCTAATTCCGGTTCTTGCATTATCCTCTTTAATTAGCCTCTTAACTTCCTCGAATCTGCTGTGTTGTAGGTTGAGCCGTTTCTGTAGGCCAGCGTATAGTCGAGGATAATCCGGTCTAGTCCTTAGGTCAGGGTAATGCGGACTCTGGGGAATATACTCCACGGCTATTGTAAAAGCTACAATGTACTGTTGAAGAGCTAAATCCAGACGTTTGAAATCGAGCAATGTTTCCGCTTGTTTCGCAGCTTCTTCGCCTGCCTCCAGTAACTTCCGTAATGAGGACTGTCTATCGACGAGGGGTTTCGCATTCACCAAGTCGTCCAAATGCGGTAGCACTCGGCTTTCACCCTTCGAGTTGTCAATACCATTATCCCAATCTCTTCTTGTAGTGTTGATCGGTCCAGTGCTATTGATCGAAGTGGCTCGCAAGTGGGGCCCACCGATGGCTGCTGGACTCATGGTTATAGATGTTCGAAAGGCTGCTGAAGCATTCCGTTCTATGATCGAGAAGCTGGACGTCGAATTAAATTAAATCGTGTTTCTTTAAGAGCTGGCTGGTTGAAAGGGAAAATGGAAAGAAAGGTTCCGGGTTTGGATGGCGGCGTGAACGGGAAATATTCAAAGAAAGTGGCATGAAAGAGGTTCAAAGAATAGGAAGAGGTTGTGCTATAGAGTTAGGGAAAAGTTATTGTCATTAGATGTTGTCTTCATTGTTTGCTTTGCGCCACAAACATTCTTCGAAGGTTTTGAATTCCTTATGCATTGATTAGGTAGGGTAGGTACGGAGGCTTAGATAAAGTAGTGCGGGTATAAGATCGGACGTTGTATCTAAAGTATGTACTAGTAAGTACTACTCCGTATACCTCCCTAGGTATAATCCTTATCGATATCGGTTTCTATGGGGCGATGAGTGATGTTGCTAGGAGTTTTCGTAACAAGGTCGTCATTCTGCCATGGTGTTATTCTAAGAAGCTAACAGGTGTGTACTTAGTATATATGGATGTGTACTTGTATGACAGCAGCAGCATGCCGTAATGCTCCGTAGCACCCTGTAAAGTACCCTTGGTTATCAAAATCTCTAAATCATGTGCCACTTTGTGATAGAATCACACTTGAACTAGTGGTATAGTGGCATATGCCAATGCACTTATCATGCTTACGTAGAATTGTTAGTCATCAACCTTCAAGTTCCACAAGCCATTCACCACTAAATCGTCACGGCTTGAAATTGGTCAACGACCTGATATAAGCAACCTACCTACCTACCTACCCACCTACCTACCTACCTTTCTTTCGCATCTTACTTTGTCTAAGCATTTCATTCACACGAAGAATAGGTTATATCTTCATCCGGAAAAGGAAAAGGAAATAGAATCCGAGACATTTCACAATATCTACGACTTTCCCATCACCGTGGAAGCAACTTTTCTACTTTACGCATTCGCTGCGGTCAAATCCATAATCTTTGTATCGGTCTGAAATCAAATACCCGAGCAGTTTCTATCGAAGTCGCCAAAATGATGGCAGGATGGTTTGCGTCCAACTCTGCTCTGGATGAGCAGATTGAAAAGGCTACCAACTCTTCCTTGTTAGTCCTGAAATTCATCGAGGGGTGTCACAATCGTTAACATTAATCAGAGAGGATATCGCACTTAACCTCGAAATCTCCGATGTGATCCGATCCAAAACTGTACGCGCAAATGAAGCTATGCGATCACTCAAAAGGCGCATAGGCAACAAGAATCCTAACTTTCAACTGAGTGCACTGAATGTATGAATTATTAGACTTCATCTAGTAATACCAATTTACTGATTGGGATTCTAGCTTACGGATACTTGCGTCAAAAACGGCGGTTCGCACTTTCTAGTTGAAATCGCATCCCGGGAGTTCATGGATAATTTGGTCTCGCTTTTAAAGGCATATGGCGGAGCTGCAGTTAACGACGACGTCAAGAATAAAATATTGGAGCTTATTCAGAGCTGGGCTACAGCGACCGAAGGCCGCAGCGAACTGTCTTACATTGGAGAGACCTATAGATCTTTACAAAGGGATGGTTTTCGATTTCCGCCCAAGACTGACGTCGCAAGCAGTATGTTGGATAGTAGTGCAGTGAGTAAATAATCACTTCCCCGTGAACTGTGCTGACCTGCTACAAGCCACCAGAGTGGATAGATTCGGATGTTTGTATGCGCTGCCGGACAGCATTCAGCTTCACGAACCGGAAGCATCATTGCCGAAATTGCGGCAATGTCTTTGACCAACAATGCTCAAGCAAAAATCTACCCCTTCCTCACCTTGGGATCCTACAGCCTGTTAGAGTAGATGATGGTTGCTACATGAAACTTACCGACAGGTCTTCAAAAGGTCCTACATTTACCAACGAACGACCGCCTGCGCATACATCCCATAAACATAAGTCACATGCATCTATGCAACCCCGGGACGCGCGAGTGGATGATGGGTTCGATGAAGACCTTAAACGAGCTTTGGCAATGAGTCTCGAGGAGGTCAATGGTCACTCAGGGGCTGGTTATGTTTCACAGACGAAACTTCAACCTGTACCAGAAGCTCGGGAACAGCCAAGCAGAGGAGTTGTTGCAAAGGATACAGGCAAGCCTGGAGATGAAGAAGACGACGATCTGAAAGCGGCGATTGCAGCATCACTTGCCGATATGGAAGAACAGAAGAAAAAGCATACAGCTACTATCAAAGAGCAGTCGTCTACTGCTGGCTCGAGTAGCTCTTTTGCAGGTTATCTCGTTCCGCCAAAAAATGATTACGAACTTACCGCTGTCGAGGCAGAAAACATCAATCTGTTCTCCACCCTGGTAGATAGACTACAGACCCAGCCACCAGGAACAATTCTGCGAGAGCCGCAGATCCAGGAGCTTTATGATAGCATTGGTACTCTTCGCCCAAAGTTGGCACGTACCTATGGTGAAACAATGAGCAAACATGGTATGTATTTTTTCAGCATCTAGTCTACACTAACTAACATGCTATAGATGCTTTACTAGATTTACATGCGAAGCTTTCCACAGTTGTACGGTATTACGATCGTATGCTTGAGGAACGCTTGTCAAATACGTATAATCAACACAGTGTTGGAGGCTATAATCTTCCGCAGCAAGGTGCTACGCCTAACATGTATCCTTCCATTCCTTCTAATGTACCCAGTGGAAGTGGGGGCGCGGAGAGTTTTTATACGAGTAGTTCTCAACGAGATCCTTATGCTCATCCCCAGTTGACATATTCTTATCCCCCTGGTCAACAGCAACACCCTGCATACAACAAAAGAGCATCTGTCTCTGATATTAACTATCCTACACTAGACCAGCGAACTGAGAATTTCGCGCAGCAACAAGGCCACCAAATCCAACGTCAACATACTGGCAACTGGCAGAACAGTGATCTTGCCCCTCAATATTCAACCAACTCCACCCCTTATTCGCCACAGCAGCAACACCAGCCACCTGTCCAAGCTCAAGCCCCAACAGGTGTTCCTTCTCAACCTCCAATTAATTTTGTTCCACTGGAGCCGATTAACAATACTTCGGCTGACCCTAATACAACGCCTTATTATGGTACTACTGTTTCCCAACAACCTCAACCAGCACCAGATCAGTCAAACTCTCAGTATACGGTCCAGTCACCTCCTCATTATCCACACGCACCGTCACCTCAACAGTTTACCCACCAACCATCCAACCCACAAGAACCATCGTATCCTCCCTCTCAACAGCAACCCTCATACTGGCAAACGCAGCAACAAGCTCCAACACCTCAACAATCATGGCCCACGCCTGCCTCAAATTACAATGGGTACTCTCAAGAATCATTCCCGTCTGCCCCACAACATGTCCCTCAAGCAAAAGTAGTGGAAGAGAGTCTCATAGATCTTTGAACTATATTCTAAAGAGCGAGGCGTTTTGGTGCGAGTTACGTTTATAGATTTCTTGAAGATATCAGTGGGCGAAGCTCTGATTTCCAGGCTGGAGTTAAAAGATATCACGAAAACATGAATTTACGGACACTATTTTCCCTGGAGGGAATTTTATACTCTTATTGATAGTGTAATGAAAATTGACCTTAATCTGTGATAGCAAACATTGTGTAATTTCATGAAAGCTATGCTTGTTGTAACTGCCTCATTTGCCCACCTTGAAAGAGATTATGTAGAAGTGCCTCTGCTGAGAGTCTTAGTAAATGCTCCATTACAAAATGATTAGTTTCTTGTCCGCTATTGTCTTATAGGTCGTCATCCAATAGAGCAAGCTGGCTGAGCTTTTCGCCTAGTCTTAATAGACGAGCATTCTTGTGACCGAGTTGTAAGACAGTCTAAACGCAGATCTGTAATACTGTTTGATTAACATCCTCCTGTTTTATACCCAGCAAAGGAAATGATTCGAACAAGCCGTAGCCTTTGGGTCATGGTATTTAGTGTTTTCTAGTTCATTGCGCGGGCTGTGTAGTTCCGGTAGGGCTTGTGCGATGAGTATAAGTGTAATGAGCCTGTGGTAAGTAGAGAAAACTAAAACAAGGTCTGTAAGAGTAGAACGAAGAAAATAGGATTTATATGTTTTAGAGGAAACCGTAAATGATTTGTTAAAATCGCCTAGAACCCCAAGAAAAAAAGCGGCATGGCTCCACTTACGCTTTGCTGATGACTAACCAAGCCCAGCCCACCATTAGCTTCATCAATGACGATATGGACCCCACGATACATTGGAACCCTTTTGCTATAATTATTTTCCATCTGACCAGAACCTCAAAGCCTGCAACATAATTTTCTTTTGAAGTCTTCTCAATACCTTGCGGCTTTTAGTCAACTAGCAAATTTCATGCGAGTTCTTCAGGACGAAAAGTATCATTTCTAATTTTCAATACAAGATGTCGCGCCACAAGAACGTCAGAAATCTTGATCTCGATGATGAATTGGATGATTTTGACGGTGGAGATGATTACGGTTATGAGGAGGAGGAAGCCGCGGAAGGTACGAGGAGCAATTTATATACTTGATTGCTTCCCCGCAGACACTGGCTAACCTGCATTGAAAGGACTGAGCGAGGAAGATCAAGAACAAATGCGACAAGGAACGATTAAAGTTCGAGAAGCTTTACCTTCCGGTACAAGCAAGATCACAGAGAAACAAATACAAGAGGCCTTGTGGCATTACTATTATGATGTAGAGAAGTCGGTAAAATACTTGGTAAACACATATCTTCCAAAAGTGCCCAAGAAAGTTGCAGGAAACAAAAGTTCTGGTAAGTCAATTTCGTTTTGTCTTCAAATTTTTCTTTTTGTCGCGAAAGAATTGGATACACATACTTGGACCGGAGGTGGGTTCCTCGTCTTACCCTTAATTTTTCTTTTTTCCGACGTAACTCTGGCTAACACAGATGATAGAGTGTTACATTGGGGTCTCTTCTTCCCAGACATATACCACTACATCATCCGCCAAGAACTTCTTTGCCAATATCCCATGGTTTAACCTACCTCCGGAACGTGTTGCGATTTTTACACCTCCATCACAACATCCAGGCGGGCTTTTGGGAGGTTCTTCGGAGGGAACTCCAAAAATGTCGAAGTTGCAGGCTCTAGCGGCGGCACGCAGGAAGAAGGCACAAGACCAGCAGAGTTTGGTCTCGGAAGTTGAAAAGCCCATGGCCAATCTCTCTCTGAACAAAACTGGGGATGATAGCGCAACAGAACTTCACGACAACAAATCTATCAGCAGTAGCGGTGACTCTTTATCTAAAGACGCGAAGCACGGTGGATCCCCGTTCAGGAAGCGCAAAGATTCCAATCCCCACGAAAAAGTTCTTAAGCCGCAACCTACCTCTAGGAACCATCAGACAAAGATTGTGCCCCCAGTTGAATCTTCCCCCGTCTATCAGGCCAGCCCATCTGCATTCGCTAGTACCATGTTCCAAACTGCAAGCGTAACACCAAGGCCTCGGCCGGAGAACAATTTTACCATGCCGTACACTTCAGAAGTCCTGAACACACCAGCTAACCCTTTTGCAGGACCTAGTCCAGACGACGTTGTCATAGCAGCGCAGTCGAAAGGTTCGGTACTTTCTGCGACATCAAAGAAGTAAAACTGATCATATAGCAGCCGGTGGTAAAGAACGAAAAGGAACATCAAAGGAATCGCCAAAGGAATCACGGGGCTCCAATGGTGTTGATTCGTCTAAAGTTGATGATGTGCCAAGAGCAACGAGCAAAAATTTAGATGTTCTAGCAGAGTTCGAGAAAACCAAAAGTAAAAATGCTGCGAATTTTGTAGTTATAGGTATACCAATACGAGCAAATTATTGCTTTATTTTCTAACCTTGACAGGTCATGTTGACGCCGGAAAAAGCACTTTAATGGGTCGTCTGCTTTATGACTTGAAGGTAGTAGATCAAAGAACAATAGACCGGTATCGCAAGGAGGCAGAAAAAATGGGGAAGTCATCATTCGCTCTTGCTTGGGTTCTGGACCAAGGAACGGAGGAACGAAGTAGAGGCGTGACGATTGATATTGCGATGAACAAGTTCGAGACCGAAAAGACAGTCTTCACCATTCTTGATGCTCCTGGTCATCGCGATTTCATTCCAAACATGATTGCTGGAGCAAGTCAGGCAGATTTTGCTGTGTTGGTAATTGATGCTAGTACCGGATCTTTCGAATCAGGATTAAAGGGTCAGACAAAAGAGCATGCACTATTAGTCCGAAGTATGGGTGTCCAAAGAATCATTATAACAGTCAACAAACTCGATACTGTCACTTGGTCACGGGAACGCTTTGACGAGATCTCGCAACAAGTTTCTGCCTTCCTTATGGCAGCTGGCTTTCAAGAAAAGAACATCAAATTCATACCGTGCTCTGGACTTAACGGTGACAACATCGTCAGGAAATCGACGGAGCAAGATGCGGCATGGTATACTGGACCAACTCTTGTAGAAGAGCTTGATAATTCTGAGCCCGTAGCCAGAGCCTTGAACAAGCCTCTGCGGCTAACAATTGGCGATGTATTCCGCGGCGGTGTGCAAAATCCATTAAGTATTTCCGGACGTATCGAAGCTGGATCTCTCCAAGTTGGAGACCCAGTCCTTGCACAACCTAGCAATCAGAAGTGTTTTGTCAAAGGACTTGAAGTCGACAACGAAACTGTAGATTGGGCAGTCGCTGGTCAAAATATCACAATGCATCTGAGTGATATTGATCCTATTCATCTCAAGATCGGCGATGTCCTCTGCTTACCCAGTCAACCTATAAGTAACATCAAAATTTTTACAGCAAAGGTGTTGGCGTTTGAGTTCTTGACACCGATGCATGTGGATGTTCATAGAGGAAGATTACATACTGCGGGTAAAATCAAGGAGATTGTGGCAGTGCTAGATAAAGGGACGGGACAGCCCATTGGTAAGAAAAAGCCGAGGATTATTAAACCGGCGCAGGTGGCTAGGGTGGTGGTTGAGTTGGAGACGTCGGTGCCGTTGGAGGCGCCCACGAGAGTTATTTTGAGGAGTGATGGAGTTACGGTTGCGGCAGGGTTGTTGGAGTAGAGTGGCGGGTTTTGAGGACTGGCGGGAGATAGAGTGAGTGAGTGGTTTGATACCCGAATGAGCTTGGGATATGTTGAGGGTATGGGATATAATGTATATGACTCAAGGCCATAGTAGGAGAAATTTCGCTGCCCTTTGGATCTTTGTGAAAATGCGAAATCAAGAATACTATATATAATTGATAGTTTTTTATGGATGAAATATGATGTTTTACTTTTTTTTAAATTTGAATTCAAATTCATGTTACTTAAATCTATATTTACTTACATTGATGTTAGAAATTATGATGATTCATTTCTTTTGAAATTCGAGGACAATCTGGACTAAATTAATACTCTTATTCTCCTCCCTTACGTTTCGCCCACGCAGTGAAATGGTGGAATGAATATATGGATGATATTGACATGAATATAGATGCCGATCAACTATATTCGCTACTGATAGTCTATTTATTACCTTTCCTCCTCTCCTAGGGTTCTTAGTATGGATGCTCAGCTTATTGTGTTTTATGATTGTTTTTCAGTCCTCCTCTCACAGTACCACTGCTCTGTTGTGTTGTTCGATGAGAACTCAAGGAGAATGCGAATAGTTTTTAACAGTAACTATAATGATGATATGTATGAGCAGAGAAATATCCTCATAGAGAGCACCTTTAAAATATAGTATTATCGGTTCCTGCATTGTGAGCTCGGTTTCCCTGCAGTTAAGAGCGGGATGATCCAAAAACCCCGCGTTTCGCGTAAAGTTGTTTTCGCGTAACCTATTAACTCCGATTTCTATTTCAAGTATTTAGCTTATACGAGTAGGTATGTGTGGTATTTGACCTTGAACCATTTCACAATGAATTTGAAGATATTCATGAATCTGGGAGTGATCTGGAATTTATTTTACTTCGCTGCTGGGTGTAAACTTCTGTGAAACTATTTGTAACCTAACATACATAACCTATTGCGGTTTTCAAGTCAATGCATAGACAGACCACAGGATAGTGTTAATTAGTGGGCGCATAGATTGGTCCTGGTAATCAGTCTACCAGTACTCCGTATGTTCATCTAACCTTAAGCTACTCGTGCTGCCAGAAAGTATGAAACTCAGACGCTAGAGAAATCAGGTTATTGCTCTCAAAGTTTACTATTTCGTGGTATGTGCATAGAGTTTTGATGTTGGATGCATTCTGGCCGTAGAGTAGAGGGGCTGTAAAGTGGCCGTGGCTGTCCTTTGATACAAGTGGAAGGTTATTTGAGTTGGAGGCAAGGCGGTTGGTTTGCTAGCTATTGAAGCTCCTGCTATGGAAACTCAAAGTTTTGACTCGTTCTCAGACATACTCCGTACTTACATAAAAGGAAATGGCAGCGGTGAGTTGCACATGCTTTGAGCTTTGAACGAATCGTGGATGTTGGAATATTCTGGATGGTGAGGCAATGTTGGATATTTTAGCTTTCTGTCCGGCTGTTTTATAGCTCTAAAGCTCTAAAGCACATTTATAGCAATTCTAATGTTCTGGAATAGGCACCTTGAGGACACCTTGCTAGATAGAAAATAGACAAGGTGTCATTTATGAGATTGATCTTGGCAAAGGAGGGGGATGAGGGTCCATGTATGGTTCTTGATTTAAGGTCAATTAAATGGTTCTGGTAAAGTGCCGTTTATTGCTTTTAGATAGGTTTAGGAAGTGATAATCTTTAATAGATCACTATTTATTTAGCAGCTTTTTGTTGTATTGAGACATTGATAGAGGCCCTCATGTATTTAACGGATAGCCGAGCTTTTTGTCATCATAGATTGATCAGAAAACTGTCTTTACTAACACGTAGCCATATCAACAAATGTATTTGATCATTCGAGTGCTTGAGTATATAGAATTATGCCAGGTGTCAAGAGATAATTGCATGAAGTGTCCTTTCATCAATGTTCCCTCTCCTAGGTACTTTTTGTAAATAAGTAGATAAATTAATATCAATATACATTGTGGATATAATTTTGGTTAAATAGATCACAACGTTGATGACTTGCCGTAGCTGATTATTCTAGACCCATGCCCTTTCTCTTTCCCCAGTCTATTAATTGGGATGATGGCTTATTTTTAAAGTTATTCTAAAACAAAAGGTGCAAGAGTGTCCTTTTCCATGAGCTTCTCCCACTATCCTACGATAGTGATCCGGATCAAAGATTTTCCACGCCTATCATCTAACCGAACCAATCATTATATTTCAAAGTCCATTTGGGACAGATTTCCATTTCATCAAGAAAGCTTTCATAAAGTCGACTTCCTCCCACCTGTTAACTTCTTCTTTTTTACTTCTACATTCAAAGAATAGATTTCTTCTTACAATACAAAATATTCCCAGACCCATCTTGGTAAACATATCATCATGGCCAGTGGAAACAGATCTTCCCTCTTTGTAGGGTTGTCTGCAATTTTCTATCTTGTACTTTTATTCTGTCCCCTCGCTTTCCTTCAAACAGCAAACGCACAGTCCGATCAGGACCCTCTACAAGAATCATATGGCACAGGTAAACTTCCAATCTGATCCCCCTACAAAATTTCTCTTGCTGACAGGTATGTCATTTAGTTATTGGTATCGATCTTGGAACTACCTACTCTTGCGTCGGTGTGATGCAAAAGGGAAAAGTTGAGATTTTGGTAAACGATCAAGGACACAGAATTACACCCTCATACGTCGCTTTCACCGATGAAGAAAGATTAGTCGGAGATGCAGCCAAGAACCAGGCTGCTGCCAACCCAAAGAACACTATTTACGATGTTAAGTGAGTTCTCAATTGCTGTGCATTCACTAGTTTTTTATACTGACAAGTGTCCTTTTAGACGTATGATCGGTCGCAAGTTCAACGACAAGGATGTTCAAGGTGACATGAAGCACTTCCCATTCGACGTTGTCCAAAAGGATGGCAAGCCTTCCGTACAAGTTGATTACCAAGGTTCCAAGAAGACTTTCACTCCTGAGGAGATTTCCGCCATGATTCTTGGAAAGATGAAGGACGTCGCCGAATCTTACCTCGGAAAGACTGTTACCCACGCAGTTGTTACTGTTCCAGCCTACTTCAACGACAACCAAAGACAAGCCACCAAGGATGCCGGTATCATTGCCGGTTTGAATGTCCTCCGTATCGTCAATGAACCTACCGCCGCAGCTATTGCTTACGGTTTGGACAAGACTGAGGGTGAACGTCAAATCATTGTCTACGATCTCGGTGGAGGAACTTTCGATGTTTCACTTCTCTCCATTGACCGTGGTGTCTTTGAGGTTCTTTCTACTGCCGGTGACACTCACTTGGGAGGAGAAGATTTCGATCAAAGAGTCATCAACTACTTCGCCAAGAAGTACAACAAGGAGAACAGCGTCGATATCACCAAGGATCTCAAGACCATGGGTAAACTTAAGCGTGAGGCTGAGAAGGCTAAGCGTACTTTGTCCTCCCAAAAGACCACTCGTATTGAAATCGAAGCTTTCCACAATGGTAACGACTTCTCCGAGACTCTCACCAGAGCTAAGTTCGAGGAGCTCAACATAGATCTCTTCAAGAAGACCCTCAAGCCTGTTGAACAAGTTCTCAAGGACGCTAAGGTCAAGAAGGCCGAGGTTGATGACATCGTCTTAGTCGGAGGTTCCACCCGTATTCCAAAGGTTCAAGAACTCATTGAAGAGTACTTCGGAGGTAAGAAGGCTAGCAAGGGTATTAACCCTGATGAGGCTGTTGCTTTCGGTGCCGCCGTTCAAGGTGGTGTCTTGTCCGGAGAGGAAGGTACTGAAGAGATCGTTCTCATGGACGTCAATCCATTGACCCTTGGTATTGAGACCACTGGAGGTGTTATGACCAAGTTGATCCCAAGAAACACTGTCATCCCAACCCGTAAATCTCAAATCTTCTCCACAGCCGCCGACAACCAACCAGTTGTCTTGATCCAAGTCTTTGAAGGAGAACGTACCATGACCAAGGAGTAAGTTTCAACGATTTTAATTTCCAGAAATACATAATTCTAACAAATATCTTCAGTAACAACAACCTCGGTAAATTCGAGTTGACTGGTATTCCACCAGCACCACGTGGTGTTCCACAGATTGAGGTCTCTTTTGAGCTTGACGCCAACGGAATCTTGAAGGTTACCGCCGGTGACAAGGGTACTGGAAAGAGCGAGTCTATCACCATCACTAACGATAAGGGACGTCTTACTCAAGAAGAAATTGACCGTATGGTTCAAGAAGCTGAGAAGTATGCCGATGAGGATAAAGCTACCAAGGAGCGCATTGAGTCCCGTAACGGCCTTGAGAACTACGCTTTCAGCTTGAAGAACCAAGTAAACGATGACGAAGGTCTCGGTGGCAAGCTCGATGATGATGACAAGGAGACCGTAAGTTATTAATCTTTTCCACCGTGATTATTTGATGCTAACCATTTTCATAGATTTTGGACGCTGTCAAGGAGGCTACTGAGTGGCTCGAGGAGAACGCTGCCACAGCCAATGCCGAAGATTTCGAAGAGCAAAAGGAGAAGCTCTCAAATGTCGCATACCCAATCACCAGCAAATTGTACAGTGGAGGACCAGGAGGTGATGATGAGCCAGAGGGACACGATGAGTTGTAGTTAAGTTTAGATGGTTCACGGTTTATGAACCGAATTGACATATGGCACTTTTTTGATTTTAAAGATTTGTTAAAGGGACGGTGCATGCAAAAATTTACATTTGCAATCCGTTTGGGCGTCACACAAAAGAATATAAGATAAAGTTTGATATATGATGGTTCTTGTTTAACATGATGTTGTGTGATTAAGTTGTGTTGTGTGTATGTGTGTAGCTAAGAGTCTGATATTATATAAGTACATGTGAGATACAAATTTGATATGAGTTGAATTATTTCAAAATCCGATAGTTGGTAAGGTGATAATTAGGAATCAGATTAGTAGGTATTAAAATATGTTTATTTATGCGTATATTCTATATGATCTATCTAGATACTCTGTATCATCTATATATCCATACATCTATCTGTCTATCTGTCTATCTATCATTATACTTTCGATATATGATTTATATGATATGGTTAATGGCTTATATCCACCTAGTTTAACTACCTAGCCCTAGGAAAGGTACTCACTCCATGGCCAGTAATATCAACATCAATATTCATATCACCACTTAGACTCATGAATCATAATTCCGTAAAATCAAGTACATCAATCACCCCTAAAAGTATCATCAAAAGGAAGTTCTTCACAAATAAAATCACTAACCTCTTTCATTATTTCCTCTCGAAACGTCATATCCCTCTCCAAATCATGAGCAAGCTCCGCGTCCACTTCCACCTTCCCCTCCCTCTTCGCCTCAGGAAACAACTCAGTGCGAAACTTCACACCCGTAACTCCCGCGCCGTCCACCCCACCAATTAAATCCTCACCCATGCCCTCTCTCCTCCTCGCAACCTCCTCCGCAACCCTCAAAACCTCTTCCGGCTGCCAAAACCCCTCTTTTTTCTTCACCAATCGAAGGAGCGCGATTGCTTGCTGATATAAATGAGGATCTGGTGCCGACATGGCTATAAAATATAACGAGGCGATAACTCCTCCATCCGCCGTGAGAAACGCATTGTTGTATTCCGAACTCGCGTGTGAGAGAACAGATCGGCAAATATCAATGATGGTTTGGAATCGTCGATATTCGGAAACAGGAATTTCTGATGAGTTTGTTGTAAGGTGGGAATGGACGCGAAGATCGACGATTAGGGAGAGTGTTTGGTAGTGCAGTTGTAGGAGGAGACTGCGGTGGATTTCTCGGGGATTCCAGGTTGGGAAGGAGCTTCGGATTAGGCCGTCGAATGCACGTTTCCAGTTTAACATTCCGGTGTTGAAGGCGTGGAGGAGTTTGGTGCGGTGGGGGAATGGGGCTTCGGAGTTAGCGGGGTTTTGGAGTTGTTGTTGGCCATGGGAATCGGATGGTTTGGGAGATACGGCGGTAAGGACGTAGAAAATGCGAAGCTCGTAGTATTGCTGCGCGAGACTCGCAGCATGGAGATTGGGGAAACAATCACCGCATTCGGGTTCTTGAATATCACTATCGTACATTAAAACGGGTTTGCGCGAATCCCAAAAGGAGGTTGCTTGGACGTCGAAACGGGTATAGACTTCGAGAATATTTTCCTGTGCTTGTTTTATTGCTGGGGCTGCATCTTGCGCTTTCCATGTATTGTATATCTTCAATCCATTTTCCAAATGTTCGAGTGCTTTTCCGTGATTTCCTTGCGCATTTTCCAAACAGACGAATATAATGCAACATGTTAACGTAACTTGAATCTCATCCTCGGATTCCAGAGCACGAATATATCGAATTGATTTATTATATTGCTGAAGAAAAACCCGTTGGGTCGCATACGAGGGATTGCATAAATATTCATGCAGAACCGAAATCGCAATTACGGCATGAAGAACCGCGGGATATGCTTCACTGAGCTGAAGGATCATTCGATGCCAAAAGTCGGAATCGGCATTCACGCCCATCAAGCCGAATAAGGTTCGATGACGAAAGTGATCGAAATATCGATGTTCTTTACTACTGCGTGTAGAAGTAAGACCTGGGTTGATGGAGATGCGATTTGGTGAGAGGATCATGGCGGTATGGTGTGGAGAGTGGTATTCGCAGATTCGACCCGTGCTACTGCATTTTTGGCATTTTGGTTTGCTTTCGTCACATTTTATATGGCGGATCCTTGAGTTTGGGTTGTGGTTTAGCTACTCTGTAATTGTTTCATAGTTTCTGAGTTTGTGCTTGTGAATCTGCAATTGCAGGAGAATTGGAAATAACAGAATTGTACATTTGCTTGTCGTCATGAAAGCTGTGCTAGCTGTTCTTGACGCCCCTCAGAAACACGGGGTAAATGTGCTCATCACGATACTTGAAATGAGAAGATGGCATATGTTGTAGAGAACAATGGAAATTGTAACATACTTGCAAGTGAGACACGCCCCTCTTGATTTCTTAAATTTAGATCGAGACCTCTTTTCTTTCTGAGGGGGAGGTTCGGATGGGATTATGTCAGCCATTGCATTATATTATTTAAAGTGAGAAGATGTACCAAAATGAGCATCATTAATAAATATTTTATGTAGAATATAAAAAAGGAAGGGAGGAACGAGAGGGAATATATAGAATCCGAATGATCCATGTCGTATCAGAATTGTTTCATAACCTTATCCATGTCAAGTTTTCTATTTTCAGATACCTATGCAACATATCTTTTTCTCCCTCAAATGACGTGCATATTCATTTCAACGGTTGTAATTGGACGGAAAATCTCATTAGATAAATAAGTCCTCGGCAGCTAGATCATTTGGAGGTACATATACAATATGTACCATGGGGAATTGAGGCATCTTCCCATTCTCTTCTGGAAATATTTCTCCGTCCAGTGTAGGGGTTATAAAATCGATTTCAAATTTCAAACGAACGAGCCGACCAAACCCAGATTTCCAGCTAATTCATATGTATAACAATCATTCATTCTATTTCGTATACTCCTCTATATTAAAGTACCTTGGCTCATTACCTAGCACCTACTCATCTAGCCGTTAACTGAGCTTACAAGCAAATCTTCTAAATCAAAACAATACTACCCAACAAAATATCATAATTAATAATTTTACACCTAAGTAATACAAATATTGCAATAACGAGATACATTTAATTCATCTACTATCTCTCAATCAATCATCAACTTTCATCGATCAATGATCAGAAAACTTTCAACCATTTACCCCTGACTCAACACATCGCCTAACCATCCACTCCCATCCATCCACCTTCGCTATCAATCTTTTCCTTCACCCCAACCGCCAAAAGTCCAGCCACAAAGAAAGACACAACATTTGTCCTAACCATCTCCTCTTCTCTCTTTTCCATTTCATCTCCTACACATACCCACCCATTTATCCATCCATCCATCCCATCCAAAAAAAAAGACCGTGCACGCACCAAATCCCTAACCGAAAATCCCCCTTAAAAAATCATCAAAAAACTCATTTCTCATCCTCCACTCTCATGAAAGAGCAACACGTTGTAATCAATGGACGAGCGGCGAATCGAACGCCGGACCTCTCCCATGCTAAGGGAACATTATACCACTAAACCACAAGCCCGTTGTAGATGTCAGTTGTGAGGGAAAAAAGTATATGAAGGGATTTTCGAAGTGGAGCGGAAGGTGGAGATTTTGTGTGGGAAGTGGAGAGATGGAGAGGTGGAGCTTGGATGTTCATGGATGATGGGTGCTAGAGGAGTTAGAGGGGATGGGAAAGGAGGGGGAGAGGAAAAGAGGAAGAAAATCGTGGATGGGGACGGAGGGAGAAATGGAGAAATGGTAAAATGGGTGGATGGGTGGAGGGCAACAAGCAGGAATTTATGGATATGAAATAGAACGCGAGATTTGAAGAATAGCAAAGATTGAGGAAAGAAGCATAGACATAAAGATGTGAAGTATGTAGAATCATTATATACGCTAATAGCTCGAACAACTCGACCCAAGATATTCAATAATCCAAACTACAATCAAACAATGAGAAGCTTTTAGGTTCCTGGATTTATTTGGGATACTCGAATCAGTTGAATTTATATATTATATTCCAAATGTTTTCAAATATGAAATATTATTAAAATATTCAAACTATTTAAAATATTCACACCATTTGAAATATTCACACCATTTAAAACATTCAAATTATTCGAAACAATTACTTACAATTTACATTCAAGCTTTAATCACACTCCCCACACACCTTTTTCTCAAGAACCGCAGCAAGAAACGGAAGCGCAGAGGTTTGATCAGGACTTTCGCCAAGCACTTAGAGAAGAAGAATTCGGGGAATGGGGGTGGGATATAGTAGGAAATGTATGTATGTTCATTTTACATAAAAGGTTATGTGGTGAGTGATATACCTATACATCAATAAATCAATATACACTTAAAGTATTAAAGAATACCAAGGTGATTTATATATACAGAGGGAACAGATATGAATGCTGGTACCATTATGATGAGGCTAAAAGAAGAGGAAGGGAATTTTAGTATTGATATATCTTTTTTTGCGATGAGGATAGACATATAGATAGGTTTATGGTAATAGGGATGTCTTGGTTGAAAGGTGATGGTATGGTTGAGTCTGAGGATTTGGAAGATGGATGAATGGATAGCCAATGGTGGTCGCTGGTAATCAACCCTAAGGGATTTATATTGATTATCCCTTTTTATGCGCATAAATAAGTAATTTTAAGACTTGATATTCCCTATTCCAACCTAGTGACCAGACTCCATGATATGCGAACATGTAGCTTAGACGAGCAAGATAAACCTATATCCTAACCCATTTCCTACCCAAAACAACTCGAGGGTATACTCCATGTCATAATGTTGCACATCTAATTCTCCCTAACAAACCTATAAAATACACCACTAATTGCAACCAACAATCCACCACAAATCAAAAACACACCTCTCCTATACTCCTCTCCTTCCCTTACCAAAGCCAAACTAATGACTACAAAAACATTCAATGGAACCCTTAGTGCCCCATAAACCCTCGCTCTAACACCATCCTCCACCCATTCTCCTTTCAAAGAACCTACACTAGGAAAATACATACCAACCATGGCTTCAAAAATACAGAATGCGTAGAAAGTATAATGTTGATTATTAGTGAGAAGAGGAAATAGTAATGAGATAGAAGATAGAGCGAAGACGATGGTTAAAAGGCGAGTTTGAGTGAGTGATTGGAAAGTTGAGGAGAGATGGGTGAAAATTAGAGATCCAAGCATGACTGAAGACATGAAACTTGCGAAAATCATGCCGAGTGGGAGTGGAGGTGAAGATGAAGATGGTTGAGTGGAGTTTAGGAAGGGTGTCCAGAAGAAAACGAAGAGGTACATGCTACCTTCGAAAAAACAGGAGGCGAGGCCAAGGGTGAAAATTCGAGGGTTAGTGAAGATTAGACTTAGGACTGAGGAGGTTGAAAGGGGTGTTTTGGGAGTGCGAGAGGGAGGGTTGGCATTAGGTGAGGTTGATGAAGTTCTTGAGGCGCTGAGAGGCGACTTTTGGGTTGTGGTTGCGCTGTCACCGTAATTTTCGGTCTGTAAGAGATACTGTTAGCTATGTGTAAAGAAATTTCCATGCAGTATGGAAAGACTTACCCAACATATGGTTATAATATATGCGGAAATCCCCAAAAGAAAAGCAGAGGCCATAAATGGCATTCTCCTATCATCCGTAATCTGAACCAACCACTCACTAAACACACCCGATAAAATGGCCATAACACTGTTCAAAGTAGACATAACTCCAAAAAGGCTATTTAAACTCATTCCAGCTTTTTGTATATTCCTCTTATGATATTCCGTAACCATCCAACTTTCAAAAGCGCTGAACATCAAACTCGTACTTAAACCTCCAAATATTCGTCCAACAAACAGAATTGGAGCGCTATGAAAGAGAGTCGAAAAACAAGAAAGCGAATAGGTGAAGCAGAAGATGAGACATGCTGATTTGCGACCATATTTATCTGCGAATGAACCCACGAAGTATCCAGATATGCCACCGGATAGAAATCCAGTTGTGAAGAGTAAAGCTACGATTTTCTCGTCGAGTCCGAATTGATCTTTGTAGAGACTGTAAACGTAGGGTCCTATATGCGCATTAGTAATAGTAGGTTGCTTGAAGAATATGAATTACCTTGAAGCCAATCTGATGCCATCACAAGACAGTAAACAGTAAGGAATAGTTTGATGAAGCGGCTTGCTTCTGCCTTCGCAAGAGGGGTGGAAACATTCGTATTTCTCTTATCTTCTGCCGACTCTTCCTTCATATGATATTGTCGCCATGTAAGAAGAGCGCATGCTGATATCAATACGAGAAATGCACCAGCATAGAAATTCATGTTGGAGAATTGTGAAATGAGGTATATGATGGAGGGGTAATGCGAACAGTTTCAACGTTGGATTCACAAAGAACAACGAAACAATAGATTGTCGAAACTGATCAATTGATAATTTTAGACGTTCATTTGAAATGAGATCTCAAGATAAAAAGAAGAAAATGGTAGATACGGACTTACATTTATTACCTTGTGTTTGAACATTGACATTGGGCGCGTCTCAGCCTTTAAGTCCAAGGTTGATTTGAAGGAGCTTTGGCGCTGTGCTCCGTAGGTTATATGTTTGCGGTGGAGCTTATAGTCATAGGATTTCTGAACCAAGCTCTTTTTGGGCGGTAAATACCCTGTAAACGTCACTAAAGCTAAACAGGATCAAGTGGCATGGGCAGAATAATCAAAGGAATCACAACCCACAGAACATCCTCAACCCATCTCGCTCATTTTTGGGATTCGATATTCGATAATACATTTTATATACACAACCATGGAGTGGTAACGGTAAATTTGTCCAAAGATGGATGGTGATTGGGAGGAAGTAAGTCCTACTTTTTTTTATCATAACAAAACGCCTTCCAAACCTCAATCTCGCTATAGCTTTCCATGCTGGCTTTCAGCCTTGCCATCGACCGCATTAAAATTCCACAGGAATGAACTGGCTACGATGGCCGATGTTGCTTCACATCATGCTAAAATTTTTAAGGTCAGTAGATTCCAGCTGCCGCCTTCGGGTGTGCATCCGGATCTTACGCAAGCTCCCGCGAGAGCATTCGATTCTTCTCAAGAATTGTTTTGGACGGGAGACGAACTGGGACGCGTCAGGAGCTGGTATGGCGCCGAGGGAATAAGATATACATCCTACAAGGCTGGCCAAGATCCAATTCGTCAATTCCTCTTTCATGATAAGGGGGTTATATCTGTAGGCGGAAGAAGCGTTCACATGGCATCAAGGAGGGGTCTATACATATGGCATATCACGTACAATCACTCCCAGGAATCTGTGCAAAGCAGGGCTGATCTCGCGGATATAGTCACGAAGACATGAAAGACTTACGATGTATGAGTTACACTTCGAGAGGGACATCAGAAATACTTGTCGCAGGGCTCCAGGATCAAATGTTTGTTATCGATGTGGACAAGGGGATTATTACGAAACAGGTACAGTACTCCGCGAGTTCGCAGAATAATTTCTAAACCTTCAGGTACCCACGAGCGAGCACTTTAAGATCATGAAGAGAAGCCGGTATATTTGTGCGGCCACAGCGCATGGATCCGTCAGCATACTAGATTCTTTTAACTTTACTGTGGTCAAGACTTGGCAAGCTCACACAGCCCTCATCAACGATATGGATGCGCAAAGCGAGTATCTACTTACTTGTGGCTATTCATTACCACAGCAAGGATCATACAGGCTTGATACTTTTGTCATGGTTCTTGACCTCAAGACATTGACCACCCTACCTCCAATTCCCTTTCCTCCCGGAGCAGCTTTTGTTAGAATGCACCCGCGAATGCTGACGACCACATATATCGTTTCGCAACAGGGTCAAATTCATATAGTTGACTTGATCAATCCGAATTCAAGTAATGTGAGGCAAGCAAATGTTTTGACCACACTAAGATCTTTAGAGATCGCTTCTTCAGGGGACGCTATTGCCTTGTCGGATATGGAAAATAGCGTACACATATGGGGCTCACCGGCCAGATTTCGATTTTCCGAGTTCAGTAATCCTATCGAGGTTGCTGATTCGGATGAGAAACCTGTTCGTACAGACTGGTCCGATGATACGTGAGTATGAAATGTAATCTCTTTATGGTCTAGCTAATAAGACTTCGGACAGTCCATTAAATACAGTTGGTATGCCCTATTATCGAGAAAATCTTTTATCTGCTTGGCCGAGTCATATGATTTTCGAAGTTGGTGCACCGTCTGTAAAGCTCGACTCGAATTGGATTTCAAATCCAAAAGTTGCAGATTGGTATATATATGGCCGCAACGCAAGGAAGGATGTTAGAAGGAACCAGATAGAGAATACGAGAACGATCGAAAAGGCGCAAGCGAGCATACCAGCGCCCAAGTTTTTGAGTGAAAAGGCTAGAGAAGCCGTGAATGATGCGACGCCCGAACGTGGTATGAACGATATCGCCGATAGCATAGGGAATAAAGAGCTCCCTACTTTGCAAGCCGGTACTAATGCTTTGTATATGAATGTCGAGATTAAGTATAGTAAATTTGGAGTTGATGATTTTGATTTTGGGTAGGTTCGAGTCTTTCCAGCTCTTTTTAAGGAATCTGCTAACATTAGGCAGATTTTATAATAAGACTCCATACTCTGGGCTCGAGACTCATATTTCCAATTCATATGCAAATGCGTTGTTGCAGGTGATGAGATTCACGACCCTCATCAGAAATTTGGCATTAAAACACACGGCGACAAGTTGTGTTAATGATATGTGTTTGTTATGTGAGATGGGATTCTTGTTTGATATGCTTGAGAAAGCAGCGGGGACCGTGTGTCAAGCAACAAACTTGCTGAAGACTTTCAGCCATCATCCAGAAGGTGAGTGATCTCGTGGAGAATGATATTTACACTTCTGACATGTGATAAGCTAAGCACTTGGGCTTATTGGAGGAAGATTCACGTGGAATTCCACTATCAAATATGCTTCAGTCAATGAATCGTTTTTTCCTCGATAGAATTCCAAATGAATTTAAAAGCGTCTTTGGTGGTTCAAATATGCTTGAACGTGTTAGTATCCGACTTATAATGTTGCCATTAAGACTTTTGCTAACAGTTCAGGTTTTTTCTACGCCTGCTACAATGATTATAAAATGTGTTTTTTGCAAGAGCGAGCACACACGACCAGGAGCAACGTCGTCTGTCGATCTAACTTACCCGCAAACACCAGCTGCTGTAAGTAAATTATTGCATTATTTGAATTATACTAAGTATATCAGAAACTATATGGTCGAAATGGCAAAACACCACCGATGCCGAAAAGATCATTTTGCGAAATTTTGAAAGCGAGTGTTGAGCGAGAAACGACAAACCGCGGTTGGTGTATGAATTGTAAAAAATATCAATCATTACAAACGAAAAAGACCATCCATACCTCACCACCAATTCTTATGCTCAATGCATGTATCTCTACTCCTGAATCAAAACATTTTTGGGAAACACCTGGTTGTTTACCAGAAGAGATAGGAATTATTATTAGCCAAGGACAAATATTCTGTTATCAAGGCGAGGATTTAAGACTTCATATTCAACGTGGTGCTCATAACATTACTGTTTATTCTTTAGTAGGTTTCGCTGCAGATATTGATATTGGGCAACATGAGAAACCTCATTTGGTATCTTTAATAAATGGTGAAACTCATCTCGTGTTTTCTTTTTTGACATGTACTGATGTATCATAGTTGCTCATTCTGCGCCAAATCCACCATCAGAAAGTCAATGGTTTCTATTTAATGATTTCCTAGTAACTCCGATGCCAAAAGAAGATGCTCTATCTTTTAACTCTAGTTGGAAACTTCCATCCGTTATCACTTATCAGATGAAAGATCAAAATAATCGGGTTGACAATTCTTGGAAGCAAAGTTTAGATACTTCTATATTATATGCTGATGAGAAGTTTGTTCCTCCTTTTTTCAAGAACCTTTATAGTTACTAACCGTGTCTATAGTACTCGTGTCATTGATAAAACCCATAGGCCTCTCTCCCCCAATCATGAAACGCCGACTGAGGGAACTCTCATAGCCATTGACACTGAATTCGTCTCTATTCGTCAACCCGAAATCGAAGTAAACTCCGAAGGCGAACGACAAACTATTCGACCCATCGCACATGCTCTGGCCCGTGTCTCTGTTGTCCGAGGCTTTGGCGAAGACGAAGGGTTTCCATTTATTGATGATTATATCAATTGTAAAGATCCCATTGTCGACTACTTGACATCTTATTCGGGTATTAGCCCAGGTGATCTTGATCCACGTCAATCAAAACATAATCTTGTTTCTCTTAAAACTGCTTACAAGAAACTCTGGATTTTATTAAACCTTGGATGTAAATTTGTGGGGCACGGGCTCAAGACAGATTTTAGAGTCATCAATATACAGATACCGAAATCGCATGTTATTGATACAGCTGATCTTTTTTTCATCCCAGCTAAACAAAGAAAACTAGGATTAGCGTTTCTAGCATGGTATCTTTTCAGAGAAGATATTCAAGTCGAAACGCATGATAGTATTGAAGATGCGAAAACAGCGCTGAGGTTGTGGAGGAAGTGGGAAGAATGGACTACAGCAGAGAAACTTGGAGGAGCACTGGTGGAAGATTTATTGATGGAAGTCTATAAGCAAGGGCAGGCATGCAATTTTAGACCGCCAGGTTTTAATGCTAGGAAGGAAAGGGAGAGGGAAAGAGAAAGGGAAAGAGAGGGGAGGGATATTAGTAGGGCTAATACGCCGCCTGGGAATGAGGATGGTGGTGTAAGTTTAAAGGGACCGAGTACTCCTATTCGTAAACCATTGGGAGCACTACCGTTTGGCTCAGGAGGTAGTGGGAGTGCTAATGGTAGTGGACTTTCAAGCTTTAATGGAGGGGGAAGTGGGTGGACCCCTGGAAAAGGAAGTCCGTTACGATGATGAGGTGAGAGGAACCTATTGTAGGTCAAGTGATTTGGATTGAATACCATGGAGAGAGAGTAAAAGAAGGATGCGAGAGTGAACATAAAGTCATTGTAGTAAATTGATAGGAAAATTGAATGAAAAAAATTTGAATGAACTAAGAAATTAACGCGCATATTCAAGGATTGAATATTTCCAGTGGTTGAGGTAGAGTGTTTAATAATCTGATTGACAAACTAAAATTAAGTTTTCATCTAGCCTTGTACAAGAGTAGTTTATTGAAATTGAGTATTTGTTGTTATTATAAGATTATTAATTAATGAATATAAATATCAATATCAATATTAAATATTATTTTTATTATTATTTTTTTTTTAATTCAAATATATTTGTTATAAATTAAAATAAACTTCTGATTTTAATTTATTTAAAGTATTTTATATTTTATTTTAAATTCTTATTTATTTTTATAATCTTTATTTCAAATCTTTATTTAGTTTTTTTAATTTTTAATTATCTCTCTATTTAAAATATATAAATAATAAAAATTATACTAAAATTATAAAAACATTAAAATATTAAAAATATTAAATAAAACCAAAATTTTATTATATTATATTAATTTAAACTTTTCTATATTTATAAAATAATATTAAAATTTTAATTTTATAATTCTTATACATAAATATTATTTATAAATACTATTAGAAATAAAAGTTTTTTTTAATATTTACTTTATACTTTAAATATAATATAATTATTACAGACGCCCCCAGAGTACAAATTGAAAGTTTATAATTATTATAAATAATGATTTTATTTTTGTAATACTAATATATAATTAATGAAATATAATTTATAAAACTTTACAAAAAGCTTTTATTGATATTAATATATCAGATTATATTCGATCTGAAATTACCTTTTCAATTGTTTATAAAAAGGATAATTTATCTAGTTTAGAAAAGATAATAAAAAGTTTTGATATTGTTTTAAGACTAATTGATTCTTTGTTATGTGTATGTAACGATCTGGTTGAGGCAGCGGCTGCCTCAGGGTTTCGTATGGTTGGTAGTTGTAGGTTAAGGCTAATAATCACTGGTTATCTATTCGAAGGTGAATACATTACTAGATCAATTGGAATGTAGGTAAACTAATTGATAACTAAGTTGAGCACGAAGCTTCTAAACTATGAAACTATTCTGACTATATACTAATCTCTTTTCCCATGTTAGCTATGCTAGCTGGCTAGTACGGTTAGCATTCCTGTGATGCTAGCTCTGCTAGCTGGCTAGCAGAGCTAGCACATCACGTGACTGATCCTGAGGCCTTTTATATCCCAAGGCCTTTCCTTTTCTGGAACACTTGTTCTAGGAGCTTTCCCTTTAGGAACCATAGCTCTAGGATACGATATCCTTTAGGGTGATAGTCCTATTACAATCAATTGAATAGGATATTTGTCCTATTCTACTATGGTTGCCTAGGATACTTTATCCTAGGAATCCTGGGGTCCTAGGCTTAGGTAATCAGGATCCCCGAAAGCAACGGTTAAATCACACCCCCCCTGTAGTCGGCCTATAAATCACCGACGTCAATAATACTACTATAAAGAAAACCGTGAATCGTGACAGTGTAACTCTTACAATAATACACATCTCAAATCCTAAATCTCAAATCTTAAATCCTATTACAAAACCAACCCCTCTCTATTTCAATCTTACTCAACGTTCAATCCACCCAATCATTATATTATAAAACATAAAACCTCAATCACTTTATCATCTTCAAAATACATCTCATCTTATTCTATTTATTTACTTCTATCTTACTTCTTTATAGTCCTCCATCCCTTCCCTCCTCCCTTCCCCCCTTGATTCAAAAGAGAAAAGTTTATCATTATTCATTCTTTTATAAAAAACCACTAACTTGTAACACGTCCCTCAAGTCCCTCATCTACCTCATTTACCTCATCTCCCTCACCTACCCTATCACCTCAACAGCCTTATAATCCAAATCTCTGGATCTGAGTATATTCAATAAAACTCTCCATCTACAAAAACTCGTTATTTCTCACTCTTTATCTAACTTTTTATCATATACAAATCATCTCATTGTAATAATATATCTTTAAAATTTAAATAATAAATAAAATATATCAAATAAATAAATAATCTTTTATAAAATAAAGTGTAAGATTATTAAATATAAAAACTTAGAGTTGATAATTTAAAATAAGATATTAAAAGTCACCCCGAGTATATATCAAAGAAATTTAATATTAATAAATAATTATATTAAAAAAGAATAATATAAAATAAAATCTTATTTCAACATCTTCAAACAACCTGTCACAATTTACGATTAAGATAAGGATATGTTGAGGGGCAGCAATCAACATGTCTATATGAGTTTAGGCCTTATCAAAAAGCAAAGCGATTCGTATACAAATTTGTATAATAATTGTTTTATATAATCTCTCTATCTTTAGCAAGCTCGGATATATAATTTGATCCTAATCATATAATAAAAAGTCTTGGGAACTTCGAAAGTTTTTAAAGCTCCAAAAGCTTTTTGGAATTCTAAAGTTTCACAAAGCTTTTTTATATTCATTAATATATAATTAGAATAATTTTATAATTTAAAAACTTTATATTCAATTTAGTTATTAATTAGTTTATTTATATTCTAATTGATTTAGTAATATATTCATTTTCGAATGGATAATTAATAATTATTAGTTTTAATTTATAATTACTAATTATACAAAAACCTGAAGTAGTTATTACCTTAATCAAATTATTATATTTTAAACATTGTTATAGTTAAACTATATATAATACAATAGTTTCCAATTAACAATCTATTGAATTGTTTTCATTCAATTCAATCAAAGTCTTTGTTCAGATTATTGTTATTATGGAATATAAATAAACAATTCAAATATTTATTTCTAATTTATTTTATAGAGATTGTAATAAGTATTGAGTTTTTATTGTATAAGTTGATTTCTATTATATCTTTAATAAACAACTTTTCTTAATTCTTATATAAAGAATTTTGTAATTGATCTCTTTTTTTTATAAAACTATATTTAATTGAATTGAATTATTTTTCAATAATCTAATAATCAAGATTATAGATAATCAGTTAAATGAGAGTATGAAATCTGAGATTTATTGTTTCTTCTTCAATTATAAATTGTTTAAACAAGGATTTGATAAAATATTCGAAGAAATAGATTCCGATTATATAATTGAAAAAGTATTACAACAACTCAAATAGATCGGGTTAGTTACAACCTATACTACCAAGTTTCAACAATACACCGAATATATTATATAGGATGATGATTATCTAAAATTATAATTTTATAAAGGATTGAAGAATATCATCAAAAACAAACTAACAAAAACTTCGAAACTATTTAATCTTTCCGAATTAATCGAAATCTTTATTCTCATTGATAATCGATTTTATAAACGATGAATAAAAAAGAAAGGAATTATTTAGGAAAATAGGAAATTCCAAAAACCTTATTATTAAAACAAATATCATGATATCGATAATTCAATAAAATTGGATAATACCGAACGATATTATATAAAACTAAATAATCTAAATACTAATAAAAAGAAAAGATATAAAAAGAATAATTTATATTATACCTATAGGAAAAGCAAATATATATCCCGAGATTGTTTTCAAAAGAAAAGATTATTTATTGTAAAAAATAAAAAACAGATAAAATTTGGGAACAAAAGATAAAATTCTCAAGAAACAAAGATCTTGAAAGAAAATTCGAAAGAAATAAGATTATTGGAAAAAGAATTATTTCAATTCAACCTTAAACAATTAAAGGAATTAGATATCAACAATTAAAACCCTAGAACTAATATTGAGAACAATATCGATTATAAAAAAGAACTCTTAGAAGATTTCGAATTAAAAGACAAAGAACTCGAAAAGGATCAACAATTAATTGAATCCTATCATTTACTTCAAGAAAATGAATTATAATATCTAATCAATTACCTAAATAAGAAATAGATATAATACTATTATAGAAAAAAGAAATCTGATTTCATTAAGAAATATAGAACCTATAATTATCTCATTTTATTAGTATTCTATACAATAATATACAATAATATTTATTATATAATATTTAAGGAAAATATTGAGATAAATGATACTAAAAGGTATATTGTGGATATAGGTTCTTCATTTTTCGATAAAGTATAGGAATATAGTAAGTATAATCTAAAAGTTGAAAAGGTATAGGAAATCCTATTACAAATCAGAACTCGTTATATCTAACAAAAGATCGATAAGGATGATAAAGAAGTATCAAATCAAGATTATTATCAAAACTTTCAAACAAAATTAATAGAATTATTATTTATTATATCTTATCGATTATTGAGTATAAACAAACATTAATAGGAATAACTAAATCTTTTTATTGGAAAACAAATTATCGAATTATTATTGTTAAAACTCAATAATACTATAGAAATTGAATAATTAATTGTAAAAATCAAACTAAAGAATCAACAAATTAATACTTTGGTTGATTCCGGAGTTATAGATATATTTATAAATCCCAATTTTGTAAAAGAAAATAGAATTCCTATAGAAATAAAACAGAACTTTTATTAATTGATATTGTTTGAAAGAAAGAAAGCTGAAATTAATGGTTGGGTATATAAAGAAATTAATATTATCAAGATGATTATATCAAATAAATATATCAAGCGAATCAAAATGGATTTAGTATTATTAAACAGATATATAATTGTTTTTGATATCTTATAGATTAAGAAATATAATCCAAATATCAATTAAGTAAAAGATACTTTAACATTCGATTATTATAATTGTAATAGCAAATGATTATATAGTCCGAAAGAACAGATTTCCTGAGAGATTGGATATTGTATTATAATAGTAATAGATTCTTTATTAATCAATAGAATCAATAAAAAAGAGATTTCAGTGTAATATAAAAGATTCATTAAATTCTTTGAAGATTTACAGGATTTGAAGGTTTTATCAGAATATAAACCTTGAGATTATAAAATCAATTTCAAAGAAGGATTCATATTTTCTATTAAGAAATTGAAACCATACAACTCTAATACTATACAGATATAAAAAGAATATAGAATTAAAGTTGAGAAGAAAGAATAAATTAGAAAATCCAAATCCCTTTATATATCCAATATATTATTGGTATTCAAAAAAGATAATCCAGATGATTGGTTTTGCAAAGATTACTATCGGATTAATGATAAAACAATCAAAGATATATATCTAATATCGAAAGTTTAGAAGTTCAGGGATAAATTGAATAAAACAATGATTTATACAAAATTAGATCAAAGGAATATTTTCAATTTGATATAAATAAAAAAGGATTATAAATAGAAGATAGTCTTTATATTACTATTGAGTTTATAAGAATATATAATCATATCATTCGGTTTAATCAATATATTAATTATTTATCAATAACAGAACAATAAGATATTTAAGGAATTCAATTTATTTGTAATCTGTTATCTAAATGATATTCTAATCTTCTTTCAAAGAAAGGAGGAATACGAAGGATATGTATTAAAGGTATTAAAAACATTCAAAAAAGTAGATTCAAAACTCAAACTATCGAAATACAAATTTGGAATATAGAAGGTAATATTTCTAAGATATATTATTCAATCAAAACAAATGAATATAAATCCTAAGAAAATAAAGAAAATAAAGAATTGGGAATAATCTAGGAATATTAAGGATATACAATCTATATTAGGATTCACCAATTTCTATCGAATATTTATAAAAAACTTCTTGAAAATAATAGAATCTTTTATCGAAATGATTAAAAAAGAAATAACTTTTATATAAAATAAAAAAATAGAACAAGCTTTTCAAGAAATCAAGGATAGATTTATAAGGGAATTTATTCTTTATAATTATCATAATAATCGAAAAAGTATCATCGAAACAGATATTTTTAATATTTATATAACAAAAATCCATTTACAAAAAGATAATAACAGAAAACTATATTTTATTGTTTATTATTCGAATAAGATGAACAAAATAAAACAAAATTATAATATTTATAAAAAGGAATTTATAATTATAATAAAAACATTAAAATATTAAAGGATCTATCTTCAAAAAACTAAATTCCCAATAATCATTTATACTAATTATATAAATCTTCAAATCTTTATTATTACTAAAATCTTGAATAATTATAGATTAATTAGATAAACTAAAAAACTAATAAGATTTGATTTAATAATCAAATACATCAAGAGAAAGGATAATATAAAAATAGATATTTTAAACAAATTATTAAATTACAAAGATAATAAAATTTATCAAAAGACAACAATTTTGAAATCCTTATCAAATAAAAATCTTATTCCTAATCTAATAGAAATCATTATTATAAAAAATAAATCAATAAAGATTTGAAAAGATAAATTTATAAAAATACAATAGGATAAAAAAGATATCAAATGATTGGAATTATTAATAATTATTGATAGATTGTTTCGAATAGAGAATAAAATTTGATTATCAAATAATATTATCTTTGAGTATATCATAGAACAATATACATTGTTAGTTTATAGATATCAAGGAATACGAAGAATATATTTAAGAATTAAAAGGTAATATTGAAGTTCAGGATTCTACAATATAATTAATAAAATAATCATTAAGTGTGATATTTGTATTAAGAATAAGGCTTCCTGTTATATTCCTTATGGATAGATGAATATTATCGAAATATTATTTATATTATAGAAATCAATATTATAGGATTTTATAGATTCATTATCAAAATCCAAAGATTTAATAATAGGAGTAATATATGATTATCTTTTTGTTATAATGAATAAACTAACAAAGTATCTGATATTTATATTATATCAAATAATATTAATTATAGAAATACTAATCTTTATATTCCTAAAAAAGATTATTATAGTATATGGATTATCAAAAGAAATATTTTTTGATAAAAATAAACTTTTTATATCGAAATTTTGGATTACTTTAATAATATTACTAAAAATAAAAAGAAAAATGTTTATTGCATTCTATCTATAAATCAATAAAAAAAACAAGAGAATGAATCAAATTATCGAAGTTTATTTTCAATATTATATAAATTATCAATAGAATAATTGAATAGAATTTTTACTCTTAATATAATTTATATACAACAATTTAATATCAGAAACGATATAAATTATTCCGAATTATATTAATTATAAATACAAATTAATCATATACTATAAACTAAGGATTATAAAAATAAAGAATCAATTTGTAATAATATAAACAAAAAGATTTAAAAAGGTTTATAAGAAAATAATAATAGAATTGAAATTTATTACTGAAAGAAATATATACTATTATAATCGAAAATATAATCAAAAATTAATATTAAAAAAGAAAAATAAAATCTATTTATTTCAAAAAAACATCGAAACAAAAAGATCTAATACAAAATTGAATTACAAGAAATTTGGATTATTCAAAATCAAAAAGGTTAAAAAACTTTTAAACTATAAATTAATATTATCGAAAAGTATAAATATATATTTAGTATTCTATATATTCCTATTCGAATTAATATCTTTAAAAGCATTTAAAACTTTTGAAACAGAAATCATATTTACAAATCAAGATATCGAATACAAAATAAAGAAAATATTAAACTATAAATATATTAAAAGCAAAATCAAATATTTAATGAAATAAAAAGATTACTCTGATTCCGAAAACATATAGGAATTTGAGAAAAAGATTAAATATCTGAAAAGGTTCCAAAAGTTTCATCAACAAAATCCGGATTTATTCAAAAGAAAAAAGAATTCATTGTTTCCTGCAAAAAGGAATCGAAAGAATTGAATTCGTTTGTAGAAATTTCGTTAGGGTTGATAAAATCAATTGATAATTGATCAAATCGATTAAGGGTTAATTGATTAAATTGATCAAATTAACCAAATTGATCAAATTGACCAAATTGATTAAAGAATGATAAAAAAATTACAGGAATTTCTTTATCCTTTTCTTTTGCTTTTTCTTCGAAAACATCAAATTCATCAAGGTATTTGAATCTATAATATAATATTTCATTATATCGTTTTTTGAATTATGCTTTTTGTTTAACAAAATAAGCAGTTTTAGTAGAAAATTTAACGATTTCAATATCCAACTTATCAATCTATCGATCAAGACTCTTTTAATTATACTCCCGAGGAATTTTATAATCCTAATCATTTTCTAAACGAAACTCAGTATTATATAAAACGGAATTTCATATATATTCTAAACAATATGAATAATATTTATCAAAGAAATTCTTAATACAATAATGATTTTCTTATCGATAATAAAAACAAGGAATTATTTCAATATTAATAAAATCAATAATCGCAATTAAATATATATATTCCTTTTTCTTTCTTTGAATTAAACTATTAAAGGAATCAGAATTATTTATAACAAAAAAAAAGAGATAAATAGAATATAAAAAAAGAAAAAATATTAATTATTAAATAAAACCTAAAAGGTTATAAACGATTGAGATAACATTTAGTTAAGAAAGAGATAATATTACAATTTACAATTAAAATAAGGATATATTAAAGAATAATAATCAATGTATTTATATAAACTTAAATCTTATCGAAAAACAAAACGATTTGTATATAAATTTATATAATAATTGTTTTATATGATCTTCCTATCTTTAACAAGCTCGAATATATAATCTGATCTTAATCATATAATAAAAAATTCTAAGAACTTCGAAAGCTTTTAGAGCTTCAAAAGCTTTTTAGAGTTTTAAAGCTTTATAAAGCTCCTTTATATTTATTAGTATATAATCAAAATAATTTTATAATTTAAAAACTTTATATTCAACTTAATTATCAATTAATTTATCTACATTCCAATTAATCTAATAATATATTTACCTTCGAGTGAATAACCAGTGATTATTAGCCTTAACCTATAACTACCAACCATACGAAAACCTGAGGCAGCCGCTGCCTCGATCAGATCGTTACACAACCCAACTCATCCCCAAAACAAAAGATCTAAATCCAAATAATCTGATATACTATAACAAAACACTCAAACCAATCAATAACATATTCATAGATTAAACACTCCCCCTTCCAAATAAAAACTACACATCATACACTTCAATATCCTACACCCTCAACAACCCAATCTTGTTACAGATCTCGAACTATAAGAACAGTCATGTAATTCCTTTACCTATCGATAAACTGATAACCTATACAACTAGGATTAGATTTACCCATTTTAGTATAGGAATATAATAACCTTAAGATCAAATATATACAATCATACAACTATTATGTAAGTATTTTGTATATATATATAAATACTCCTTACAAGTTATAATTCTTTAGTTGTAGATTCTAAGGAACATAATTGATCTTGTTTATTCAGCTCTTATACAGTTATTATGCGTCACAAATCTATATCCAAAAACAAACAATCTGAATCTAAACCTCACAATCTTGACTTTAAACCAAACACTCAAACCTACAACAACCAAAAAGCAATAATGTATTAATTGATAAATCATTTGATCTTCTCTCCAATTCTTCCAGGGAGGAAACAGAAAAGTAATACTAAGAGTCTTAACCTTATATAAAATTATGTACCTTACCTCAACTCAGCTGGTTTTCAAAAATCTACACTAGAAATCTATACTAGAAAAGAGAATCTGAATATCATATTTATTTCAAGTTCATGATGTATAGCAAAACAAACATTTAACTTACAAGCGGCTGGCTAGTAGTTATTTGATAATTAACGTTTTCAATAACATCAATAATGCCAACAACACCCAACAACACTACTCCGTACCGTACAAAATCAGAAAAATATTGAAAAGGAAACGATATAACTTACCTTACCTTGCTCTATCTTACCTTGCCTTACCTTACCTAACCCCTAACATAACCCATCTGATCATCTCATCAGTTATAAAAACCTCATCATCAATCACACATATAATTTATCGGGCCCAAATCTCCCGAGCATGACATAGATTACTTACTCCATACAGAGTACTTAGTGATTACTCCACACCGAAACCCCGCCCGCTTCTAAAAATATCTTATTCTTATTCTTGTAGTGCATCCTATCATCCTGCCATCCTACCATCCTGCCATCTATTCACCTCTCAGCGTCTCATCAAAGGAATAACGCTAACTGATAACTAGAACCTAGTGTACGTACACCGATCAATCATCACTGCACCACATACCGATCGGCAACCCGATCTCAGATCATTCGGATATCATTCCTAGGACCCGAGTTTCGGCACGTATATCTCGGTGATCTCTGGAGTCCTCACTACTCAGAGTGATTGTGGACAGCGGATGTAAAAGAAAGGTAGTGAGTGATGATGGAGAAGAATATGTAATGTTGCGTAGAGCCGTGCGTATGCATGTGCATGATCTGAGAGCTGAAACCCAGCTTTGACGACCAGTGATTCCTATTCCTAAGTAGGTTGAGGGGATATCAATGGTCATGTGGAAGGTGGGCGGGTGATGTTGCTAACTCAAAGTATGCAAAATAGATTGAATCCTCGGACCGAAACTTCAGGAACTAGTATACCCTCGTGCATTAGCGACTTTGCAAAAACATCTGAACATTATAGATAAGGTGTTGCAATGCATGTAGATAAGATGTTCTAATTGATGCGCACGTGCTTGTGTGAAGACATCCTTGATAGTGGATGAATTAATCATGAAAAAGCACTTTTAGACTGTGAACCTACTCCGGAATCATTGTAGACCCGGGAATAATCTAGACCAGTCCGGCGCATCCATCGCCAGCATGACTCGTGCAATAAGCCACTGGACTAATAAACGCCGCTAGGAAGGAGACAAGCGGTACAAGGTTCCATATAAAAGAAAGAAAATATTATTTTGATAGTTCTCAATAGGTTCGGCCGAAGTCTTGTCGTTCGTTCGTTCCATGAGGGCGGTAGGAATCTTTATTTTGATGTCATATGTCATACATGACGATTCTACGCCGTTAAAATGCAGATCAAAGTTCGTGTAACTTAATTTGCAAAGACATGTGAGCCATGATGATGTTTAAAAAAAAAAACTAAATCCAAATCCAAGTTTAAAATCCAAAATCCAAAACACGGGGTTAGACACGTGTATTTCCCGTGTTACACGAACCTCGGCTTTCCATGGTCAATCTCAAACTGTTGAATTGAAATCAAGCTGGTCTAGACTCAGGCCGTTTTTGCAGTAAAACACCCACAAACTCATAATTCAGCAACCTCAAACTAAAAGGAAACCAACCTCGCTGAAAGCGAAGACAAAACTTCACTCAAGAAGTATGCTGCTTATGTGATATTTCTACTTGCTTCGTCGTGCACATCACATTATTGTGTTATTATGTAGAAGGGAAGGATTTCTCTCCGTATCCCCAGTCTTGTCAGATGAGATGTCCAAGTTCATCACCAAAGGAAGTAGAAATAGGCGAAAGAAAACTTCCTCTCCGCATATTCGTACTCATAGTCTCATACTCATACCTTGTCTTTCCACCATGCTGTACATTCGTACTCCTTACCTACGGCGAACGTGGCACGACCTGAATCCAGCATCATCTTGATTCTTAACCCTTGAGATCCCGACGATATGGAACGTCAAATTTAAAGTTGTTTCTATAAATACTTTCTTTGCATAAAGAAATTGTCTTCTTCTTTCCGACAAGAGTGCACCTTGACGCCGAAAATCGGAATGGCCGTCGTGATAATTTATTTCGCCATCTTAATGTCTTGGTCAGATATTCAGCCGTGCTGACATGAGTGTGGCGTATGAAATAGGGAGGAAGTTGGGTTGGTACTTGCTCAAGGAATATCCCTTGCTTTTGGATCTTTTTGAAGACATTCTAGAAGATTACTGTGTTCAGCTAGATTCAACACGCAATATCAACCTCTGTCTTTGAGCTGTCTCGTAACATTCGATGCTTTCTTCTGGAAGGAAGAAATGAATCAATTTTTGACCGAAAACTGGTACTGTACATCCTGCCATGCCTTAATTAAATGGATCACGAGGCTTTGTCTCTGATGCAGGTACGTGTTGGCGAATATTGGTCATGTTTAAGAATTGGAATGTTTCTTTTTTGGATCTGACTGTGTCACATATTGGAAGATAAGATTTGTCCACGTGGGAATATTTTCGTTTTGTGGACTGAAAAGTCGACCTGTTATTATTTGGCGCGACGAAGGGTCTTTTGTCTTTGGAATTCTTGTACCTGTTGCATTCTGCATATGCTGAGTTCAATGTATCTTTTGGAAAGATGCTTTGGAATATAAAAGATGAAAATAATGTGCCGTTATTTCAAGCTCACATGGAGGAAAGGCGATATGGATCCAAGTGGCTTATGTCAACAGGTTGAAGAGGTAAAAAGAGATAAGTGTTGAGGACATTGAGAGAGTGCGGTCTCCGAAGGGCTTGAAGGATCATTCTAGATTGTACAGAATAGTACAACGTATAAAGTGATAAAACATAAGTCTCAAGTCTTCCGTACACTGGCCGGATGAATGCTAAGCAGTGTCTTTTTTTTTGGCGTGAGATGATTGCATTTGTATTAAGCGTTGCATGTGTTCCTTCAGCTGGATCAATTTGGAAAGCTTCTGGAATCCGATCCTTTTGATGACGGGATGTTTCTTGTCGCTAGTATCGGATCGGAAAGGAGGTGAGTGATGACATCTGAAAGAAGATCAGTATGAACCCTGTCAACTTCATAAGGAGATGAAACGCAATAAGGCAAGGTATGTCTCACCTAAAACAGATCCACCGGGCCATCACTTCTGTAAGACTGTGAAGTTATGGATGGGTCACGGTAACAAGGAAAAGAAGTTATGAAACATAAAAGGGTGATGGGGTTGGTCATGAGAATATATTCTTCGCCTGTTGAAGGAAGCATGCAGGCGAAGATGAAGGGATCAGATAGATACGGCCATTCTGTCCCTAGGTCGTGTCGTGTAGTACGAGAGATGGTATCACATGTTCGTGCCGAGGAGGACTTGTGAGGGGGTCCCGGAATTAATGAACGCAATCGGAATAATACACAGACTAGGGATAGCAAGGCTGTAAGTGTAAGGTATTTGTAAAATATGATCGATCGTCTTGATCGACTTTCCACTACCTTGTTTTGGGGCTGAAACCCCAGGAAAAGAAAATATCTTTTTTCATGCCGACAGACTGACAAATCCATAATGTACTGCCTGCACTGCTTATCCATTAGTGAATGTGGTTATGGTTGGCTCGTTTCATAGATGTGATGTAAAGTTATGCCTATGCCAGATTCACTAAGGTATACCGTGTTTTCGTGGCAGAAGTACGAATAGGTATGTATCCAACATAGGCTCAACATGCAGGTGTTGTAATGACAAGAGAAGAGTCGATAGAACTTATACAAGCCAGACTACCAACCAGTACCCTCATTCGATGTATTCGTGGTATCGGTTTCGTGGTCGCGCAATATGACTGACACTTGCTAGCATAGAGGTAATCTTAAAATATGACTATAGACATCTCGTTAGGTGACCAGCTTTAATGATAGGCGCCTCCTTTAGGCTTCTGTTACCAGTCTCTCGTGAGTTTGCAGGTAAGCGAAGCCTAAAGGGAAGGGATCAAGAATTTATGAGTGTATAGATATGTAGAGCCAATTATTGACCATGAACCTAATGGCCCTAATGAACCATGTACCTGGAGAGATTTTGGACATGTAAGTCGTAGATAAATAGACAGGATGTACTCGGTAAGCAAAAAGGTAAGCAAAGCACGATTCATATCATCTCATATCATCAGCAGAGCCAAGACTAAAAAAGCCAAGTTTTACAACGCCCAGTGCTACCCTTCTACCCAGTCAAGACTCGTTCCATTTCATTCTTCTATCTTATCCTCCCGCTACATCCTGCACACCCTATAACCTCCATCCCACACATCCCATCACCTCATCCCGTCCAATCTGAACCACTCACCACACTCCCGTCATTCCCTTCTCAGCGTTTTGCACCGGTTTTGCCATGCAAATGCCATGTGTGTTTTGAGCTTTTGGCCCTTGTCACATTGGATTAATTCCCTACCGGTACTTTCGCCGCAAACTGGTTAAGTCGACATTAAACTTGAAATCCCAAAGTGACTAAAGTTTCTACTAAACTTCATCGGTTGACTTGAACTACTGACGGGTCCACACTTACGAACGCCCACGGAGCATTATGCTTGCCATGGTTTCGCGTGCAAAAACGCCTTCTCCCCACTCTGTCAATAAATAGGGAAAAGGAAAAAGAAACTGTATAACTCCGTGCTATACTAGGGAGGGTAGGGTAGGTAGAGTGGTAGGGTAGGTAGAGTGGTAGGGTAGAAGTGGTAGGGTACTTATTATGACTACCGTACAGTGTATACCATTGATTTACATTGGAGAAATACCCTAACTCTTACGGGTCCTTGTGCTATTAACCAGCGAGCATGATTCTGCATCTGGTATGCAGGCGTGCGTGCGTGTGCAGCTTCATTAGGCACTGTACTTTGAATACTGGTGTACGTTGGTAGATAATGTATGGTGATGGATGGTTATGGTAATGATGGTTATGGTAATGGCAATGGTAATGGCAATGGTAATGGCAATGGTAATGTAATGGTAATGGTAATGATAATAGCAATGATAATAATAATGAATGCTAAGGTATCAAAGTCAATCAAATCGAGTCAAATCAAATCAAATTACTAGGTAGGTAGCTTATTCATTATATTCATTATATTCATTCATTCATTCATTCATTCATTCATTCATTCATCCATCCCTCCCTCATCCATCCATTCATTCATCCACCCATCCATTCACTCAATCAATCATATCGCTTCAAATCTGACATCTCTGCTCATCCAATCCCAATACTACTTACCACTTCTCGAAGATGGATCCTTTCTCTCATTGACTCCATCCACATACATCCACACCCATCCACCCCATCCACATCCAAATCTAAATCAACCTTCACCTCAAACTCATATACCGGTACCTTCAACGCCATATCCCATCCATATCTGAGAAAGGCGGCATTGTGGTCCGTTCACGCATAACAGACAATTCCCTTTTTCCCTTACCTCCCTTACCTCACTTAAGGAATTAAATTCCTTTGATCAATTCATTCATTGTCTCTACTTTCTAATCTCTGACACCAAGTCTCATCCCAAACATTCCAAAGGGAAAAAGATATATTTCGTCTAAGAATCATCATCCCATCTTTGTTCTTCCAATCTACACAAATCTACACAAATCTACACCGTCTATATTCAATTATAGATAACTCATCTCACCACCACATCAGAGATCGGACTCACTCTACTTTTGTCCACCTGATATTCGCTTCCAACATAGCATCTTGCAATTTCCTTCAAGAATAAACAACTTCACTATCGATAAAGATCGACCCGAACTTCCACCTTTCTGTCTCCATACATACGTCTCTTTCGCATGGTCTAGTACTTTTGCGCCGAATGTCTCCATTTACAAACCCAATCGCAATTCCGTAGAAAAAATTATTGGACAATTCGAGGATTAGGAAGATAAAGTCTTTGTCCAGCAGACTTTTGCGCCCATGGGAAACAGTTCTGGAAAACCGGTGAACTTCGCAGATGAAGGTATGAATGGATTTTGTTGATGCGGATCCAGTGGCAAGAGATTGTGCAAGGCATTCTCGAACTCTTGGGGGTGGTCTTGATCTTTGTTACTGGTAATATTTCACCGCATGTATCTTTTGCTGACATATCTTTTCTTTGTGCAGTGAGCCTCAATCACTTTCGACTTCTGCGAGTTGTTGGAAAAGGTGCTTTTGGGAAAGTAAGGATAGTAGAGAGAAAGGATACGGGCTTGACGTTTGCGCTGAAGTACATTCGCAAGGATGAGGGTTGGTGATACTCACTCAGATTTTGAATGACTACTGATTATGGAAAATAATAGTTGTTCGACAAGAAAGTGTACGGAATATAATCCGAGAACGACGAATGCTGGAGCATTTAAATCACCCATTCATTTGTAACTTGCGATATAGTTTTCAAGACATCGAGTACATGTACGTTGACCTGGATTTGAACCTGGACTGTAAGCGCTCACTAACCATTCAACAAACAGGTATTTAGTTGTGGACTTAATGAATGGGGGAGATTTACGATTTCATATTTCCAGAAAGACCTTCACTGAAGAAGCTGTTCAGTTTTGGATTGCAGAACTCGGCATTGCCTTAAAGTACATACATAAGCAGGGTATCATACATCGGGATGTCAAACCTGATAATGTTTTATTGGACTCCGAGGGACATATACATTTAGCAGATTTTGTTTGTACCCTAAGAAAAAACACTTCCCGGATTGGAACACAGCACTAACACTATGTAGAATGTTGCATCGGATTATACTTCACATAGATTATTAACCAGCAAATCTGGTACTTTAGCTTATCTTGCACCAGAAGTCTATAAAGGATGCGGATATGGGCCTGGAGCAGATTGGTGGTCGTTGGGAGTACTGTTCTACGAATGTATCTACAATAAGGTATTATTTGACATAATTTCATTCTCTTGTAAACCCCGCTCTTGAATTTTCAGTCCTAACCAATGTCTTTTAGAGGCCATTTGAAGGTAGTACACAAACTACGTTGGCAGCACAGATAACCAAAGCTGCACCAAATTTCCCCATCACAGCACCAGCAGTTTCTATGCCATGTTTACATGCGATCAGCTCAGCTCTTGAGGAGGATCCAGCAAAGCGAATGGGTTCAGCCGGATTTGAAACCTTTACCGATAACCCTTTCTTTCGGCCGATAGACTTTGAGGCACTTGAGAGAAAAGAGATAGAGCCAGTCTTCGTCCCATCTAGTGAAAAGACGAATTTTGATGCTACCTATGACCTTGAGGAATTACTATTGGAGGAGGCACCTTTGGAAGCTCGGGCGCGTCGACAAAAGCCAAGGGAGGCTTTAAAGGAGGATGCGACGGAGAAAGAAATCAAGGAAGAGGAACTCCATAAGATGATTGAAGCTCAATATACCACATTCGATTACACCAAAGCAGCGTATGACAGGTTAGCACTCTTCTACAGATCGTTTCCTTTATGCTAACTAAATCCTCTAGATATAATGAAGGTGGTGACCCAAATTCTCCACCTCCCGTTACACAAAATAATAGCCCATCCACCCCAGCATCGCAAACTTCTGATGAATTTCCAAAAGCCACCCTCACACGTACTTTATCTAAAAATCGGAAGAGAGCTGCTTCGCGTTCCCAGCCATCTTCACGTTCTGAATCGCCATCGAATAGTGCAAATGCTCCACCAGTTCCTAGCTCACAAGCTCCTGGCTGTCAACAATCACCCCAAAATATTAGCCCTGTTTTAGGACCTCCTCGTTCCGTACTTCATGCCCAGTCACCAAGTACGAGCAAGACACCCTTATCACCCTATCAACAGTCATACAACCGTCCTCATCGCCCCGGTGGAATACGCAAGGAATCGCAAGGCGGCGGTATGCAGGTTGTATTAGGCGAAACTGGAAGCTGGTCAGAATTGGCCAAGCAAGATGCGACCTTACCCGCAGATGCCAAGTTGGTAGAAGCACATGCCAAGCCAACTGGTATGTTAGGATTCTTATCAAGAAAGAAGGGCAGAGGTCATAGTCCCAAACCACAGGAGAGGGGTATCCTAGGAAAGGAAGGTGCAAGAGTCATTATAAGCCATGGTTGAAAGTTTGTTGAATCAGAAATGATTCTTCGGATATTCCAATATTACTTACTGGCAGCCGTTTTACGAATTTCCAGCACACAATTTCCTTTGGTGCGATCAATGTACATTCATTGCATTTTCAAAGGGCAAGCGGGAGTTATTTTGTTTTATTTTACCGTTTACACACAGCATTCTCACTACTCGAGGATACTGGATTTTAATTTCTTTTTCGCCTATTTCTTTTGTTCATGACAGATATGCTGGAGGCATCACGAACTCCACGTTACTGTTTCTTTTTTTTTCCAACGGAGAGGAGATGCGGATATCCAATCCAAAGTGTCATCTTGAGAGGAATATGCCTCAGGAACAAACTAATCAATCATTTGGTACTCGGTACTTGAAGCGGACGAAAAACTCAAACTCAAACTCGAGAACGATTCACAGTGGCGAAGTTATATACGCCCCCGGAAGGGAAAGGATCGTCTGGATAGGGTTGCGTTCCCTGTGTTGATCTTGAGAGGTGCGATGGATTTGATGCATGGAAGGGTGGAAGGGTGGAATGGTGGATGGGTTAGGGGGATGATGAACTTAGATGTGATGTGATGAGTGAGATGAGCTGTGATAAGATACCAATAGGTGGGAGGGAGAAGCCGCGGCATGGCATAGCATGCGGTGGATGGAATATGTGAATGGAATGGAATAGGATGGGATGGGATGGGGGTATGCATGCATGCATATGTAGATGTTTCTACAAGGGGAACAAATATGCATTTATTTGGATGATGGGAGTAGGGGGATAACATAGGATTGGATTGGATTGGATATGATAGTAAGGGTTGAGCCGAGAGCTGAATTGAGTTGCGTTGCGATGAAGACGCATTTGTACATAGATATGATACCAAGATAAAATAAAAGACGTCTTTTTCTCTTTTAAAGTTTTGATATATTTAAGACTTACAATTGTATGGATATGAATATGGATAAAAACGTTGAATTTTCATTTCATCTTAGATCATATCATATCATCTAACATAATATCATATAATATCAATGCGGCCATCCAGCCATCCGGCCGACATTTGAATCCATGCATAAAAGATGTATCTTTAAGTTTTGCTTCAACTCATTGCAACCCCACCCCATCCCCATCCCCGTCCCCATTTCCATTTCCATCCCAATTCCTATCTCCCTCCCAATCATGATCTATTTACACGTTTTTAGTATAGGATTAAGCAGCGGCTTCCTCCTCCGTGACCAACTTTGTGATTTTACCAATGGCGATGGTTTGTCCCTGTATTAATATGTTAGTCCATTTCTTTCTAATTTCTCCTATTCTTGACGAGAGGAGAGAAGGATGAATCAAAAAAGTATGCAGCCACATACCTGATCTCTAAGAGTAAATCTACCCAATTGTGGGTAATCCTCAAATTTCTCCACACAAACACTTCCAGCACCTCCAATAACTTCCATTCTCGCAATAATGCTATCACCCTTCTTGGCATGAGTGGGTGGAACTTTACTCTTTCTATTGGTGCCCTTTTGCAACTTGTGCAATAATGCCGCGAAAGTAACTTCTTCAATAGCAGAATGCACATGCATGACACAATTGAAACCAGCAGATAAAATATTCTTTAGATCCAAAACTCTGATTTGAGCTTCGAATGTAGTAACGCAGTGAACGAGACGTTTTGGTGAGCAAAGAACAAAACCTGGAAGAATATCTTCTTCTTCGATACCACGTAGACGAAGACGAATTTGATCTCCACACTGTCCGGCGGGAATTTCTTCTTCGGTCTCTCCATATGCTACCATGACTTCGACCTTTTCTTTGTTGGGCATCATGACGAGGTTCATTCCCTTCTTTACGACACCAGATTCTATCTTACCCTCGACGAGAGTACCCATATCTCTATATTTTCCGTTGATAGGCATCATGAATGGTGCATTGACTTTACGTTCAAGTTGTGTCATGTTGTCGAGGAATTCAAGTAGAGATGGTCCATCATACCACGGAGCCACACCCTCTGGGATACGGTCCTTGATACCCATTGTTTGTTGTGCTGCGATTGGCATGAAGAATACATCGGTCTTGAGATTGTAACCAGTACCTTTCAAGAATTGAGATAATTTGGTTGTGCACTCCTTGTATCTCTCGTGGGACCATTCGACGGTTGAGTCATCCATTTTGTTGATAACCACAATAAGTTTGTTGACACCTTGGGTTTTTGCCAACATAGCGTGCTCACGGGTTTGACCTCCCTTTTCGAAACCAGTTTCGTATTCTCCCTTACGAGCAGAAATGACCAAAATTCCAACATCAGCTTGTGAAGCACCACCAATCATACTTGGCACATATGTTTTATGGCCAGGGGCATCCAAGATACTATATCTTCGCTTCTCAGTCTCGAAGAATCCTCGTCCAACCTCGACAGTCTTTCCCTTGGATCTCTCCTCCTTTGTCAAATCGAGAGCCCACGACAAATACCATGTCTCACGACCCATTTCCTTGGCCTCTTTCTTGTTCTTCTCCATAGTTCTCTCATCAACCATTCCAGTAGCGTAAAGAATAGAACCACCAAGTGTCGACTTTCCGGCATCAACGTGTCCAATGAAAATAATGTTAACATGTTCCTTGCCGTAAATTTCTTTGAGAGTCTCATCATCAACATCGGCTGCTTGTTCTTGCTCAACCGCATCTGCGGCACGAGCGGCTGCCTTTGCAGCCCCAGTTCGAGAAGGTGATGAGCGACCAGATGATGGTGTAGGTGATGTCTTCCCGCTGGCGGCTGCGGGTGTCTTTTCAACCTTCTCGATGGCCTTTGCTGCGGTAACCTTAGCACCTGCTTCTGCGGATGCTGCTGCGGGCTCTTTCTTTGGCTCTTCCTTCTTCGCGGGAGTTGGAGTACCAATTGAGAGAACCTTTGCCTTTGGCTTTGGCGCATCGCCCCCAATACTCAAAATTTTTGGTGCGTCTCCTCCAATGCTAAGAACTTTTGGTGCTCCATCCTTTACTGCCACAGGCTTATTTAAATCCGCTGAACCAGATCCATCCGCTGGTCTTTTGGCAATAACTGGTGTTTGCCGTGGAGGTTGTGATGATTGGGCTGCTGCTTGTGGTTGTTGAGCGTATCCAGGATATTGTTGTGCTGTAAATGATTATGGTTAGTATTTTGATCACCTACAAAACCGACATACAGTAAAAGCATAGAGTCCCTCAAACCATGCCGAGTTTTACACTTGTCATATTGAAAGGAATCCATTTATTTCAGAATTTTATGAAGGAACTCACCATATCCTGCATTATATCCACCCTGCTGGTATCCTCCAGCATTGTAGCCTCCCTGTTGATATTGATTGTAACCTTGTTGCCCATATTGAGGATATCCGCCATATCCTTGGTTTTGATATTGGGCGTAACCTTGTTGTTGGCCATATTGATCATATCCTCCTCCATATTGTTGATATTGCTGTCCAGGTTGAAATGATTGTGCACCAGGTTGAAAGGAATTTGCGCCCGGTTGAAATGATCTAGCTTGGGGATTTGCATTCAAATTCATACGTTGAGTTTGCTGCGAAAGATTGTTGTCCTCTTGAGCAGCTGGATCATCTTCCCATGAGTTAAGGTCGGACATATTTAGAGGAATATAAAAGAATATGTTCTGGAGGGAAGTGTGGGTTGTGGATGAGAGAGATTTTGAAAGGGCCAAAAATTGAAGTGATTGAGGGAGAAGTGGCAGTTGTTAGTGGGGCTGGTGGTGGTGGGCTAATAGGTTAAGATGGGCGGGATCGTTTATCGAGGAGGGGCTTTTACATGCACAGAGACAATAATATTGTGATATTTTACTCTGCAATATGAATTTTCACGAGTCACAAATTCATGCCTGATTACCTACTCAAAGTGACTCGAATTGTTACTGGTGTTACCTTGATTTATTTTCTTGATAAGTATTTGTTATCTCATTTATTGGTATATATATATATTCATTTATATTCATTTATATTCATTTATATTCATTTATATTTTTTATTTTTATTTTTATTTTTATTTTTATTTTTATTTTTATTTTTATTTTTATTTTTATTTTTATTTTTATTTTTATTTTTATTTTTATTTTTATTTTTATTTTTATTTTATTTTTATTTTTATTATATGAGAATAGTATTCATTCCTTAATCTCATGCATCGAGCCTATTTTATTCCCGGTTAATGACGTTTTGGCCAATCAATTTGATGGCAAGTGGGATGGCGGTTTGAGAGAGCTGTAAGCTTACAGATAGAAACTTTCTTTGTTTAATATAAACCCAATTTCAACACCAACAACCAAAATTTCTATACAACCATACAACTTCTGATAAAACATCATATCTCTATTACACTAACCTAGATATGTCTGTGGTCTTGAATATTTCCTACTGTTCATAATACTTGTCTTGCTTGATTCTAAATCAACCCGAATACCCTCAAGATGGACTCCTTCCTGGGCAAGGTAAAAAGGCTGATTTCCATGTTTCGTAAGCACGTGCTGACTATACTCGTTCAGATCACTCAACAGGCCATGACCTATGCCATCAGGTATGTTCGATTCTAGAAAATCTCTCGAAAGTATCATCTAACACCACAGCAGGTCTGGAATTGGTATCACTGCTTCTTTTGCCATCAGACAAACATCGAGGCTGTTAAAGGTGGGATTTCTTTCTTGGCCTCGAACCTGTTAATAACATATGACTTGACTTACGAGATTCTAGACCGTGGATAATAGTGGCGATTATCGTGAGCTTCACGAATTACAACAAAGGCTTGATAGCAAAATTAGAGTATGTCTACTTTTCCATGAGAGTTGGCTTGATGATATGAAGAATTCCAAATGCTAACCTAGCATCTATCAGATCGTATCACCCGCTATTGATATGATAGAACTGATGTGAGTTTCATCTTACTACTACACTGCTATCCAAATCTCATTACTCGTAATATTCAGTTCCGCAAGAGGTAATACAACCCTAGAGTCAGCTGTAACTCTAACCAAATCACTTCGATGGGAAATCCAATCTCTCGGTATGAAATTAGCAAAAGCTGCAAGTGCCGAAGAATTCTCACGCCGGAATAAAAATCGAGTAAAAACACGAGCTTCCCACGAAGCCGAGATTCGAGCTATTGTTAGAGATATCAAGAAGCTTTTGACCAGGATAGAAGATGCAGTTCCACTTATTAATCTAGCCATCACTACGTCCGGAGCAAACCTCTCGACAACACTTCCAGAAACTGTATCACCATCGAGGCTACTTCAAGCAAGTAACCTTCTTGCCCAGGGGGATGCCAAATACGGGGAGAAACCTAATATATCTGTACAAATTGGACCAACACTTACTCTCTCTTTGTATATGTTATTCGCCGGACATGCTTATCGAGCTCAGGATGAAGAAGGTATGAGAGAGACTACTTGGAAAGAGGTCATACATAAAGCTAAAGTTAAGCTTTTACGTGTACCTCTCCGATCTACATACGGCTCATCTGGACAGCTACATCATTCTAATGAAGCCAAGGATTACTTAACTGGAAAAGATTCGTCCTTAATTGCCGGCGAAGGCAAAGCATCAGAATATGCATATCAGCTTGAAATAATTGAAGACTTCGATGATGATCGTGTACACTCTTACGAGGATGGAGAACCACAGCCGGGACCGTATGGAGGTGTTAAATTGGCAGGTATTCGAGAACACTTGCCAATTCATCAAATATCCAAGATCTTCTACGCAGACACTGGCAAAATATTAAATATTGGTAACCAGGATGAGGCTAACAGTCCTGTGTTGCTCTTAAAGCGAGATATCAATGCAATGCCACCGAGGCGAATGATGGAGGGGCATGAGGTACAGAGCGAGTGGTATGACGAGGGCGGAGATATGCCATCGGAGGAAGTATCAGAACCGGAAGAAGAGGAGCCAAAGCAAGAGGAAGAGGATGAAGAAGATGACGACCTTGATATTGATGAACAACTTCGACGAGAAAGCATGGCTCCAGAGTCTCCATCGGAGGAGGTTTTAGAAATACCACAAGAAAACACAACATGGCGGCTTCCCCAAAATCTCGATCCAGAATGGCTTGCCCTAGAAGTATATACCGAAGCCGTAGACTCGGAATCCGAAGATGAGCTCGAGCCTGAACGAAATGGAGATTCTGCATCCATATCCAGCAGACCAAAAACCTCAGGAGAGCACCTGTCTACCAACGATCTAACCACTGATCTGTCGAACCTCAAAATATCGTCACCAGCCCCAGCTACTCCATCTTCTCAAGCCCATCTTCCATCACATCCCACATCTCCCATGCCCGTCTCCTCCAGCCCCTCCAAACCTCGCTCCAAACCCCAAAACAAAGGCCTCCAGATCCCAATCCAAACCCGCTCATCCCTTTCCCTCCTCGAAATGCTCATCCGCCTTACCTCGCTCCAACAATTCCAACAATCCACTCACTTAGCCGTCCCCGATGAATTCCTGACATTCTTCCTTCATGAATCATCTACGACCGGCGCAGGCGGTGATGCATCAGAACGTAAGCGAACAAGAATGATGGCGAGAAAGAAGGTGGGCTTTGATCCTTATGATGAGAGTCCAGTGAAGAGACATGGAGAGAGTTATCAATATGGCGAAGATGAAGGGCATGACAGACACGAAAGGGAAGGAACGCCATGGGATGAGGACGTACCATCAAATCCGCGTGGGATACGAGAACGTAGTTCAACACCTCAGAGATCATTGGCATCACCGGCTAGATTTGGAAGTGATATAAGACAAAGCAGAGAAACATCTTCTCCGACACCATCATCACCTATCTCACCGTATAAACCGAAATCGCAACCATATTTCCAACAAAGACAGGGATTTGGTTATCGGGGAAGAGATGCTAGGGTGGATGAGAAATCTAACGGTGGTCCTTTAGATAAGGTACACAGGGATAGAGGTGAGGGAAGAGCAAGTCCATTGAGGAGAGGAGGAAGCGTGGAGACGGAAAAAAGCCTAGGGATGAGTGCAGGAAGTCCGGAATTGGTTGTCAGTAAACATGAGAGCGGGGAATAATTTTATGAATGAGGACTAGGAATTAACGACGTGAGAAATTGAGTTGGGGGCGTTGTGTTGCATGTTGAATATTGCATTTCACATATCACATATCACAAATCACATATCATAGCATAGCATAGCATAGCGAAGGACAAAACGAAAATAACGAGTAAATGAGCAATGAAAATTTAACGATGCTTTTCTTCTTTTCTATATTATTAATGTATACATATACATCGGTTAATATACATACACGTATCATTATCTATCCCTCCTTCCTCCACTAAGTATACATAGACATATATACACCTTTATCAATCAATCCATCCCAATCTCCACCCCCATCCCCATCCCCATCCCCATCCCAATCCCCAATACTTCTCAAAACCAAAATCCACAATCAAAATCCCTTTAGATAACGAATTAATTCATTAATTAATTAATTCATTCATTCATTATAATGAAATATATAATTACTCATTATCTACTCATCTATCTACCCACCCATTCACTTCTAGATATAATTAAAATCACCAACTCATTAATATCATATTAAGCTACCTACCTACCTATCTATTTATATTAAATAATTCCTAAAACTGAGATATACTCAGTTTGATATTTACTCTTTATGTCTATACCTCGGAATACTTACTCCGTAGATATATGTAAAACATTAAGTTAAGCGAGGAAGTACGAAGGATCCGCAACCCCCTCTTTAACATTGATATATGTATGATACGTGATATGTGATGATTACTACGTGATGGTTACTACTAGGTAGGTATGCTTATATCAAACAGCTCATGCTCATGCTTATTCTTATCTTATTCTCACTCTTATCTCTATGCACTCCCATTCAATGATGCGATCATTACTCGACACACATACATTTATTTATGTATATATATGTACATGGAAAAGAGCACCGGTTATTTCACACTTACTCCCAAGTAAGGAATTTCCGAGCGCTTCATCTTATTTCATTTCATGCCATCTTCTTACAACCCTGAAATCCCTCTCCGTGTCTCCTTTCCTTTCCCTTTCCCCTAAACCCTAGCCTCACCACAGTGGATACTATATACAACACAGTCAAAACAAGACACTATAAAGTGCACGCAAGATGCTATGCTATGCCATGCCTTGCCCATCAAGTAAGCATAGCAAAAGCAAGAGCAAAAGCAAGAGCAAGAGCAAGAGCAAAAGCACAAGAGACCACCAACCAACACCCCTCCCCCAAGAACAAAATCAACACATTGTAGATGAAAGAGAATAAACGCCTTTGTAAATGCCGAAATCTTGATACAGGCCAGGCCGAATCAAGTAATACGTCCCCAAAAAAGGCAATATTGCCACCCTATCATTCCGCCGTCCCATCAGGAAAAAACAATCGTGATGTCTGGGTATTGTGGTATAAAGCAAGATGCAAATTTGAAAGCAAAACTGTGATTGTGATGTGTCGTTATAACGACTCCGTTTTTGTTTTTCTATGTCCCGATGATTGAACCCCTTATATTATTAATTTGGGAGGGACAGGCTGCTGTCTGGTTCAAATTGAATTCACATGAATGATTGAAAGTACATGGAGAAGCGATTCCATCTTCATTACAAAAGAGGTCGAACAAGTTGACCTAATAGGGCGTCAAGCTCCCTCCAATTTTCGGCCTTCTCCGCGAATTTGCGATGTTTGCGTGAGGATACATGCTTTTCAATTATTAGTACCATTGCGATCACAATATAAAAAGAAATTTACCTCGTCAAAGTCCTCGAATTTATCGTTGCAGTTTTCACAGTATCCTGGTTTGGCATCACGCTTTTCAAGCTTTCTTTGCTGAACAGCTTTTGCTTTGCGAGCAGCTTCATCTCTTCTACCCATTTCCTCTCTTTCTGTAGTAATATCGTCTTCGTCTATGACGCCAAATTTCCTTTGTGCCTCACGCTTTGCAGGGCGAGTGGTTGTATCTTCTCTTACAGTCGAAGTAATGTCAGTCAAACGGTGAGATCCATGAGATCCATGAGGTCCAGATCCACCATTTGTCTTCTCCAGCACCTTCCTCTGCAGACCATGAAGCTCTTTGCTTGTTCCGACCTTCAGTCCAGGTTGAGCTGCTGTGGAAGAGATCATCTGAGAGCGAATAGCCGATGTGATACTCGATGGTTGGACTCCCGATGCAACAGGTTCACCGCCAAACAATCTACCAACTCCAGCACGACTGACAAACGCATTTTGACCTCGAGAAGAAGACTCAAGTTCTGCACGATGAGTTCTGGTTCTGTTGGTATCGAATGGATTGGCTTGCCTTGTCGAGACAGTAGCACTTCGATTTGCTCCATCATCAAATTGAGATAGTGCTCGTTTGCTGATCGCCTTCGGTGGCTGCATTTTGGCTGCTTCTACCGCAGCTCTCGTTCTTGGAGCCACAGCCACAGCCACAGCCATTTCCCTTTCCTTTTGGCTCTGAATACGTATCAATTCCTTTTCTTTCTCTAATTCACGACGACTGAGCTCTTGTTCATCCACAAATGGACATTTCCCATTCGGCACACTGCGGAACTGCGGCCAATCTCCGTCTTCTTTTTGAGTAACCTTGTTGTACTCTCGAACCATTATCGGCTTTCTCCTTTCATCAATATCATGAATGTAGATATAAGGCCCTTTGAATATAGTCATTTCCTTTGTAGCGACGCTGAGATCTCGATCTGATGGTCCATAAATTCGTTCATTCCTCAACAATTGGGATAGATCAGCTTCTTGAATTGCTCTAGTTATTGTACCACCCTGGACGGAATGGCTCCTTTTGTTATGAGTGTGTGATATTTGGTAGCCAGTGTCCGTGTCAAACATTGTCGTCATCATCCTTTGCAACTTTTCCAAAGCCCATATTTTTATCCCTAGCTCTCGCGCTTTGTACAGTACATCCGAGCTACGAGCTTGCTGTCGCCTGGCATCTCCATCATGTCCCTGTGTAACAAGCCTTCTGGAAACTGGAGCTTCAAATGTAAACTTCGATCGCGGATCTCTCATATCTGCGGTCTCGGAGGATCGGTTCAGCAAAGAAGGATTTATAGTTCCATGTTGCGAATCCAACTGAGCTGTAGTAGAAGATGTGAAGGGAATCTCGGGTGGAATCGATCGAGTGGTGACGACATGGGTGACTTCATTAGAAAAGAATTTTTCGTCGCGCTGAAACGAGGTCAATATGATCCGCGGCACCCAGCCCTTACACAGAATCAACACTTACTGCACCTAGAGCGAGAACTTGTTTTGTATATTTAAGCCGGACATCCTCTGATATACTTTCAAAGTAGAAGACGAATTTTGGAAAATTCCTCCTGTAAAACTTTTGCCATTGACGTATAGATTCCAAACTCTCCTCTGGTATTTTCTGTGCCTTTGTAACTTGCTGCTGAGAACCTCGATCTGCTCTAATTGTTACGCACCTTCGTTCAATATTGGATGGCTGGATGGTGGACTTCCGACTAAAGACCCTTCCTTCAACCGAGACTTGACTAACACTTTGACGCGGTGGTGTTCTTAAAGCTTGTTGATGTGCATCTAGCATCTGCTTCTTCGCCGGAGGTGGTTGTCCATAAGCATCTTCGCGTTGTATATTGGCATATGATCGTTTCTGCTTTGTGGTAGTCGAAGCTACCGCTCGGTACGGGGAATTAGCGACATTCGAGATGGTTGAGAGAGGCTGCCTCCTGCTCGACATGTTTGTTGTTAATGTGACAGTTAGGGGTGATATTGATACTGTTGCCATGTGAAATATATTAGTTCTCTGTGTATGACAGAGAATTCCCTCTGAAGGAGCGGAGTGGGGTTCTAGCACACGACTTTTGACACGGTTTGTAACCTCTTCCCTAAGCTCTTTTTTATGAAGACATTAAGTAGATACAATTCGAGAGACTTGGGAAGTGGATGGATATCGAAATGTTTTAGCACAAGAATTGCTGAGAGCAGACAATTAATGAATGTGGGTTGGGATAATGCTTGACTGTTCGATTTTGGGTGATGAAAGGTCGGATTCTTTCTGTGGTGGTTCCTTTTTTATGTATGTGATGATGATCTGGTTTGGACGGGGTTTGGATGTTATGGTTTATGGTGGACAACAAACGCTAAAAACGCGAAGCGGATTATTTCCACTCAGCAACCATTTTATCTACTTTCCCCAGTTCGTAAATCACGATAGATGACCCAATTAAACTTTCACAATTTATGCTTGATAATACCAATTTTATAATATATGGAGTACAGGAGCTACTACATACAGAAAGGAATTGATAACTTGACATGACATAATATAGCGGGACTTCTTTGGGAATTAAATTAATATTTGGTCTTCTCATAGTACAGGTACAATACAAGTACAGTATGCCAAAGACTCGAGGACTCGATACGATCAACTGCTAATCATCAGGTCTTAATTGCTATCATGAAGTGTAGTAGAAGAACACGAACACTTTTCCAACAATTGGAAGGAAAGAGTAGAGGAGGATGGCCTTCATCATCATTATCCTCGAGAACTCAATGTCGAGCTCAAGTATTGTCTGCAGCAACAAGCTGTCGTATAACACATCAGCCAAAAAGATTGTATGGTTCGATACATGCATCAGAACTTCAATTTGGTCAGCCTGTTCATGAAACCCATCCGCATTTATTGAATGCCGGAGAAGGTATGAAATGAATTCAATCGTGTCATTACGATTAGACTAAAACAATATCAGTTACTCCAGGTATCACCGCGCAAGAATATGCGGATCGCCGAGCAGATTTTGCTGCAAAACTTCCTTCAAATTCAATTGCCATCCTAAGAGGAGCAGATATCAAATATCGATCCGGAGCTGTATTCCATGAATTTCACCAACAATCAAACTTCTTCTATCTTACTGGATTTAATGAACCAGAGGCCATTGCAGTAATCCAGAGGCTGGAGTCTTCAGACTTTATATTTCACCTGTTCGTTAGGCCGAAGGATGCACAAGCAGAACTTTGGGATGGTGCTAGATCTGGGGAACAAGCAGCCTTGGATGTTTTCAATGCAGATGAGGTAAGGCTTTTTTCTACAATATGTCGCAAACAAGAACGCTAATACTGACATAGTCTGGAGATGTCAATCACGCACATCTGCTTCTGAAGCCACTCATTGAAGGTGCCAGTGAAGTATTTATGGATATCAAAGAATTCCAAGGGCCGGCCATAGAATCGCAATGTGTATCAAAGCAAAAGGAACTTGTGCAACTCCTACGCGACGCTAAAGTAAAGAAAACGAGGCCAATTGAGTCATTGATAAACGAATTGAGGGCCATCAAAAGTAAAGCCGAAATTGAAAATATGCGAAAGGCAGGCAAAATCTCCGGGAGGTCTTTTACAAATGCTATGCGACAGCGATGGACCGAAGAAAAACATCTTGGCGCCTTTCTGGAGTATGATTTCAAGATTGGAGGTTGTGAGAAGAGTGCTTATGTGCCAGTCATTGGAGGTGGAAGAAACGCTCAGAGCATACATTACGTTTCCAACAATGATGTTCTACGAGATGGCGAACTTGTTCTGGTAGATGCCGGTGGACAATATGGTGGATACATTGCGGATATCACCCGAACATGGCCCATTAATGGCAAGTTTACAGATGCTCAGAAAGATCTATATGAGGCAGTTTTAAGAGTTCAACGAAGTAGTATCGCACTATGCAGAGAAAGCTCAAATATGACACTGGACAAAATACACTCAGTCACAAGGCATGGTCTTATGGATCAATTGAAGCAATTAGGATTCGATATGTCTGGAAATGCTATCGATATTCTCTTCCCTCACCATGTCGGTCATTACATTGGACTTGATGTTCATGATGTCCCCGGCTATTCTCGAAGTAAACTTCTGAAGGAAGGACATTGTGTTACAATTGAGCCGGGAATTTATGTACCAAATGATGACCGCTGGCCATCTCATTTCTGGGGTATGGGCATCAGGATTGAGGATAGTGTTTGTGTGCAGGATGATTCGCCCCTAGTCTTGACTACCGAGGCAGTCAAGGAGGTTGTAGATATCGAAGCTTTACGCGATTAGATGAAAGGGGATGAATGTATGAATGTATGATAATGATGTATACCACTCCAACCAAAAAGTATAAATAGAATATAAATACCCCCAAATTAATCAGAACAATGTCGAGTAGATGCTGTAAAGTTTTGCGATAGAGCTCCAGTGTGCCTTTGCTTCTATTAGCCCATTACAGTTCTGATGAGCGACAAGAAATCAAAGCATGGGAAAGATTTTATTGCTCCCGATAAAATCTAATGTTTCGGATGAGCTTCCCGGTGAGCTTAACAAGTAGCAGCCCGAAGCTTAATTAAGGGTTCAATCATTTGCCCCACTAATCTATCGGCCGCAATAACCGCATCATAGCCTCTCAGTCTCGTTCGTCTTCCAATTCAACCTCATGTTGCACAACATCAACTCGTTACATGATACACAACCCTGTGTTTCCGACTCACGAAAAACTACAAAATACAACGAAATACAACAAAATCCATCACACCTGACCAAACACAACCCAACCACAACCAAAATGACCAACTCAAACAGCCCCTCCCCATCCCTCCCGAACCCCCACACCCACATCCAGCGCCCCCCAAGCAGCCTCATCGCGAATTCCCGATCTACCCCCTTCCTCCCCAACCCTCCCACTAACCATGACTTCCTCACTTCTTCTCACCAATCTTCCCCGCGACTCATCTTCCGCCCTCGAACACGCATTTTCCTTTCCTACCGCGAAGATAACTGTGCGTTTTCAACCTATTGGATCAGCGCCTATTTTACAACGACCCGTTTCGAAGATTAGTTCCAGTCAGAGGTTTGAGACTGTGGTTGCTTATTTGAGGAGGGTTTTGAAGTTGGATAGGAAGGGTGGGGAGGCCGAAAGTGTGTTTTTGTATGTTAATAGTTGTTTTGCGCCGGCCTTGGATGAGGTGGTGGGGAATTTACACAGGGTGAGTGGGCTTTTTTAGCATTTATGGTGGTGGTTATGAGGAACGAGGTTGAAGGGATGGGGAAGATTTGATACTAATTTGTGGGATAGTGTTTTAAGGATTCCAAGGACCAGCTTATTGTTACATACTCGATGACACCTGCATTTGGATGATCGGATGGCCAATGTACGACACGCTGTATAAGATATGTTTTACTTGATAACAAGATCTTATTGCTATTCGGCGTCTAAAAGCTGAGCAAATACGGGGAATCTAAACCTGGATAAGTACGCCCGCAATCTACAACATCAATAATTTTATCCACAACTCATGCTCCCCTCTCAATCGCACTTCGAAACTCCTCGAGCTCTTTTTCCGGAATGGGATATGTATGCTCCGGGCCCGGGTAGGCTCGGGATTTTGTCTCGTCGCGGTATTCCGAAATAGCTTTAAAGCTCTCGCTCCAAACATCACCATACTTTTTCACGAATTTTGGGAGAAATCGACCAGGTGGGAAATTGCCTGTCATGTCGACCTGCACCAAAACCTGTCCCGAGCAACCATTCCCTGCTCCAATACCTATTGTAGGGATGGATAACTTCTCCGTTATGAGTTTTGCAACCTCCTGAGGAACGGCTTCAATGACCATTGCGAAAGCACCAGCTTCTTGGACGGCAAGCGCATCTTCCAGAACTTTCAGCGCGCCGGCACATGTTTTACCCTGCACACGGAAACCACCGAGAGAATTTTGGCGTTGCGGTGTGAGGCCTATGTGGCCCAGGACTGGAATTCCTGCGGTGGTGATTTTCTTGATGGTCGGAGCCATTTCTACGCCCCCTTCCAATTTTATACCTTGCATTCGACCCTCTTTCACAAATCGGAAAGCGGATTCGAGTGCTTGCTCGGGGGCTATTTCATATGAGCCCATGGGGAGGTCTCCGACCTGAAGAATAGTTTTGTTAGTACAGGAGGGTAGATGGGTTGAAAAGATATGGGGTATGTACATACAGTGAAGGCAGCCTTTGCAGCGCGAGATACAGAACGACAATGCATTAACATCTCCTCCATGATAACCTCACTAGTATCCTCCATGCCCAAGGCTACCATGGCCAAGCTATCGCCAACCAAAACTATATCTATGCCGGCGGCATCCGCAACATGTCCGCTTGGAAAATCGTGAGCCGTCATTACAGCGATAGGTTCCCCTTTCTTATACATAGACCTTAATGTAGTCATCGTGACCTTCTTCCTCGTACTTGGTGCGCCCATAGGGCTATGCGAACTTTTTCTAATCTGACATTGTGCAAGAAATGGTCTAGCAGCAAGAGTTGCCGGTCGTGAATATTGCTTCAATAGTGCGCTCGTGCTCATCTTCATGAGGGGAAATGATGAAGACATGGCTGGAATTGATGAAAAGATTCTCTCTCTGATAGAAATTGATGATTGAAAAACTTTGAGGATGAATAGAGAGCCATTGTTGGAGTTGCGGAGGTTCAGAGCAGCTTTTGTTGAGGTCGTGATCACTATTGCGCTGTGGTTTCCATACTGGAGCGCGGAGTGAGATTATTCATTATTCATTATTCATTATTCATTATTGCACTTTATTTTTATCGCTTGCGTGGTTTGGACCGAGGAATGCGGCCGACCCGTATATCCAGGTTAGGCATTAAGGCATCTACAAAATTTGTACTCCATTATAGAATTATCATATGATAGATCAACACCCGACGCCTTTTACCATCAATTTTTATACAGGATTTAACAAATTCAGTATTATAATCCTGTATAAGTGATAATTTCTATATCAGCTGGAATAGTATATAAAACCGATGTATGTGATTGAACAGCTTGATCTGTATAATTAAAGAGTTCTCCCTTACAATGTGGTCCCTTATAATCAGGTTCAGGTCCCTCTGTATTATGTAAGAAGGAACCGAGGCGGTAGTGGGAGTCGGCACTGGATGGGAAAGAACTTATTGAGATTGAGATCTCGAGTTTGAGATGCTATGCTATTATAATTGCTTGGGACCTGAGTTGGATCTCGTATCTTTTTGGATATCACTATATCATGAGAATGCATCAATTTGCTTCCAAGTAGTTTTGTGCTTGTCATCAGACGTTTTCTTTCTCCACCCATTAGTGTGATACTGCTCAAATATGGTCCTACTCTATGTATCTAAAGTAGCATTCAGATCATGCAATGCGCTGTCGTGTACCTGAGAATTATCTTCCATCGTTCAATCAGAGATGAAGGCGTTCTTGTGAATCACGCCTACATCCGGCCATGTCGGATGTCATTACCATAAATTGAAAAGTGTTGATGATGTCCTTACCCCTCATATTTAACCAAGGCCCATATCCGGACAAAGACAAATCAAGTTCCTTTACCAACCTTGGAAGTAATAACAAGTCACCCAGGTTATTGAACAATCTCACGAGACCAAGGCAAGTGCATGAAAGTGGCACATCCGACAACTTACCGATAACGTTACCACTCTATCGCTCAGATAAGGATTGACCGACCTTCTTGTCTGGCAGCTGGCAGAACAAACCAAAATCAACTCTTCCACGCAAACTTTATAACTCCACCATTACCTATTCTTCCAATCTGCAAAAAAATACTTACATTGAATACCTGATCAATCAATAATAATACTCCAGGAAACAGAAAGTCAAGATGTCTAGCCCTAGACGTAGGATTGAGACTGATGTGAGTAATGTCTCAATGGCAGTGCACTTAGATGAATGAGTTGGAAGACTAACGTCTGTTTTCTGATCTATAGGTCATGAAGTATGTATTTTCTCTTCAACTACTTGTTATTAAAGCTCTTAGCTAACACCATGACTATAGGATGTATGCGATACCTTTTCATAGCCCATCCGATCGATCTTATGCTTCAATACTTACCAGGAGTATAGGTTGATGTCGGATTATGAGGTAACTCTTGTGAATGACAATAGTGAGTTTGAAACTTATCTGCACAGTCTGAATCTCCCTAACCTCTGTCCAGTGTATGTACTACTGAGGAGAGCTATTGAATCACCCACTCATATGTCGGAACAGGCAAGAGTTCTACGTCCGCTTCAAGGGACCAGAAGAGAGTTAGTTCACCTTCCCTTCTTCTTTCATCACTATGCCACATAAACTAATCACCATCAACCACAGCGCCATTTGAAGGCGGCCTCTGGAAAATCCACGTCGAGCTGCCGGACCAATATCCATACAAATCCCCCAGTATTGGCTTCGTGAACCGCATCTTTCACCCCAATATCGATGAGTTGTATGCCCTTCCTCACACCACCTCGATGGTGGAGCAGATAGCTTACTAAGCCTATAATTAGGTCCGGATCCGTATGTCTCGATGTCATAAATCAAACTTGGTCACCTATGTTCGATATGATAAATATTTTTGAAGTATTCCTTCCGCAATTACTCAGATATCCAAATCCGACGGATCCTCTAAATGGAGAAGCGGCGGCATTGCTCATGAGAGATTCGAAGGCATATGATTCAAAGGTCAAAGGTGTGTATATCTGGGAATCGTATGGATAGGATATGGGTGTAGGAGCTGACGGAAAATAGAATATGTCACGAAATATGCGAGTAAAGATGCAGCAGACGATGCGGGCGCCGATGAATCAGACGACGATACAATGTCCTCAGTAGCTAGTTTCGATGACGATGATAATGAGGAGGCAGCGGGTACGATGGAGGAAATTTAAATACCTTATCTCGAGCGCTTTCGCTACAGAAGCTCTCGCCTGCAGATCGAAATGGATGACGAATGATGGACATTTATAAAGGCATACGCATTCTACGCATATTTTCACAGGTGTTCATATGGCATGGTTATGGATAATATTTCAATGGATATTGACTTTGAGGCAGCTTTTGGGCTTAGGAGTTTTATTGCAAGCATGTTGGAAGGGATTCACTTACCCTTTTGTTCGTCTTCTCCTTTTTCTTTTTCTATGAACTGCGAATGCGGTTCGACGAGATGAAAGTGAATACTTTTTCGGCTTCTACCTCCAGGATTGGGGGATTGGTTACCGCGAGCGAAGAAATCGTGCTACTTTTGAGGTCTTGAGGTGATTGGAGCAGCATTTTACGGTATGATGGTTGTGGAGTGGATTGGGTTATGGAAATGGAGATGGGGAAGTTTTAGCGATTTTACAATTGCAAACTAACTAATTAGTTGGTTAGTTTGTTAGCAGCGGAGGGTCAGAAAATTAATACAGCAAATGCCTGAAGTTTTGTGTGTAGGGGTTTATTTGTTTATGCGATTGAATGTGAATGTGAATGTGAATGTGAATGTGATTGTGATTGTGATTGTGATTGTAGATGTATCATATATTCGAATCTAAAGACAGGGTATAGATCGTTCATTTTATATATAATATGGAGTAAAGTATGTGAAAGGAAATAAGTTTGAGGTGAAGGCGATATGGTGTATGTGAAGTAATAATAATTTATATTATTTATATTTATATATTACGGCATTAAGTAATTTGTAGAAAAGTAGAGTTAGCAATGATGATGGCGAAAACGATGAAAGTGATGAGAGTGGTGCGAGAGGAGGAGAAGGGGAAGGGAAGAGAAGGCATTCTTAGGCCGTGGGATATATTTATAATCTGATAAGGGAAGAGAAATAGTTTAAAGGAATTTGTAATGTATAATAAATACAATTACACAATTAAAAATCTCGAAAGAATAATAGCTCATAGAAAAAGATATATAATACCTAAATAACTACTTACTTAGTATTTATATAAATCAAAATATTTATTCCAAATTTCTAATTATAATATATTCAATCTTCGTAGCTCATTAATAGAGTTTCCTCGCTATATTATTGTATTTGAGAGGAGATATATCTGATAATTGACTGGATTAGAGTTTATGAATATCTATAGAGTTATTATACGCTTGGAGTACTGGATGGAGTGAGTGTATGAAGAAACATTGAGATGTGAGGAAAGAGAATTGAAATTTTGAAATTATATTTATTTGAATATCCAAGATACAAGATACAAAGCACAATTTTAATTTTTTTACCTCTGTAGATTGTGAAATATATGGGTTTTTCTTAGAATAAATGTGATTCATCGGCTAGAAACAGTGCTCACTGCATGTCAATCGACCATTGGGGGACCTCGGTGTAATTTGTTGGTCTTTCAATTTTCCTCTTGTGAAAACCTATGTTGATGCCGAAGGCTAGATTTATAACTGATTAACTTACTTCTGAGTGGTAAGATAATTGCAAGCATCAATGCCGAATCAGTGCCATCCTGTTAATCTTCCACCACCTCCAAGACAGGGAGGTTGAAAACCCACTCCAAGAAAAATACGCAGCGGCACATAATCTTCCATCACCCTATCCCATCACCAGAATTCACTTCGCATCCACAATTCCTCCAAACCGTAAGAGAAGGGCGAGAAATTGAACAATCGCCATCGGAAAGAATCAGCTGAGCCCGTTTAGTTGTGGGTATATGGGATTAGAAAGTCCAAAAATTCAATCGCAAGGATAAAGTCTATAACGTTAGAGAATTTAGACTGGGCGAACCAATTCTTCCAACATGAAGGTCTTGCTTCGCAGCTCAGTGCTTTACCACTGAAACAAGGGGATGCAACACATGCCAATGGGAAAATCACCACCTTATTTTCGTATCTGTAGGGAGGGAAGTGAGATGGTAGTGACCATCATTATCGAGCCATGGTTCTCTATCTTCAACTAACTTCATCATGCAGCCGCACCATGTAGTTTAATTAATGGTCTTGAAGGCACAAAGCTTGGAATAATGAGTAGGTGCTGCCATATGGATATCCGTCTATTGAAGACATGATTGATGGTAGAATAATGATAAATAGGTCATAGAAAGAAAGTCAAGCTGGAAGCGTATTTAAAGAAAGTGGACAAGAAATCAATGCGTTATGAGCTCGTGATACCAAGGAGTAATTTCTCATCGGCGCCGTGGTTTTAGTCGTTTTGAACATCTGACCGTCAATTTGACAATAAGCTCGCGAGAATTCGATGGGTCTGGACTCTGAACAGTCCACAAAGTTGAGGTCCTGTGATTGAAGCTCGAGTTACAACTTGAGAAGTATGCTTGGACCCCTCATACTTCGTGTTGACACCGTCGCTTAAAAGGTTTTCGATGGTTTGAAAGTAGGTCATGAGAGTAGAATTGAAGGTAGAAAGACTGCCTCAACCTGTAACGACAAACCAAATTGGTGAAGAGGAGAATCGAGAACGACGGCTTGACTAATCTGAGTCATAACGTAACATGCTTGATGTCTGGGGAAGTGAATAGTGGAGTAGCGAGACTAACCACGCTGCGAAGTCCTCTTGGCTTCCTTGTCAGGGGTAGACCCACATCCAGTGATCACACGTCTTATGCGCGGGCCGCCAAGGTGTCAGCCCTAAGTTCAGACCATGGAACCATCCCTCTAACAGTCGTTACCAATCTTCGAGTCTTCTAGAGCACTCTTTTATCCCAAATATTGAAAGAATATTGAGTTGAAATGCTTCCGACTTATTTTCGTCTAAATCATGCAACTAGCCTGGCTTGTCGATCTAAATCGGCACCGATACAGAATTCCTCGGGATTTTGATATTTTTTGGGATCGCAAAAAACGTTCAACTTGATTGTTCCCCTTATAGAATAGCGACAATGATTATTGGTGATAAATCATCAAGGTGATCCTTGGCACCGGAGAGCATAGTTTATCCAAAGCCTCAAGCCTCAGGAGGGTACCAAAACAAGAAGGCGACAGCACGATCCCTTCTTCTTCAACATGTGACGCCGACTTATCCCGTTTCTGAAACGAACTATTTACTGTAAAAAAAGGTAGAAAAGGTTGATCAATGGATTGATTCTCAGCTCCAACTATAATATCAGTCGTTGATAAGAGGTTGTGCAACCCGAACACTCGTTGTGGTCATCAGCCAAGGTCCGAACCGCACTTGCACGGCATATGAAAACCATAGAGCATTTTGCTCCTCGATATCACAACAATCCTTCTCATGATGGCTTTGATCCGTTATAGGCTTTCCACCATTGGGCGAGTATAGGTATCCGCCTAATTCCCTCATATTACAAAGTTTGACCGTGGTAGTAAGTGCATTGCAACATGAGCCATTTTCACAGGCGGCTACTTGCTTGAGTGATTTTGGACATTGCAACAGTTGATGTAAAGATAGGTATTATAAAGAATTTGGGATGAAATAGACTCACCAGCCTTGTGATGATAATATTATAGTAGACGGCAGTCTGCTCCACCGCCTTTCGTGTTGATGACATAGTATTTGTTGAAGGAGCAAGATAAAACACTATCGGAAAAGCCACGTGAAATCCCGGATAAGACTTTTTCCACCAAACGGATTGAGAGCACACCCGAACGACAAGACCCATATAAATGATTGTCTTAAAACGGCAACTGTTTTCGTCCTCAACTGCCTTCTATAGATTTTTGTTTTCGTTTGACCCAAGCTAAGCAATTGAGCGTCTGCTACCGAGTTCAACGCTAAACGGGCATAGACTTTACTAGAACCCTAGATGGTCTCAAATTAGTCAATGAACCAATATCGACCCCTCAAAATAGATACTATTAGGTACCAATTTGCTACCAATTTGCTACCCAAAGCAAAAGGTCGGTTATTGACTACGGTATGATCCGAGGTTTAGGGGGAAACTGACGGCTTAGAGGGCTGAGAAGTTAGAAGACGTAAAAGTTATTATGTAGGTCGACTTTTCCGAATCAGTTTGCGGGGAACTTCGGAGCATGTGAACGCCAAGCTGTGGGGATTACCCCTATGATGGGAAAATTGGCGACCAGGAATACACATTATGGATATTGCACGCATTCCCACACAGCAAGGAGATAAGCCAGTGGTACGGTACCGCGCTCTGTATCTCCACACCATGAGGTTCGAAAAGGAGGGGGCGGTGGGGTAGGAGATAAGACATACAAACATCTTATTTTTTGGTTGGTGGGCCATTCTATGAAGATATACTACAGTCCATGATCTACAATTGGTATGTATTGGCAACTTCTAAAGTGATTAAATTCACGAATGACATCACATCAATTCTTGAATCATAGGAAGTCGTGATGGGTACTAATTGATAGTCGTGTGAGCAATTATTAGTTGGAAATTCCGAAGCATCTCATAATTTGGTTGATATGGAGAATGCTTGACTATAACAGAGGTATGCACTTCTCCCCAGAAAGCTTGTTTGATAGGTGCAATGCAACCATAGATCTATCTACGGTTCTTGCTTGAAGGGTGATGGCGGCTGAATTCGAGCAAAGAGCATATCGCAAAGCACGTAAAATCAGAACATTTTATTGTACAATGTTACGATTTAGGATGAGTGTTATTGTGATTGTCCTCAGCTTTGTAACTGCAGATCTTTTTCTCTTGAAAAGAAATCACAAAATAATCATTCTATCTAATAAATAAAAGTTTGTGTTTTGTTTGTCAATGCACCTTGCTTTGTTCTTGCAGATGCGACTGGAGATCATCGTAACCTTTGACCAACGCTTGGATCTGATATCATCCTGCCTCGGACATGCAGGTCCATCCTCACATATTCATTCCAACTAGTCCCAAGCATCGTACTTTATCGTGTTCAACACTGAAACTTTTACATTCCGTAGTTTCCCGGTGCGCCCGAATCAATAATATCCCCTTTCCGGCATCACCCATTCCGGCCAATAAAATTAGCGCAATTACTTTTGCGTCGTCTTCACTACTCCACTACTACGACAGCTTCAACCAAACTCGGCATAATCAAAGATACACTACCCGAACAATGTCGACTTCCAATTTGAATAAGAAGGCTTTCGATCCCATCCAAAGAACTGCTTCTCCATATCCTGACAAGAACAGCGTTGCTCCTTCTCATCTCGTTGCACAACACCAACCTACAAACAATTATCATTCCTCATCACTCTCCACTCTCAAAATGGTCTCTACACATCCAAGCGTCAATCGCACATGTTAGTATACTCCTCTTCAATACTTCTACTGCTTCATACTTGCCACTTTCGATGTGGCTTCCCATGTTCAATTCAGCGTGGACAATCAGCATGAACGTCGCCATGCTTTTCACCTCAACAGCCCCATACACATTCCTTAACTCCCAACACTACGATAAAGCTCCATTATAGCTTCGATAGATCTACAGTTTGCTAACATTCTTCTTTCTAGCACTGCATCCTAGCGGTGTACAACCACAAGCTGAGCACACCGAGCTTGAGGAGGAACTCCACGAGAAGGCACATATCGATTATGATCGTGTAGCTATTGTATGCATTCAGCACCTTTGTCAAGGCCTCCAGTTTCTAACCCAATTCTTTTTCTAGGTTCCTAACCCCAGCGTCGCTGCCCTCTACGAAGATGCTCTTGTTTACGAAACTGGTTCTGCCATCACATCTACCGGCGCCCTTACTGCATACTCTGGAGCTAAGACGGGTCGTTCACCCTTGGACAAGAGAATTGTCAAAGAACCATCATCTGAAAATGATATTTGGTGGGGACCGGTCAATAAGCCTATGACTCCTGAAGTAAGAAGATAATCTCCTGTTTCCTTTTCTCTATTGTATCCTTTTCTTTTGCATTGCATACAATCCGTTTTCAGCGGAGGGAAACTACATTTTGGTTTCAAAGATTTTCTATGAATTTCGAAAGCAGCAACCCAATTCCTCAATGCTTTTGAGCATATTTTTACACATCCACAACTTTTTTTAATTTCCCAAATTCATGTCTCGCTCTCTTCAAACAAACTTTCCCCGCACATTTCTACGTCATAAGTTATTGAACATCCTCGGGTTTATTTTATTCCTTTTCCTTCCCCAAGCGAATTGCGGGGTGCATATAGAACTAAACCGATATTATCCGGGTCTCGCTGCTATTAAGCTAATCCTCCCCCTTTTCGAGTCGTGTGCGAGCATTGTCCGATAAATATTTTAATGTTTGAAGGTCAATCGACTAACATCAGTACTAGGTATGGAGAATCAACCGTGAACGTGCAATTGATTATTTAAATACAAGAAATCGTATTTATGTTGTCGATGGCTTCGCAGGATGGGATGAAAAATACAGAATCAAGGTTCGAGTCGTATGCGCACGTGCATACCACGCTCTCTTCATGCGCAATATGCTCATTAGACCTAATCGTAAAGACCTCGAACATTTCCACCCAGATTATACTATTTACAACGCAGGATCTTTCCCTGCTAATAGATATACCGAGGGTATGACTTCAGGTACTTCAGTTGCTATCAACTTTGCCGAACAAGAGATGGTTATCCTAGGTACCGAATATGCTGGCGAGATGAAGAAGGGTGTTTTCACAGTCCTTTTCTACGAGATGCCTGTTAAGCATAATGTTCTTACTCTCCACTCGTCGGCCAATGAAGGTAAAGACGGGGACGTTACTGTCTTCTTTGGTCTCTCGGGTACAGGTAAAACAACACTTTCAGCAGATCCTAATCGTGCCTTGATTGGTGACGATGAGCACTGTTGGAGCGAACGTGGTGTTTTCAACATCGAGGGTGGTGTAAGTAGTTCAATTCCTGTATTGATTTATGGCACACTAACAATCTGCAGTGCTACGCTAAGTGCATTGGCCTGTCAGCCGAGAAGGAGCCTGATATTTTCGGTGCTATCCAATTTGGCTCTGTTCTTGAGAACGTTGTCTTTGACCCAACTACTCGTCTGGTTGATTATGACGACTCAACCTTGACTGAAAACACCCGCTGCGCATATCCCATCGAGTACATTTCCAACGCTAAGATTCCTTGTCTCTCGACAAACCACCCAAGCAATATCATTCTTCTTACATGTGATGCTCGTGGTGTCCTCCCACCAATTTCTAAACTCAACTCTGCCCAAACCATGTTCCACTTCATCTCCGGTTATACCTCAAAGATGGCTGGTACGGAAGATGGTGTCACAGAGCCACAAGCTACCTTTTCGTCGTGCTTCGCTCAACCATTCTTGGCTCTACACCCAATGCGTTATGCTAAGATGTTAGCTGAGAAGATTGAACACCACAAGGCTAATGCTTGGTTGTTGAACACTGGATGGGTTGGAGCTGGTGCTACCACTGGTGGCAAGCGTTGCCCGTAAGTACACATTAAATTTTCACTGAAACAATGAATACTAACATGTGACAGATTGAAATATACTCGTGCTATTCTTGATGCAATTCACTCTGGGGAACTTGCAAAAGTCGAGTATGAAAATTACGAGACATTCAACCTTCAAGTACCAAAATCTTGCAGCAATGTCCCATCGGAATTGTTGAACCCCAAAAATGCATGGAGCCAAGGAGATGACAGTTTCAGAGCCGAGGTCAACAAACTTGGTGGTCTCTTTGTTGAAAATTTTAAGAAATACCAGTCGGAAGCTACTGATGATGTTGTTGCGGCAGGGCCAGCGGTTAAGGTCTAGGGTGTGTAATAAAGAAGGGGTTCTAATTATGGGTTATGGAAACATCGGCCGGCGTTCTTATTTATTGTGGTGTACCTTGTGGTTATCATACGCATCATCAGCATGGAGATTGAGTCAATGAATAAACAAAATTCACAATTATATTTGATGAAGCAATGAAATTGAATGTATGTATGTAATGGTGGTCCCTGCAATGTCCCGGAGCCCATTAAAGTCAAGGTTATTTCTTTTACGTATTTGATAGTTCCCAATTGTCATGATTTCTAATATCCAAATGCTCATTGGAAGACAACGATGATTTATAGTACCATGATTAACTATATAGTATTTGCATTCTAGCTAATATTCATAATGATGAAGAATTGTATATAGCAGCAATACTGTTCCTAGGTATTTAGACCGGGTCGGCAGGTATAATTCATCCTTTATTCAGCCTCTTGAATAAGGCTAGTAGTCTTCATGATAGATTCAATACTGTCTATTAAACAATTTATATAATCCATCATCGTAAATTTATAATGTCTATATATATCGCAGTGAATTCCCCTGAGCATGATCTAGAACTATGCAGGTATAGTTTTCGATGAGGTAGTCTAACAATCGGCTCGCACCAACACATCAAACCTTCGGACATCCTGCACCTCAATCCATAAAAAGCAAACAATCATCTCCAACGATTTTCAGCCCTGCATCAATCACATCTACACTAATAAAAACAAACGATAATTAAAATGCCCCCTCCAGCTTCTTCGGATAATGCCCCCCAATCGCAATCACAATCACAACAATCCCAATCGCAAACGCAATTACGGCCCAATCTGGCGGCCCGTCACCGATCTACATCCTCGATCACTAGCCACCAAACTGATAGTCCAGCGGGTACGCCTCCAACTTCAGGTACGACTCCAACTTCAGGTACGACTGCTACACAACATAAAGAACATAAAGTGAAAGGCGAACGAAAACACCTAGTTGGCAAATACGGGCGTGTGAGCAGTAATAAGGCGCTGCATAAATTATCACGCCAAACGAGTACTCACAATAACAATCATCATAATCATACAAGTACCGACAATCTCAAGCAATTTGAAGCTCCTTGGGACAGACCACACAATTCCAGCACGAATCTCAATCGTCAAAAGAACCATTCGCAGACGGCTTTGAAACGTAATCGCAGCTCGGCAGATGTACAGCACTCTCCGGGATCGACGAGAAGACCTAGGAGTTCCGATGGTAAAAAGAGACCAAATAGTGTCCATTTCGAGTTGGGTATAGGCACGCCGGGAAAGGTAGAGGCCGAAGAGGATAACGAAGAGGGCTGGGAAGAAGCAAGCTCGAATGCAAGTCCAGCTTTAAGTCGCAGTGCAAATACATCTGGCAAACCATCCGCTGTAAACTCCGCCGTCAGCTCGCGACATCATTCACCTCTTTCATCGCCAAAATCGAAAAGAACATTTGCAAGGGATTCCGTAAGAGATTTTGCGAAGGAAAGTTCGGCTGATAATTTTGATGGGAATGTTAACGTGAAGAAAAGTACGACAAAGGATAGGGATAGTGATTCTAGCGCAGACGTAAAAGTTATCACGGAGAAAGTACTACAAAGAACACCATCACATATGGCCTCAGAAACAAGAATGAGTATGGCAACTGCTAAACCGACACCGAAGGTGGCTCATACACCGTCTAGTAGCATGGACCGAGCTTCGGGCATGGTGAAGAGTATGGGTGCGAGTACTGCCTCCGGAAATCAGGAATTAATATCGAGATTTGTAGGTGATGCTGGGACGCCTGGTGAAAATAGCCCGAAGTTTCCTCCGCCGGATCATGGTAGAGAGTCTAGGACGAGTGCTGCGAATAGGGGTGGGGCGGAAAAGAATGCAAATGGCGGTAATGGAGAAATGGCAAGAGCGAAATCGATGGGAAGTCTAACGAGGCATGACGTCGATGATGAAGAGGAATCTGCTCTATTACCTAGGAGTCGGAAGGGTTCTACGAGTGGAAATAGCGGGCCGCCTAATGCGTATAATTCGCGCACTCAGCAGAAACTATGGCTTCAACGAGCATCGTCAAATATCGAACCGCAGAGAGAGGGATTGGGTGCATTGTCGTTGTTGAATGGAGGTATAGGAATGGGTAATCATGGCGGAGGAAGCAGTGTGGGATTTGGCCCTGGGATGGGGATGGGGATGGGTGCTGTTATGGGTGGTTATCCAATGGGGGGAGATGGGAAAGGAGACCCAAGAATTAAATTACAACTTGAGAGGACGGGTTTAGAATACTTGGTTGTAAGACGTCATCAGGACCCCGTTGGACGCGGTGTTAAGAGATTAGAAAAGATGGGGGTGCTTGGGCATGGGGGAAAAAATATTCATGGAAATGGTTATGCACATAGTAAGGGTTCGAGTGCGAATGTGAGTCGAGCGGGTAGTTTGAGGGAAAGAAATGGAAATGCGAGGAAGGGAGCAGGACAAAGTTTTGAAGGGGAGGATAGAGAGAGAGGTAGTGATACTGATAGGGATGGAGGTGGTAGTGGATTAGACGAGGAAAATGTCGCGACTCTTTTGAGAAGTTTGTGGGAGAAAAGTTTCGAGGGGAGTGGTAGTGCTGATTAGGATGTTTCGAAAACTCGATTATGTTTCATTATGTTGCATTTGGGTCATGGTGATTGGTAATGCATAGGATGAGGATGAGGATGGGAATGCGGATATTGAATCATTAATAAAGGAATGTAGTTTTTGCCGCTTGTAGGGCGTTGATGGGATACGCCCCTAATATTGCTTGCTTGCTGGCTGGCTAGTGAGCTCTGAGCGTGAGCCGATGAGCTGGTAGGACTTAGAATGAATGTTTATCTACCTATCTAGTTGACGTAATGAATTATTTATTTACTTATTTATTTGCTTGATTGATTGTATACATACATATATGAGATATATGGATATATTTCTGTGTTAACGTGTTGATGTGTTGACGTGTTCGCGTGTCGGGAGTCGATTCCCGAAAAGCATTCATAGATATTATCACTGTGATAATGAGATTATGAAGGAGGAATTATGATTGACTTGGCTGTTTGGTAATGTCTTTTTCTTCAATGCATGGAGGAGTTGTTTGGTTTGTATGAGATTTCTTTTATTTTTCTTGTATGTGTTTCATTGTTGTTAAATGTGAATGAGGATGGTTGGGGTGGTTAGAGAGGAAGAGGGGGAGAATGAGAAAGGGGGGAGAATGAGGAAAAGGTTAAGATAAGGGCAAGGGCAAGGTCAAGGGGAGCCTGAAGAGTGATGAAGACACTGCTCGATATTTGAGAGAAGGAGGAATGGTCAAAAGAGGTTTATGAGGTGGAGGTTATAGGGAGGCTTATGGTTGGTGAAGATTATGGATGGAGATGGAGATAGAGTTTGTAGGGTCATCGGTATAAATAGATGAGAGAAGAAAATCATGAAAGAAGGTCATCAGCGATTGTCAGATGCGGAATTTGAGGAGAGAGGAAAGGAAAAAAATAAAAAATTAGTCAAAATGATAATTTTAAATAATTGATCTTGTCAATAGTTAATTGTCACAGGAATATTCTATATATAACCCAATTAACTATTCATAAGAGTGGCGTCATTTTTCTATAATATTAATTATTTATTGAAAGTTAATTATATATTTTAAAACAATAAATGAATATATTAAAATAATACTTATATTATATATAAGATTAATAAATAAAAGTTTTATTTTATATTAATTTTATAAGCTTTTTTAATAAAGTTTATATTGTATAAGTATGAAATAAGTATTATATTTATATTATAACTATGAGTTATTAGTTATTGATAATATATACTGGGGTTTAATATTTAAAGCTCTTGATAGATATAGAGTTGGGATGGGATGGGATGTTTAGACAGTGTTAAATAAAAGAGATATTGAACTGGGTATAATGGGTTGGAATAGGGTTTTGGAATATACAAATTTGAGGGGAAGTTCAGATTTTAGACTTCATATATAGATATTTAATTATCATTCTAGTTCACGGTAGCAAAGCTAGGCAGGTAATATAAGATATGTATGCAAAATATTCCATTCTATTGGTATAATCCCTAAGCTCCTATGCAATGCAATCATATATTATGACCCAAACTTTTACTAAACCGCATGCTCACAATCCTCAATGCAAATTCAACCTCAAGATCTAAACAACATCAAACCCTCCTCTTCCTTCAATGCTTCATCTTCACTAATATCCTCCTCATCTGCATTCTCTCCCAAATCCAACTTCCTACCCAATAAAGTCGCAAAAAATCTATCTCTCGCGGTTTCTTCCCACGTATTTCTATCCTCTGGTGCCATGAAATTTTGTAATTTTTCATGAACTGTGAATTTCATTTTTCTGCCTTTGCTAGCCTTAGTATCGACATTCTTCCTTGTCTTCGCTTCCTTGACTGCAGTCCATTGCAATGGTTTACCGGCTTCGCCAGCGCCTGCGGAAGAAGAATCAACCATTCGTTGATCGACCAATTCTTTGAGAAGTAATTGATAGAAATCAGCATCGTCATAAATGTTAGGGTCAGTGGTGAGCTTCATCTGTTTTTGAACGGGAGCACAGGAGCGAGGGACCTTGGTGCGGGAAATTAGATGCTCGGAACTTGAGAGAGTATCTTGAAGAAGAGAAGTGATGGATTGTTGAGGCGCATTAGGATTGAGTTTGCGAGAGACAGGAAGGGCGGTTGTAGCGCGGACTTTGCTAGACCATTTTTCGAGGACGGTTTGTCGAGTATCAATGTTAGCAACCTCGGAGGCCTGCATTCGCTCCCAAATAGCCGAAGAGGAGAGGGAGGAATCAATACCGCGCTTCCGTTTCTGTCCTGTTTTAGAGGTAGTGGATGCCTTTGAGAGATCATGTCGAAGTCCATCAATTGTGTTCCATAGCTTAATGGCGGCCTCTTCTGCGGCTTGGAAAGGGTTCTCATCGCTGTCCTCCTGATCTTTATCATTGGCCGCAGCCAACGAGTTTGTCGCTACCAAGGCCTTTTGAAGACGTATACGAACATTGAGAAGCGAATCGAATGCTTTGCGTTGTTGTTTCACGGCTTTTCCCTTGTCTGCATCTGCCTTTGCTGCCTGCGAAATTGTTGCGACAACCGTTTTCTGTTCCTCGCCCATGATCTTTCGCAATTCAGCACGTCTCGCTTGCTCATCCTCATCATTTTCCTCGTCATCGGATTGCTCTTCTTCACTCTCCTCATCACCGCCAACTTCCTCCTCACCACTCTGATCTGGGTCTTCCGAATCTTCTTCGCCAAAATTTCCTTCGATATCTCCTGTGGTCTCGGCGTGTTGAGCGTCGACATCCAAAATATCTTCATCCGTCTTATCTGCCTCCTCATCCTCAATATCCTCCTCGTTATCATCAGCTTCGTGATCGTCTTCCTCTTCAGATAATTTCACGCCCTCCTCACCACCACTATCCGACATGAAATCAGCAGCAGTAGGTCTTTTCTTCACCCCATTGACATCGATGGGTTTTTTCGCTTCAGCAGGTTTCTTTGGCTTTCCACTCCCTCGGAAAACGAAGTCCTTGAACCTCTCTTCGTCACTCTCTCCCAAAGCCTCATCACTATCGACCTCCATATCGTCAAACTCTCCATCAAAATCCATTCCCTCAAATTTCTCTTCATCAGCACTTCCATATGTCGAGTTAGGTTCATCCTCATCATCGCCGTTCATCAATTGTTCGCGACTGACTCGAGATCCGGCGTATTGAGGTCCAAGAGCAACTTCTTCTGGTTTTCGAAGCTTACTCTTTCTATAATACTTGATCAGCAAGAGTCCATTCAACCGGTAGTGAGAAGATTCCTTACCCAACTTGAACATAATGTTCTGTCCCCGCTAACCCATCATCACTCTCATCACCACTTTCCGAATCGCTCTCTTGCGCCGGCTTATCATCTTCCGGATCGAAATCTGCCAAAAGAAGCCCGGTCAGTAAAAGATGAGCCCTTACTTGTTAGTCAAGTATATAAACTTACCTTTAGGAACAGAATCCTCTAATTCCTTAATCTGTTTTGCCAAATTCTTTGGTATCGCCATATTGTTTACTATTCTCTCAAACTTTGAGAATTTTGTGTTTTTCCGCAGAAGTTCAATCCAAAAAATTATTTTGGAGCTCCCCACGATCTTGGCGCGCTAGCGGGCGCATATCCGCTCAAAAGCATCGCATCCTGTTAGAGCTTCAATTCAACATTGGTACAAAATGAAGCCACGATTATTTTCTACTCTGCGAAGGTTGCAACATGAGAACCCTTTGGTATGTTCAGTTCTTTTGAAGTAAGGAAGTTACATGAGAAATTGATTGTTGGCGCATATCAGGGATTACCACGAACTGGCAGCATTCCGCGCATGCAGCGTGGATTGCCCGAAAGAAAAAAGATAAAAGATGTAAAGAAAGTTATTGCAGTTTCATCTGCGAAAGGAGGAGTTGGAAAATCGACGCTTTCTGGTTCGTATTTCCGGTGATCTCATATCAGAAAGTACTGATGGAATAGTTAATCTTGCACTGGCCTTTGCTCGCCGTGGTCTACGAAGTGGTATTTTAGATACAGATATCTTTGGTCCCTCGATACCCACATTACTCAATCTATCTGGGGAGCCCAGATTATCTTCAAGTGCGTCTCTGGTAAAATGCAATAGTTGAAACACGTCTGATGTTTGGTCGGCAGACAATCAACTTATACCCCTCTCAAATTATGGCGTAAAATCTATGTCGATGGGTTATCTAGTGGGTGATGCAGCGCCTGTTGTATGGCGTGGATTGATGGTGATGAAAGCATTACAGCAACTTCTACACGAGGTCGACTGGGGTGGATTGGATGTTTTGGTTCTCGATTTACCACCAGGAACAGGAGATACTCAGTTGACTATAACACAGCAAATTGTACTTGATGGTAAGTCCATTCTTCAGGTCGAGTGAGGGTACTGAGTATTTTCAGGAGCGGTAATTGTGTCGACGCCTCAAGACATAGCTCTCAAAGATGCCGTGAAAGGTATCAATATGTTTAAGAAGATTGATATTCCTATTCTGGGAATGGTACAGAACATGTCACTATTTACATGCCCGCACTGTCAAAACAGCACACATATTTTTGGGTCGCATTCGGGAGTCACGCATGCTTGTAAAGAGCATGGGATTGATTTTCTAGGAGATATACCATTACACGCGAGCATTTGCGATGACGCGGACAGGGGAAAACCGACAGTTGTAGCCGAGCCTGGAAGCGAAAGAGCAAAGGCATTTATGTCAATCACAGAACTAGTGGGAAAGAGAATCGGCTTGTTTTAACAATATTTATTCAAATAGGAATAAGTACAGTCAAGGGCCGAGCAATGGGCAATAGTAATATCGCAACGCTAAAAACACCTGGGGAGAAAATGAAATAAGAAGGAGAGCAATGAGAAAGAAGCAGCCAGCCATGTTGTCAAGTGCAGGGTTCTTCGTACCTGGAATTTTGGTTCAAGGTCAGGTCAAAACAGAAATCTCCAGAAGGTCGTGATGCTCAGTGCCCTATACAAAAGCAATCTTTAGCATGTTTCATTGTGCATCAGATAATAATACTGTTAGGAAATTATGTTCATTCGAGGAAGAAGTCTAGCCCTCGTACGCAAAGCCCATGTTAGCCTCCATCCAATTGTCCGCGATGATGCAAAAGAAAAAGAAAAAGTAGAAAGGGAAATCCCGGCCTGAACACCTATACTTGCAGAGAATTACCCTTTTCTCTCCCCATCCCTTTCTTGCTCCTAAGCAAATCCTTCATCATCACCGTTCGTTTGATATATATGACGACTTCTTGTCGGATCTTTTCGCATACTTTGTCCCGATCCGGTAAATCCAACTACACAGTCAGTTAGAGAATACGAATTTAAAAAGATTAAACGAATATTCCTTACCTCTGCCATTGACGCCATCAGGTGTGCGAAACATACTGTCCTTCTTCCCTGCCTTGCCAAATTTTCCCTTCGCAGCAAAATCTTGCCATTTCTTCTTACCGTCATCTAGTTCTTTCTTTGCCTTGATCTTCTTAGGTACCTTGGCTGGTCTTGTGGGCCCGTCACTGACTTTACTTGGCTCGCGCTTGGATTGCTGCGCAAGCTCTGGATCAATATCGGCGGCTGCTGAAATAACATTCGACGTCGATGGGGGTGTAGGAACCGAAGCTACGACTGGTGTACCATCAGCTTTACGCTTGTTTGGGTTGACTATGGGTTTGATATCCTTGGCCCGCAGAGTCTCTGTGGTATCATAGTTTTTGAACTTGACAATATAGACAGGAGATGTGGACGAGCCAGTTATAGATGTGATTCGGGCTGGATAAAACCCTTTGTCGCCTGAATGCCATTTTGCCAATACCATATCGTTGACTGAAAAGCTCGTGACAACTTCAGGCTCTTCTGCTGGAGGTGGCGCTGCTTTCTTGAAGGCAGGGTGGTTTTCTCGCGACCATTTTTCCTTGACTGGCGGTTCCGAAGATTTTATTGGTTGGGCTACAGGTGCTGGAGCTGGCTTTAGTTCTGCGATCGTTGACTCGGTGAGGGAAATGACTTCTTCGAGTTCAGCCTTTAGTGTCTGAAGCTCTACATTATCAGGATCAGCTTGAAGCCCCAACTGAACAGTTTCTAGCTATAACAATATCAGCATCGTAAATACGCGACAAAATCAAAATGATAACCCGCGAGCTTACTTGCAGCTTATACTCCTTGATATCATTCTCTAATCCCGCAAGTTCCGACATGGTAGGTCTGGGTGTCTTCACTCGTGTATTGAAATAGAGATTTGAATGTATATCTTTGTTGTAATGTAGATGTAAATGCTGGTTTCAGAAAAGTATAGGAAACAAAAGTGTCGCAAAACGATACTAAGAAGGACATGTGTTGTCGATGGAAACAATCAGATGTTCAGACTTGGGCAGCGATGATAACCTTAATTTTGGACAGACACGTGACACGCGACACGGGCTTACTAAGAGCCGATACAAGTTACCATCTTGGGAATTCCCCATCTCGATCTTGACCACGACATCTCAAGTTCGCCAACCTACCCCTAGGTTCCAGAAATTGATTCGCGCGTTTATTACTCAAGCCTAAGAGGAGGACCAGAAATTCTGTGCATTACGCCAGTACATGCTAACCGACGGATGATTTACAGTCTTCCAGTTTTCCACATCCCACACAGGTTCCATCACCAGGGAGCTAGCCTCCTAAACAACAAAAGATGCAAGGCTTCAATATGGGACGTTATGTCCCTCCTGATCAGGAGGGACTGATGAGTGGAAACCAGTTGCATGGGAAGCACGCACTGGGGGCTCGAGCGAATAAGATTTCTCAGGGTATCTTAACAGTACGATTCGAGATGCCATATCCTATCTGGTGCACACACTGTCCAAAGCCTACAATAATAGGACAAGGAGTACGATTCAACGCAGAGAAAAAGAAAGTAGGCAACTATTTCTCCACCCCGATCTATAGTTTTCGCATGAAACATATTACTTGTGGTGGTTGGATTGAGATACGGACGGATCCGAAGAATACGGCTTATGTGATCACTGAAGGGGCGAGAAAACGAGACACCGGCGAGGATAAAGTTATGGAAGGGGATGTCAAAATTTTGTCCGAGGACGAAAGGGAGAAGCTAAGAAACAATGCATTTGCAACTTTAGAGGGGAAAGTTGAGGAGAGAGAAAGGCTAGTAGCTAGCAAGAAACGACTGGAAGAGCTGCAAGATCTTTCCAACCAATGGGAAGACCCCTATGAAAGGAATAGAAAATTAAGGAACACTTTTCGAGAAGGGAGGACGAGGCGAGAAAAAGAGGCGGGCGTAGCATCCGCATTACAAGATAAAATGAGTTTAGGCCTCGACTTATTGCCAAAACACGAGGAAGATGCACAGAAGGCTAGTTTCATTGAATTTGGGGATAATGATTCTCATGCCAGTATCACTAAAGCAATCTCGAAACCTCTATTTGGAAACGATAACCCACCGCCCAAAGCAGAGAGAAAGGGCCAAAAGCTCTCACGGAGAAAGCAGGCTGAGGCAATAGTAGCAAAACATCGTAAGGATGTTGTGGCTGAGATAAGAGGTAATACCAGAGCTGCGATTGATCCATTTCTCATCAACAACCAGCCAAACGGCGCCAAGAACACGCCAAAACCCTTGTTGGTCGGAATCAAGAGGAAAAGATCTATCCCTGGTCTTGAGGAGGCTCCATCGACAAGAAAAGTAATTGGTTTGGTCGATTATGATTCCGACGATTGATATTATGGATGTGCGGTAAATCATTTAGATCGGACTGTGATATTGGGTTTTCATGAGCAATATTTGCAATACCCTTTTGCTGTCGGGATATGCAGTGTCAATGGACAATGAGGAGAACATTCTAAGCAGGCTTGAAATGATTAAGAGGTACTGCGTTTTCGTTGTTCAAGAGGCTTTCCAACATATATCTACGTACCAGCAGGCCAGCTCCGTCATGAGGATATGGTAGAGTCCTACAGGGAGCTTACACATCAACGGTAAGTTCGTATCGTCTAGCCCTGCAAGGCGCCCTGACACAGCCTTCTGGTCAATTCCCTTGGTGTGGAACCGACCTTGACGCACGAGCCAATACCGGTCAGCCATAACACGACCTTCAAAAGTCATCAAGTGAGTGGCACTTTGTTATTATCAAGACTTCAATAAGCCAGCAACATCTTTTGCCCAAAATGCAATAGGTGTAATCATTCCGAGACGGTTCTGTCGCTTGGTTTTGGCGATTGGGCTGGAAGCAGGAATTCTGCGAGTTAGTCCTTTTTTTATATCCTTCCAATCACCCCCTTTGTCCTTGCCGGACTTGTCGGACATGAACCAAGACGGAAATTACCGATTTACCCAAAAGTTTTGTTGCACATCTGAATGACGATGTGTTTTTTTACCAAGTCTTATCGGTGACAGTGAGTAAGCTTATCAAACGAGGTGGATTTGCATAACCTAGTATTTCACAGACCATCATTAGTAGATTAGCAAATGAAAAGCAGCTTTCTTTGCAATAGAAAGATCTTTTGGAGACAAGGACCACTCTTATCCCAAATCTCAGCATCTGCTCAAAACACATTACTTGCGTCTCTTCAGCTCTTCCAGTTTCCGCAGATCAATATACTGGTCAATTTATAGTCCTAATTGCAAGACATCATCAGCGCTCTCAAATTTCCGACCTCCGACATGAATTGTACGAGCTGTGCTTACGCATTTATATGTTATCAAGCCTCATGAAGCATCCCCATGCTTTCATCAAAGACCAAAGACCAAAGATAACTGTTTTTGCCCTGTATCATGGAGGCGGGTGCAATGGGGCTCAGAGTATGTTTCTACTGTTACTTGCCATTACTGAATTACAACAGTATAAATGGTTGATGGTTATCGTTTGGGTATAGGGGCAATCCGAGATCCATTCATCATTAGATTTCAGACCAAGGATGTTGAAATATCAGCAATATTCAAGCTTTGTGTTATTTTTTTTCTCTGGCTCACATCTCAGCTTCATCGCTTTAGCTTTTCTCTCATGTTCAAGAACCCTTAACCTACCTCGGCATTTATCTTATGCTTTGTTGTGATTTGGATGGGTAGCTGTATCAGTCTCATGTTAACAAGGGTAACAAGGTATTCTAGTTATCTGCTCAAGCTCCTGCAGTTGTAGCGTTGTGCCTTCACCTGCCTAAGATTCAACCGCCTCTGGAGTAACTAGAATGACCGCTCAATTGAATGATATATGTAAATCTAATAATACTTTGTTATCTTCTCGGGAAAACGATTTTTGTTCGAATGCCTAAATTGTGTCAGATCCTATGCACCACGTGATCATCGATAAGGAACTTCCGAGATGGTCAACCTTCAGTATCTCCAAATCCCCAACGCCACACGGGTAACTTTGTGATATTTCCACAGTATTACACTGCATGTTTTGAGGTTATACTAGTGAGTTTGCCAAGGGTATTCCATTTTCGGCATGGTAGTCACAGTACTCACAACAATTGCTACTTAGGCAACCACAGGACTGCGCCTCTAAGCCTTGGGCAAAGCTCTATAATATATGTATGTATAATGCTCCTGCAATCCCAAAATCTTCAAACTCTTTCAAAATCACGACAACTATCTGTAATCACAAAACCCCTAAATCGCCTTCCTACGTTTAAAATGGCGTCCGCAAATCCTATGCCTATGGGACGCGCTGCCAGCTCCAAACCCGGTCACAGACCCAGCAGCGACATAGCCTCGTTCAAAAAGGTACTCTCTTCTTCTAAAAGGGTTCTCGCTCTTTGTGGTGCCGGTCTTGGTGCCTCTTCTGGCCTTGACACTTTTCGAGGACCAGGTGGATTATGGCGCAATTATCGAGCGGAAAATCTCGCTACCATGGATGCATTTACGAGAGATCCGGGCTTGGTTTGGTTGTTTTATTCGTACAGGCGTCATAAGGCTCTAGCGGCTGAGCCGAATAAGGGTCATTTTGCACTAGCTGAATTGGCGAGGAGGATGAAGAGAGATGATGAAGAGGGGTTTGTGTGTTTGACGCAGAATGTTGATGGTGAGTTGGGAGAGATGCGTTTTATCTTGCTTTTTGTTGTCAGGTGTTGCGCTTAAAATGTACTGCTTTTGGAAAAAAGTGGGAGTTGCTAAGTGGCAATCGTGGTAAATACTTTGTCGATTTAATATCCATGATCTGAGTTACATAAATCTACTTTTAGCGATATCTAGTATTTGCTAATTCAGTCAGGTCTGGCTCAACGTGCAGGTCATCCGGAAGGTTCACTCAAACTTCTCCATGGATGTCTCTACGACATCAAATGCGCCGACCCCGTTTGCGATTACCGCGAACGCAACAATTTCGACGATCCTTTCCATCCATCCATCGCAATCACCAGCGAAGATGACGAGAAACTTTTACCCGCAGCAGCCAACGAGACAGTGAGAACTTTCCTCCCCCTAACCCTGAGCCCTGCAATGCTATCCCGGGCTGGGCCACAAGTCCAAGTAGGATGCAGCTTCCTCGACATTACACATAGCTAATACACTCCCAGCAAGCCATGATCACCTTCCTCGATCCTAACAAAAGCACAAATACCATTTTAAAAGATGAGCTTCCCCACTGTCCCAAATGTACCACTGCTCTCCTACGTCCAGATATCGTCTGGTTTGGCGAGCCTCTCCCGGGTGATACTCTAGATGAAGTAGATCGATGGATTGGGAAAGCACCCGTTGATCTTATATTAGTTATTGGGACCACGGCGAAAGTTTACCCAGCAGCGAGTTATGTAGATGTAGCTCGTAGTGCGGGTGCGAGGGTTGCGGTGATTAATATGGATGCAGAGGGATTGGGTAGTGCGGGGGGTTTGGGAAAGAATGATTGGTTGTTTTTGGGGGATGCGGGGACGATTCTGAATGAAATTTTGAGTCCTTTAACTGAAGAGGAAGTGAAGAGTGGGGAGGAGGCTTCGAAGGTATAGAAGGTGTGGAATAGTCGCATTGAATACGGGATAATTGAGGTTCATGTCCGGACGGTTAGATGCAGCTTTCTGACCGATATCTAGAAAAGTGACTGTATCGGCCTATAGAGGAAGTAGTCTTTACCTCAAAGCCGAACCTCTCAGTCCTTCGAACCCTAAAACTTTCGAGTCTTCACATCGAGAAGACATCTTTTTTTTTCGATTAATATGATCTTGCACTCAATATTTCGAATAGCATTCGTTACAAATTATTGCAACACACACGTACACATACACATACACATACACATACTAAGAACCTCTCTCATCTTTCAAACACTGAATCCGAATGGATCGTCTTACCCACATCACACATTCAACCCTAAGACATAGAAATTTCAAGTATTCTATTAGTCAGATCCCATTTCTTTTCATCCAAACCAGCAAGTTTCTCTTCCATTCTCCTCTATTCGAACGCATGGAAGATTAAATAACGGTGATTTTGCACATAGACTCCAATATATTATCAGTCATAGTAGATACTACCTAGATAGTTACCTTTAAGTTAATTCATAGCGCGACTACCCTGGAATATTTTATTTCTTATATCGTATATTCTATGGTATACATAATATGCCATTCCGGCTAAAAAGCATAGATAAGTCCACTCAGCTTTACATTTCAGGATTCTCTTAGTGATAGATATCTTGCTTTGGTGTCCTTATTATATAAAGTAAGGTTTATTTTGGGATTGTGGCATTCTTGTGTTCTATCATAATTATATTGATTAATGAGATATTTCGTTTTGATATCTGGCTGCTAGCAAACTTTCATGTCTGCTTGTTCGCTTCATATCATTTAGAATAGTGAAGCAGTAGGGAATAGAATGGAGAACGATTTTAGATGAAGTAAATGTAAGCTTAGCATTTATTGTTTAGTGGAGAGTTATTATTGTTTATCTTTCTACTACAAACTGTGGTATTTATCAGCATGAAGGCGTGTCCTTATTTACGCAACGACACAACCACCATCCTCCATCCTCATCCCCGTCCTCATCCCTGCCACTTAAACCTACTCTCCCTAAACATCCCCACCATCCCCGTAGGAAGCAATCCCTTTTCCACAACATTCAAGCCACCAAACCTCTCCTCCATATCCAATCCATACAACTGCACAATCCACTTCTGATATTCCGACATTTTCTCCCGCTGTCTCTCAAACACTTCTCTCCCTACCGTAACATCAACCCGACATTCCTCCGGCTCAGACTTCAAAACATCATACGCAGCATGCAAACGGCTTGACGTGCGTTCTCTATACTTTGTATATTCTTCAAATGATGGAAAGCCGACGCTTTCAAGAGCCGGATCGTGTTTAACTCCATTACGTGTAAGCACAGAATCACCATTTTCGTATACCTTTTTCGCGGCTTCGTAGTCAGCTCGCTCTTTCAGAAAAAATATATCCATAGCTTCATCTGGATTTTTCCTGACCTGGTCGCGGATCAGATAGAGCGGTACGAAAGGAGATTTGAGATCGAGACCTCCCATGGACATGGGGAAATAGAGGTAACCCTCTGGGATGTTTTCGACGCCGAAGCGGGAATGGAGCATAGACTTGAGAGTGGAAGTGACGGAACCACCGGTTTCGGAAAAGAGTTGGGTTTGGATTCGCGAAAAAGTGGTGAGCATATCGTCGACGTGAGCGAGTCCGAAACAGTGGGCTGGTCGGCCAAAATTCGTGGAGAAGAATCGAGAACCGTAGATGTTCCAGGCTTGAATCCAATCGAATATGGATTTGCAGGCTTTTAATTGAAGGCTTAGTTCCTTGACGTGGTTGTCGACTAGTTTTTGATCAATCAAAAATCGTCCAGTGAGAGGGTCTAAATACAGGAAGCTCCAACGAACAAGTCCTTGCGGTAGCGACGAAGGAGGTGGGGTGATGATGGTAGGATGGCGAGTTACGGTGCAGGAACCTGTCTTATCCGCGTTGAAGGAGAGTCCCATGAGAGAGGCAAATTCTTGCATAACTTGCCAGCCAGATACGCAAACAGGGGAGCTGCCCCAGAACCATATATCGTCGTGTAGACGGTATAAACGTGCGCCATTAGTCCGATTGTTCATAGCAAAATCAAGACAGAAGAGGACAGTTTCGCCGAGCATATCACTTAGCGGGCCACTGATCGGAGTTCCACGCTTGCGAATGCGAACAGGAGCGGATGGTCCATCGGAGGGAAAGACCATGGGCGCTTCAAGAGCGCGGCGGAAAAATGATAACCATTTAGTGGAAACGCCGAAATGGGATAGCACCGAGAACATACTCGTGTGAGGGAGAGAAGGACCAAACCAGGTGAAATCGGAACGGACGACAGTCAGGGGGCTGCGGAAACGAGTTTGCATGATGATTTCGGTGGCCAGAGTGTGGAGCACTGATTGAGTGATTTTTGTAGGGGATCTACGTGTATCCTTTGCATTTTCTGCATCGTCGTCGGAGTAGCCGCCTCGTTGTTCTTCCGGAGAATGTTGGAGCTGCTCGAGGAAGATATCAGAATTGAAGTGTTCTTCCCTGGTAGCTTCGACGTTTCCGGGACGGTCGTGAGACTGGCCAAGGAAGTACTTGCGCTTGAGTTTATCTGCTTTTGGAACTTGTGGGGATAAGCTAGCCCAGACATTGGAGGAGTTTTTGAACCTGGTAAGCGTTTGCTTGAAAAATACGGACCATTTCACGCCAATGTAACGGAGGAGAATAGTTTGTAGAAGATCTTCGTCGTGGTAAAAACGGTAGCGGCCGTTGATTTGGCGCCGTTGTTCCACAGGTGTACCTTCCGAGGCCCATTTCCACTTGTCGAGCGAAGACATACGCATATTTAGGACGTCGGCGACTTCAGCGAGGACGACCTTTTTGCTTTGAAAGTCCTTGAGAATGGCGCGTTTTTCGTCGGTGAGAAGATCGCTACGGAGGAGGCCGTTGATTACCCATCTTAGGGAGTCCTCGTCGAAGTGCGTTTGATTCTCCATTTCTTTTTCGAAAACTGTGGTCTGGTATCGCAGCCCATGCCAAGCGTTTTTAATGTCATCCGTCGAGGTGAAGAGCTTGGTGAGGTATGACTCAATGGCAGCGGGATCAGTTTCTAGAGGCTCAAACACAAACTCCTCCCACTTCTGCCGCTGCTCGTGCATCTCCTTTCGGCCGACGCTCTCAAAGCTGCTATCAGACGCGGCATTATCTTCTGAGGCTGAGAGCCATTCATTGACAAGTCGACCATACAGCGAGGCATACTCATACTTCAACGAATGAATGTCAAGCTCCTTCTCGAGCTTTTCTTGCCAATCCTTGAGAAGGTCTTCCGAAACCGATGGGTCATGTTGAGCTTGTTGAAGGAAAATACGAATGTTGGACAAAGAGATAGATTTTTTATCTTTGAGCTTGCCCATAGAAGCAAGTTCCTCAATTTGATCCAGCAAGATGCGGAGTTTCTCGCTTTGCTTGGGCTCATTCGACACGGCTTGGAGAAGGTCTGCCTTACCTTTCTCGAATGCGGATCTCTGGCTTGAAATCTCTTCGAGTTTAATGGACGTGATGGAGGAGAGCGTGTGGGAAAGAACATCAGTGGACGCCATCTTTGACTTCTGTTGTGGTGTAGGCGGGGCGGGTTTCTGTGTGTTTCTAGTTGAAGAGGTGCTTCGATAACGAGTAGCTGTGGATGAGAGAGCAATATGATTGTAGGTAAAGAAGAAGAGTTTCCTGGAGGTGATGGAGCGAGATTGGAGAGGAAGAGAGCGGATGAGCAACATATTTATATGTTGAAGGGTTGAAGGAACTTCAATATAAGGTGGATGCAGACAAGGATATGATCAAACTATGATGCTGATCATCATAAACATGTGTAATAATCCCAAAGAAAGCTACCGTTGCCTTTGAAAGGGGCCTGGTATGGCCGAAAAACGAAGTCAATGTGAGAAAATCAATACGTGTTGAAGGAATTATGCTAGTCCCAATTCTTCTTAGTCCTTTTGATCAAACATGGAATTTTCCATGTCAAGATGCAGCGCTTGAAGGATTGATTGCATTGACAAAAGAACTAAGCATGTATCAGGTGGACTCGCAGGTCAAAAATTGACGATGGTGTAGAAAGGCTCTTGTCCTTTTGAGTCAACGGCAAGCCATTTCTAGAACGGGGAGCAAAACGGCGAGAAATTCCGGAGGGCCTCCAAGAAGCTTCAGGGAAGACTCCACCGACAACGGTGGGAAACTAGAAAGAAATTTTCATGGTATCCTTGACACACATGCAGAGGATGACACCAATTACTTTCAATAATGGCGCTGTCAGTGAATGCAAATGAACCGGCCGAGGTTGAGATTGGATTGTTGGAGCAAAAGTATTGAATTTTGACGAGTCCCAAAAAGGTTAGTGCGGGGTCCTAAACTTAGTTCCCTATTTCTCTGAATGGCTTTTCTTCTTTTTCTGCTCTGATCCTTGACCTCTTGCTACCATGGCTCTACTTTGATCAAGTATCAAAATGACATTGAGTTCTACATGCAATGGATTCCAGAAGCAATGAATACTTTGGAGGTATAAAGGCTAGATGCCTTATTTCTCGACCTTCTGCTATCTGCACCCGTCAGCATATGAACCGCATGCTCGGTGCTATCCACAGAGCGCTTGATTACACCGTCCAGTGCTTAGGATTTATTCCTGGGGAAACAGAACGGATTGATGAGGTTCTTGTATTTACAATCGAATATGTCTCTCTGGTAGATAAGCCTAAGTCTACTGCACATTTTCTACACATAGAGCGATGTTTCTATCATCAGGAATAGTTCGCTGGTGAAGCGATATCCGATAATTCTTCAAAGATTTACAGTGAATCCGTATCATTATCGGCGTAGCGCCTGTGAAGAGTGGTAGGAATCTCCTAGATGCTCTCAAGTATTTTCGATATGAAGTGGTTGTCAAAACTCCAGCTGATATTTCCACACAAGCCGCCTTTTGCATCAGAAGCTTATCTCAGGGCAGATGCCTTGTGTATCCACCAAGAGCCACTGACAGAAGAAGTCAGCAAGTGTCCTAGATGCAGCAAATCTAAAAGAAAGCTCTGCATGTTAGCTTGGCTAGTGGTTCCCCTTTCGACGGCTGAAAAGATCCTGCCGAATCTATTAAGAGCTTCAACAATAATCACTGGAATACGACTCAATTGCCTCTAAGACCACATCATACAGGATCATTGTCGTGCTTCGAACCCGCCAATTTGATAAATGCTGGGAAGCACCAAAGCGATCCACAAATTATCCCTGAAATAGACCGTGGATTTTTCAAGAGTTTTCAGTGAATTTGAAGTTTGGGCTCACATTGGTGAAATAATTGCTCCTCCCTGCCCCTCTTCACCCTTGGTCCAGCCATCCAGTATGCAGACGACGGCGAGATTAAAACTCTTTACCGTATGAAGCGGAATATTTTAAGATTCCCACTGATATACTCCTACCAGCCGGCGAATTATAACATGGGAATTCAGCAGTCAAACGTATAGAACTCCCCGATCTCCTACAGGTATTTCAAAAATTTGAATGCAGAGATCCGGCCACAATTCTATAGATTCTCGGGACTATCCACACAATATCAAAATAAATTAGCAATCGACTAGTCGAAGATATACTTGAAGTATACAAAGATGTCACGAGGGTTTCTCATAGAAACAATATAAAGGCTTGAAGTTACTTGTATAGACGAGAAGATGAATGTGAGTGTTAGTAAGGCTCGCATAAGAGATCGTCGTCTCTACCAATACGGGTATCGAATTGGTGTGTATGCCGACATCAAGCTCCGTTCTCGACTCCTACGAGGCCGATTTCCGGACCAATTGCAGCGACCGAATACATGGAAGGCGTGAGTGACAATGCATATCCCTCCGACGACGGCAATCCGCTGATGTGTAAAGGCATGATCGAGGGAATGGGTTGAGGTCTGGACGCAAGTTGACTTCTGGCTGTTGAGCAAGTTTAAAAATTAATGAACTAGGTGGCAGATATCCGTATGCTCAATGGATTTGAAGTTCGTATCTGAGGCCATTTTGACTTTTGGATTCGATATGTGTCTATAGAGGAGTGTTTGACGGTATGATGGGGTCAAAGGATGGACAGTTAGGAGAGGTGAATCCACGGTGCTTGGTTCACGTCAGTTTCGCCACTTGCCCCAAAAAACAGTAAGAGCAACGGCATAGAAGAATAGTATACAGGCGTTAGAGTATAGACAGATGAATACTAACAGGTTAACGTTAAAAACATTACGACAGCGCTTACTGTACAGTGCCAATGTGGTGATTTATTCTGGGGCAGTCTCGGGAGTCGGAAGATATCCGGCTTTGAGAGGAAGTTCGGGTATCGGATAAATACCTGGCACTGTTGATTCTTCTCAGATCGCATGAAGTTCCATATACTGTAACGTTTCAATTGAAGTCGGAATAGTCATGCTGAAGTTTCGAAAGTAAAAGATAAAGAGATTTCAAATCAGAACACAGGGGGCAAGATCTCGACAAGTTCTAGAGCAATCAATTAAGCACAATCAATTGATGCAGTTGACGAGCTTAAGCTTAACTCCCCGTAAAACCCGCAATACCCGCCCCCCACTTTCTCCTCAAATTACTCACAAAATACCGGCACTCGTGCATGCACAGCTTCAAAGCGAAATCCCATTTGATGGCGGACCCGGCTCCAGAAAGACGGTCAAACAAATGGAAAACTCATGACAAGGATGAGATATGGTGTAATCCGTATTGCCGATTGATAGCTACCTTAGCTTCTCCAAAATAACAGGGGAGCTGTGGAAGTATTTGATCGTACCTGGCTCACCAGCCATGTTTATTTACCTGCTCAAATATATCTAGACCCAGTATTTCTCTTGCCAGTGAATGTATGCAAAAGAATATTCCCCAGATACCAATCACTATGAATTCGTTTTTAATAGCGAATTAAAATACTCAAGCTCCTCAAACAATACCTCTAGGCAATCGCAGCTCCAATCCCATTTCTCGCAAAAAAGACCATTGATTGGGTACCTTCACTTCGCAAAAACAACCATTTCGTACTCATCCCACAATGTCTGATCCAATAGAAGAAGAGAACGAGAAACTTCCCATCTCAACCTCAGGAGACTCGAATACCACAACCGAAAATGGCATGGATTTTGTGCCCATCAAAGCTACACCTACAGATATACCTATCTCGAGAATGAACACGAAGGGTAGTCGGACCAATTCGCTGGTACGAACGCGCTCATCTAATGGCTTTGGTTGTGATGATCCGGATAATACTTGGGATGGTAGTGCAGGTGGAATTGGAGGGCAGGAAGTCGATGAGAAGGATCCGTTCGAGGTTCGATTCGATGGTGGCGATAGTGATCCAATGTGTCCAAGGAGCATGGCGCATGGAAGAAAATGGCTGGTAGTCTTGATTGTCAGTGCAAGTTCATTCTGTGTGTAGGTTCTTCCGATATTTTATAATGTTCTCCCAAAATTATTCCTGTGCGTTGGGCACTTGCGGTAGAATTCATCCGTTGATTTTTTGTCGATGTCAAAATTCACTTATTTTGGCATCAGGAAGAACACATAGGGCTGAGTTAAAAAAACGTGGATACTCAAGGATGCTAATCTGACTTGCATTTTAATTAGTACCTGTGCGTCATCAATGTATACCAGTACGTATGCTCAGCTGGAGAAGGAATTTCATTGCTCGAGAGAAGTTGCGACACTCGGACTTTCGATGTTTATCCTTGGGCTTGGCCTTGGACCTATGTTGCTTGGACCTCTTTCGTAAGCATACCTTGAGATCTTCCTCCCATCAACCTACTCACATGAAATAGTGAATTCTATGGTCGTCGTCCAATTTATATTTGCTCCTTCACTTTCTTCCTAATATGGCTTATTCCTTCAGCAGTAGCGCAAAACATAGAGACGATGATAATAGCGAGATTCTTCTGTGGTCTTTCCGGAAGCGCCTTTCTCTCCGTTGCGGGGGGCACCGTGGGAGATTTGTTTAATCGAGAACAACTTCAAGCCCCTATGCTAATCTATACAGCGTCGCCATTCATAGGTCCATCGTTTGGTCCATTGATTTCTGGATTCATCAACCAATTTACCACTTGGCGTTGGACTTTTTATGTTCTAATTATTTGGTCAGCTTGCGACTTAATTTTGATTTTTTTCCTCGTTCCGGAAACCTATCATCCAGTCGTCCTGAGAGCCAAAGCTTGCAAAATCCGAAAAGAGACTGGCGATGACCGCTGGTATGCACCTAATGAAAGGCTCAACAAGTCGATTCCAAAGACTATTGGAAAGTCGCTACTCAGGCCAGGCCAATTATTAATCTTTGAGCCAATGTGTCTTAACCTTTGCATATTTTCAGCTATCTTGCTCGGTATTCTCTACCTATTATTTGGGGCTTTCCCCCTCGTCTTTGAGGTTAATCACGGATTTCAGCAATACCAAGTTGGATTGGCGTTCATAGGGCTGTTCATAGGCATGGTGCTTGCGGCGGCAACTGACCCCTTCTGGCAGAAGAACTATGCAAGACTCATCAAACAGAGAGAACAAATGACAGGAGAGGTCGGTGGATCCGAACCTGAATATCGCCTACCTCCTGCCATACTTGGAGCCTGTCTCGTTCCTATCGGTTTGTTTTTCTTTGCATGGACGACATATTCATCTGTTCATTGGGTTCTTCCTATTATTGGATCAGGGATTTTCGCAATGGGGTAAGTCTTGAAATTTCTTCATTGAAAATGATAAACTTCGTGTCTCAGGAGGTTTCCTGTTAGGTCCCCGAACCGTGTACGTTCCATCGCCGAAGTAGCGTAGGGGGGTCTTGTGCTTTGTTCCTGCATGTAGTTGATCTTGTCATCTGTTTTTTGCATATCTGGTCTTCTTTGGGAAATGTGAAGCTGGATTTTCTTTCTCTTTCATGCCAGAGTCGTCGATGGACTTGATGAATGTCTCACATGACACGCATTTCATGTGGCACCAAAGTACTTTCGAAGTAGCTAACCGATTGGGATTCATGCAGAACCCTTCTTGTCTTTACTGGCATCTTCACATTCCTAGTCGATGCATATCCGCTCTATGCAGCCAGCTCCTTAGCAGCGAATAGTTTCATGAGAAGTAGTTTCGGAGGTAAGTCCACCCAACCTGAAATCCCCTGAGCAGTCACCTATGCACTCGAGGAGAATAAATGCTGAGGCTGAAGCTGGGTAGCTATCTTTCCGCTGTTTGGTATCCAAATGTATCACAAGCTCGGCGATCAATGGGCAACGAGTCTTTTGGCGTTTTTGACGCTTGTCATGACGCCCTTCCCCTACATCTTCTTCAAATACGGGAAGAGGATCAGGGGCCATAGTCGTTTTGCTACCGCGTGATGTGACTTTCTTTCAGCGGTACATGCAACGACAGTTAATATAAATCTGGACATGGGCTTCGAATCATTGGCCCTGCACTTTGGGGTACAGAAAAGTAGCGTTGGATGGGTAAACATTGGCATTATTGGAGTTTGGATTTGCGGGAACCAGTTATTGGATTATTAAAAACGTCGATTTTTTTAACGTTAACGGCCGCTTGTTCATAGAAACGAAGGATCATATAGTATATACCCCCAATCGAAGACATTGTTTAATGAAGCCAAGATGAAAACGAGAAGACGATTCCCAATGGAAAAATGAAGGGCTAATAAGATGTGTCACGGGTAGCACATGTTTGGGGGTTCTTATTTCCTTCCAAGCTACTCAACCCCCAACCACCCCGTCGTCGCAACGCACAATTGCCGAGCTGTAGCGTAACTCGAAATCTTGTTCCCACTCCATTCAGAACCTATCGAAGCGAAACGGCACAATCGTCCATCCAAGCATCGCGAGCAGATTCTAAAGATAGAGTGAATGGAACCCTCGACTTAATCTATCGTGTACCTTCAATACCTGATCCTGTCCTTCACAGCCCATGCCTCGCATATATCTATATGATATACATATTGGATGTGATAGATACGAAGGACATGTGACCCCCTACCTGGAAAGTAATTGATGGAGATAAGTGTGTTACCTATATATGCACGCACGTAGTAGTTGTAATGAGTGAAAATGTTGACGAGCTCTTTTGTTTTCTTTTCCTTTTTTCCATCCGTGATGGTTTTTATTCTGTTCCCATAATTATCGAGAACCATGGGAATGGAACGGGATTTGTTTGGTTGTTGACGGGATGCTGGTGATACGGTGTTTGGCAAGCATTACCGGCTAGCACTTTTTGGGACAAGAACGCGCATACGTGGTAGCTGGGTGGTGAAGGGATGGATATTGGCTAGATGGATGGAGTCGGTGAGTGGGAAGCGAGTAGCGAGTCGGCTTTTCTTTTTGCAGATGAACGTTTTGTGACAGATGGTTCGTTTGTTTGGGTGGGTGGGATGGCTTGCTTGGATGGCAGTGGGTGGGATGGCTTGGCTGGATGGCAGTGGGTGAGGGGATTGGTTGATGGTTTGGTAGGTGGTGGATGCTGGGTGGGTGGATTATGTACGGAGTATGTATTACTGTTTGCTGCTAATGTATGATGTATGATGTATGATGTATGATGTATAATGTATGAATGCATATGCAATGTAGGAGCAGGAGCAGAGTAATGTTAGTTGCTTACTTGCTCGAGTTCACAAGGAAGGAGAGGTTTGCTTTTTAGGTAGCTCTTATTAGCTTTGTAGAGGAGGGGAAACTGTTAGTGAATGATTTGATTAGAGGAAGTGGAAATTGCTGAATTACCTTTAAAGATGTATTGTGTGTGCGGAGTAATATATGTATTTGGTAATGTATTATACGTGTGTATGTATAATGGTAGTAAGCCAAACAAATAAACTTTATAAAGAACTTGTCATACCCAAAATCTTTGCGATTTGACAACTTCCTTCATTGTATGAAAATTCAAGAGATTGTTCAACAACTGTATCTTGTCTTTTATAATTAATCCTCACTCCTCTCTCTCTGTTTAATCATGTGGCTGTGCAATTAATCTCAATTGTGGCTTTATAATGAAATATCAAATTCACCGTCATCTTATCTATTACGACGACGCTACTTACTAGCTTCTACCCGCTCAAGCTGGTCAAAAGCTTCTTCTGTTTGATCTGATGAACACTAAAATTTTCCCCGCGCAAAAAGACCAAAAGACACAGAAGACGCAATAATTGCAACAACAAACCTCGTTCCTGCCACGCGGCGTTGAAGCTTGAAAGAAAAAAGTTTGGGTGATACTGATACTGCTACTAAATACTGTACTCTCTCTCTGATTCAAACTCGAGTACAAAGATCTTCTATTGATTTGCCATTTTCAAAAGGTAATTTGTTTGATCGGGTCAAAATCAAACTCAATTCCAACTTAAAGAAACCAATTGATATCCTAATCTCAGCTTACCCGTCTCTACCCATCCACTCAATCTCATCCACCCAACCACCCAACCACCCAACCATCCAACACCCACCACCACCACCACCACCACCTCCACAACCTTTCCTTCCAAAATCCTTTCATCCGCCAGAGCACACAAGCTAAGTGCAATTTCAATTCGCAGTTCATCGAACCCCGCCGTGTCAATCTGCAACATTTCCAAATCTCTTCCATACGAGGCGAAAAAAAGATTTATATAGGTTCCAATTGAAAAGGGAATACACAAAGCCCTGGCCGCTCGAAATACAGAGGACGGCGAATACCCATTTCCAATATATCGATTTTGAAGTGATACGCAGAAAGGGATAGGATAATTCCATTGCATCAGTAGTGAAAGGCATTTATTTGGGCATCAATGCGATTGCGGTGGGACTAGCTCGCGGATACTTGCAGCACTATTCAGTAACACAGCGTTCGATTATTACATTTGCGCATTCCCTCCAGCACGAGAGAGGAGGCTTGGTGGAAGGAGTAGGTTCTCCGCGTGACTATACATGTGTGGATGTAGTGATTTGCGAGGGACTACCTAGGTTTCGGATTGGTTGAAAAAAAAAATAAGAATCGAAACAAGATTGTCAAAAAGGGAAGGGGGTGAGATTTTGGATCCAAAGAAATTACGAGAAATACGGAGCGGCCGAGTCGGGCAAACCTACCTGGTTTCTGGGAAGGAATTACGGAAGAGTGAATTGGGCCGGTGAAATAGCGGTGCATGCGAACGCGTGCTGGTGCTCGGATAGGCACGCGGCGAAACGTGGTAAGGGATTGAAATACACGGGTACTTACATTGCGGCAAGAATTTATTTCGGAGTATCGCTAGGATTACCCTTTGTGGCATTAAGATTGCTCGCAGACGCAGGAAGGTGGTAGAAGTGTGCGCTGGAAGTGTGGGAGTGAGGAAACAAGGTCATTGTGCATTGTTGCTGGACGGGCGGTTCACGGCACCATCCTGTGTTGCCTTGGTTGTGCGACGAGGCTGCTGCAGCAGGGCTCCTCTTCAGGGATTGGCGAGGGAGGTTGACTGGGGCTTCTATTGATTGGGGTGTGGTGTCGCAGAAACGAGCTAGCTTCTGCACAAGTACCAAGTGAGGTATTTAAGACAGGATGTCGGGAGAAACTGAGATAGATGATCCTGAGGTTTCGGATGGCGCTTCGGAGAACGATTATAGTGATCATGAGCAAGAGCTTGATGTTGTAGGAAAAGAGGACGATAATCAGGAAATGGCGGAACAAAAAGTAAGACCGGACGGTGATGAGAATGGGAATTCTGTGGGAGCAGCAGCTACAGCTACAAAACCGAAGTTCGATCCTAAAGATCCGCTGAGACCTAGAAGAAAGAAGGCAAGAAGAGCTTGTTTTGCTTGTCAACGGGCTCATCTAACTTGTGGTATGTTTGTTTTCTCAAGGCTTCATTTTCAGGCTCTTTTTTGTGCCAAGAGCCTTACATTTCATCAACTTTTTCAACATTTTTATTACCATCATCAAGATTTTCAGTGAAATTTGCTACATGTGCTAAGAATGAATTCAATAGGTGACGAGCGTCCATGTCAACGTTGTATCAAACGAGGTTTAGCAGATGCTTGCCAGGATGGCGTCAGGAAGAAAGCAAAGTATCTTCACGATGCTCCACCAGAAGCTCTTAGGCCTGTTTTAGGACCAACTTACAATCAGCAAGTGAGCAACAATCGAGCAACAGCGGCATCAACTCCAACGGAACCTTCACCTGGTATGGGAAACTTTTTCTCCCAGCCTGATACATCGCCATCTTATCCACTTTTTGCTGCTAATCAACAAGGTCAAATGCCACCGCCATTGCAGAATCGACTCTCTTTTGGCAGTAATCAACCATCGCCGATATCTCCAACTTTCCATACAGTAGGGAATCGACCAGCTGGAATGCAAGGAATTTCTCTGCCGCAAGTTTCGAATGACTCTCATGCGGCATTTGGCGGTGGTGCATTTTTCGATCCTAGTAATCCAGCACTGTTTAACTTTGACCTAGAAGGATTGAATTTTGGAAATCACTATGGAGCACTGGAATTTGGAATGCTCGGGCATATGGCATCAGGCTCAGCAGAAACACCACCACAAGATTCATCTGCAGGGATGCCACAGAATGTTGGCGATCTAGGCTATAACAACAATCCAGCATTCAACAATAACGCCGCCTTTAATCAGATCTACTCCCACGACGCATTACCGGATTTTGCTGTAGGTATGGACAGGCAAAATGGAGGAAACGTCTTCGCCAACAGTAACCTACATCACGGTTTGCCTCATGCGTACGCAATAGCAACAGGTGGTAGTCAACACAGCCCTAGCACTGATGCAAGTCCTGCGGCAAGTACAATGGGATTTGAGAGCTCGCCGACTACTACTAATTACCCAGCACCACCAGGTGCTCACAGACCAGCAAAACGACAGGATACGAAATCTGGACCATCCGGAAAGCTTGGACCATCATCAGCTCTTGGAAAGAGGAATCGGGATCCTTCATCTATCTACGATACAGTTCACGAACCTTATTCTTATACTACTGGCTTTCATAGCTTGACTGCTTTCATCCAAAAGCGATTCTCTCCAAATAAGACACTTCGAATAGCAAAATCGCTCGCTTCCATTCGGCCATCCTTCATCTCTTGTACAAAAACACTTAATCGACAAGATTTGGTCTTTATGGAAAAGTGTTTTCAAAGGACCCTATTCGAGTATGAAGATTTCATGTTGAATTGTTGCACGCCGACACTAGTTTGTCGGAGGACTGGAGAAATAGCCGCTGTCAATAAAGAATTTACCCTCTTAACTGGATGGAGAAAGGAAGTCCTCCTGGGGAACGAACCGAATCTTAATATCAATACAGGAAATAGCGGTGCCTCGTCTTCAGGAAGTTCAGGTCGAGGAAGTTTTACGACCCCTAGAATGCGCCCTATAAACCTTGTTGACTCGAAGACGGGTAATAAACCTCAACCGATCTTCCTCGCGGAACTTTTAGATGACGATAGCGTCATTGAATTCTACGAAGATTTTGCAAGATTAGCATTTGGCGACAGTAGGGGAAGTGTTACGACTCGTTACAAGCTGCTCCAATACCAAACTGCGAAGGATAATTCCCAATCTCCTGAAGGCGATAAAGGTAAGCGGAAAGATATTGTTGGGTTTAATGGCGCTGGTATTGGTGGAATGGGTAACAGGATAAAGGAAATTGATGCGACGCATGGGATTGAGACTTTACAGCCGGATGGAAAGGTGGATTGCAGCTCTTGTTGGACGATTAAGAGAGATGTCTTTGATATTCCAATGTTGATTGTTATGAATGTGAGTATTTCTTTTTGTTTCGAAGGGCAGCTTGATGAAAACGAGGAATGATGTTGGTGAGATGAAACTAACGATCTGTAGTTCCTTCCTTGCATCTAGATTCTATCTAAATATCATTCACGCCAACTTACCCTCCTCCTCTGCATTAAAATAATACCCTCTTCAAGTCACGCGATACGATGCTTTCCCTTCCCCTACATACCTTTGACTTCACAACTCCCTTTTACACGGCTTCATTTCATTATTTGTTTATGTTTGCATGCATGCATAAGGGCCGGGGCAAAAAATGGCGCAAGCTTGTTTGGGTTCTTTTTGGGACTTGGACTTGGATATAATGGGGGTTTGATGGGAAAAGAATTGGATTGGAATTCCTCGCATGCATTTACATTTTTGAACATCGACGAAATTTGATCTTATATATCCTCCTTGGAGAGATGGGTTGATGAAATGAGGAGATGAAATGAAGGAGGTTTCTTTCATAGTATGCTTCAATGGATTGGGGCATTGTTTGTGAATACTTTTCGGGATTCTTTTTCGCTGGATTTATATTCATATTCATAATTCACATTGATATGCATATTATTGGATTTTCATTGGCATTGCATACATTTTTGGGCATGGATTATTATGGATGGGTTTTGGTTTCGATGGATGGATGGATGGATTTTTTTGGGATGAGATTGGGTATGGGATGCAATGCATGGTATATGATATGAAACGGTATGGATATGAGTATTGAGAGGAGAATATTTGAGCTGATGAATCGACTGGGAGATGAGAGATGAGATGAGATGAAATTAGTTGCGATGCGGAGAAGTCAGGATGATAAAAAAAAAAGGGAAAGGGGGATAAGGGACGAGTGGGTGGTAGGTGTGAGTGGATTGGGTGGCTTAAGACTTAAACTAAGACTTGGGGAAGGAATACTTGGGGTGCGTATGGGAATGGGAATGGGAATGGGAATGGGAATGGGAGTGAGAAGGAATACTTATGTATTTAGAGTGGGGAGCAAATGAATTGTGGTGAATGGATTGAGGAGATGATGAAGGGGATGTTGATTTTGATGTTGATTGGATAGGAAGATTGGATGCATGGATGGATGGATATGAGATTGATTGAATTGGAGACGTGAATGAGGATGAAGATGATGATGATGATGATGATGAGAATGATACCATTTTTCTGATTTTACTCCTATGATCTGACGATGATGGTGATCTGTATTTGAACTTAATCATCTCTTTCAACGTAGTGATTGCTTGACTGAGAATTGATTGATAATGATTCATATTGATAATAATGGTATATCCAATCCGATTCCAATTCCAAATTCCAATTCCAAATTCCAAATCCTAAAAACTCCAATGCTATGCAATGCTACGCTATGCTATGCTATGCTGAAATATAATCTTACTTGTATGTATGTATGTATGTAAGTATATCCCCAAGTAAGCAAAGTAAGACTGATATCCATCCTTCCCCCTTTGATTGACCTATCTATCTATATCACCCACGCTGGCGTATCCCGAACTGTTTGATATGTTTGATAACTTTGATGTGTTTTATGTGTTTTTGGTCCTGCTAGCTTGGGTTTTCATATACATTTCCTTTTGTTTGAAATCGTTTCCTTTCCCTTCCTATCCTATCATGATTTCATCCTTCCCTTCCCCTTTCCCTTTCCCATACCGTTCCGTTCAGTTCCATACCATAACATACCATACCCAACTCTTTTCTTCCTCTTTTTTTTTGGTCGTTTTTCGGTTGTTTTTTTTAGCACTGGGAATCTATGCCAGTTTCCGTCGTTTGTGCATTTATCCATTTATATCCCATCTTCTGTTTCGCTTTGTGGATTTTTTCATAACATCCTGTCCCAAAAGTTCATGATTGATTGATCGATTGATTGATCAATCACAATTTTCGTATTCGTGTATGCATGAGCATGAGCATGCAGAATACTCCTTCCTTTATCCACCGTTCCATCCACCCATTCATTCATATAATCATTCATCCAGTCATAGCATATATCCAATCCTCACAAGCATCCTCTCATAAGTATGCATCCAACTCCCAACTCCCCATCCAAATCCAAAAATTCCCATTCATTCCTACTCTTTCATCCCTCAACCCCAACCTCAACTTCAAAAATCATCCATCACCTAATCATCCGCCAAACTCCCCGAAGTCTCCGTACTTCCCGACACGGTAGAACTTTCTCCTCGAGCTTTCTGGACTAATCTGTAGATACCGTAGGCGATGAGTGCGAGGAGTAGAAAGAGGATTATGATTATTATGGCGATTACGTCGTTTTCTTGCATTTTGGATGTGGGTTTTGGGGGTGAAGAGCGAGGTGAATTGGACGATTTGGTGTGAGGATTGGATGTGATGAGGTGAGTTGAGATGAGTAGATGTGAATCTAGAGTTATGGTTAGTATGTAAGATTATATGGTTTTGAGGAATTGGGAAATAAGTGAATAGCTATTTCAACGTACGTTAATTTCTTAATCTCAATTAATTTGGATTCTTTGGATGGATTGTCCAAGAATGAAGGATGAGAGTGTAATTGTAATTGTAATTGTAATTGCAACTACAGTATTCGAATAATACAATATCGGTGTAGAGTAGATAGATAGATAGATAGATAGCGAGGTAGCTAGGTGTAAACAAACAATCCCACCGCTTACAGCTCACAGCTTGCTTGTGGTAAGATCTGATAATGATATGATCTGATAATGATAATGATAAAAATCCCGAAGAATGCGGAAAGATACTTGAAGAATACTTTTAATTGAGGAATGGAAGAAGAGAAGACAGGAAAGAAAAAGAGAAGAAGAGGTCAAGTTCTTGTAATACTTTACTTACTTACTCACTTATGGCTTGGGTTGTCCTGCCATCTACTTTTTTTTTGGGATTGGATTGTGAGGTGGTGACAGGGGTTGGGGATGGGAAAATGGTGAAAATAAATGAAGAGGCGGGGAGATGATGGTGTTGGCGGCAGGAATTGTGTTTATTTTGAGGGTAAGGAAATGAGGATATATTTGTGGTTGTGATTAGCTATGATTGGGATTAGGAAAGGGGATGATGGTTGATATTCTTGGATAATACTGTACTTGTTGTTATGATATTTATTTGTATTCATACCTATTTTTATATTCTTTCTCTCCATCTAAGCAATAACCCGCCCTGACAACCTCTCAGCACATCACCGCGTTAACCTTCTACGCAGTACTTCGCTTCCCAGCCATCTTTTTATACATTTTCATATACTTTATACTCTCATACACTTCATAACTCCTTTATACCTTATAGACAGATCCAAGAGTTGATCTAAGAAGCGGCTCTTTACATAGTTCTACCTGTACAAATACCAAACCTCTATATCATGCATGCAACTTTGCGCTTAAAGGTACAAAAGTACAAAGGTACAAAGGTACAAGGGACATTGCCTAGCTATCTTGTCGCTTCTATGTACAAGAAACTTCAAGGAAGGCAGGATTTACCTACCTCCGTACAGACTACGGATGGAAGGGTTGAGGGAATACTGTATCTATCCGTTGCCACGTGGAAAGGAGAATTTCCGATATTTTTGATATGTTTGATTGATTGTACTAGTAAATATAAATGATAGCGACGTCGATGCAGGAGTTCGTTCCTGCATACTCGATCATTGAAAATTGATAGTCAATTGAGAATTGGATCAGGTGTGGCCTTGACTTTGATTTTAACTCTAACTTCTAGCAGACCAGGCGAAAAAACAGCCTTATCAAACTAGATCTAACAAACAACCCCCACTATTCATTCACAATCAGACAATTAGCTTACAGCCTTGCTTAGTTTATCTTCAACCCCACCATTAGATAGACAATCAATCATCTATTTAGTCATTCATCATTCATCATTCATCATTCACCTCACTCAATAATATATCCTCATCCCCGATAAACTTCACCAGTCTCTACTTCCTACTCCTTCCAAACCCAACCCTCACCCAAGTAAAAATGTCAACCAAAGAACCCCGCCCCCAAATAATCGGTCCAGAAAGCGGTCCCGAACCACCCTATCCTCTTCGCATGCAAGGCGAAGTAGTATCAGGATTTGGACGGGGCTCAAAAGAAGTATACTCTCCCTTCTTCTTCCCCTCATAAACCCCCCATCTGATCTACACAACTAACCAAACCCGCAGCTCGGTATCCCCACAGCCAACCTCCCCGTAACAAACGTCCCGTGGATCGACACCGCCCCCTCAGGCGTGTACTTCGGCTACGCAGCCCTCGATCTCCCCACCACGCACCCCGATCTCAAAACCTCTCCATCCCCCTCCTCCTCCTCCTCCCCAACAACCCGCCTCTACCCCATGGTAATGTCCATCGGCTACAACCCCTTCTACCGTAACAGCGTACGCTCAGCCGAAGTCCACCTCCTCCACACCTTCACGCAGGATTTCTACGGTTCGCAAATGCGCGTTAAGATACTGGGGTATATTAGGCCGGAATTAGATTATGTGGATCGGGAGAGTTTGGTGAGGGATATTGAGACGGATATTGAGGTTGCGAGGACGAGTTTGGGGAGGGAGGCGTGGGGAGTTGAGAAGGAGGGAGTGGATGGGTGGTTGTTGGGGTTGGAGGGGGATGGGAAGGAGAATTAGGGGGTTTTCGGATAGCGACAGATAGGGAGAGGGAAGAGGAGGATAGGGGAAGATAGATGGATGGGCGGATAGAATGATAGAGTGATAGTGATTCATGGTGATGAAACAGCAGAGGCGTTTGGGAGGAAATAGATGGTAGAATAATCATTAGATGGATACATTTAAAAAGCACGCCAAATATATGCAGACAAATTCGCAATACAAAATTCGAAAGAACATTACATCTCACCCATATATATCCTATCAAAAACATCTAGAAAAATTGTGTATTTTTAATTCTTTCTGTACAATTACAAACGTCAAAGTTGGATCGCAAACACACCAGAAAGATACCGCCCACCCATTACTTGCCCATCTGCCTATAAACACTCGCAAAATGCAAGTATTAAAAAACAAAAAAAGGCTTGCAGAAAGCATGAGGCAATAAAACAGAATGAATTAAAGAAAAAACGAAAAAAGATGTAGCCTGTAACCAGCCTTAAAAGTGTGTATCCCACCCACCCCATTCTTAATAAAACCCCTCCATGTATGCAATTCTTATCCTGAAGCTCATGGCTATTTTATGTTTAGCTATAAGCTCTATTCATTTCATCTTTTTCTCGCCCGCCCCTAACCATTCATTCGTTTCATTCAGTGCTCTTCACATCCCGTTGCCCCTCATATCATAAATCATCTCAGCTCATCTTATCACAAACTCATAATCATCCAATGTATGCTTCTATTGGTATGCTTCAGTCCTCAGTGGTATCCATTTGTGGGTTTGTATGTGGCTCCTAAACCTCGTCCAGAGTATGCAGAGCTCCCTTCTTCGAAATATGGATGTGCGCATGCTTGCTTGGCAGAAATACGTCCAGCTGGGTCATAGACAAGCATCAATTCGAGGAGGTCCAATCCATTATCATCGAGATTCGTGCAAAGGGGCTGGCTCATGTCGCGTTGCCATTTTGGAAACGATGGCTTGAAATCGGGGAAACATGTCTTGTCGCTGACACCGGGCCATTCTTGATCATTGGGTGTACCTAAAAGCCTAGAAATATGTTAGCTAGCTGAAGGTATAGTCATGAGTGCCATTGGCGTAGATAATGTGAATTTCGAAAGTTGGGTGTCTTACTTGAAGATCTTAAAGATCTCGTCAATTTCAGAATCACCAGGGAACAGAGGTTTTCTTGTACACATCTCTGCAAAAATACATCCAACAGACCACATATCCACACCAGTAGAGTATTGTCGACCTCCAAGAAGAATTTCAGGAGCACGGTACCATAAGGTAACAACTTCGTGGGTATATGTTCGAAGAGGTACACCAAAGGCACGAGCAAGACCAAAATCCGCAAGCTTAAGGTTACCTTCTCGATCAATGAGCAAATTCTGTGGCTTGAGATCTCGGTGAAGAACCCGATGTGCGTGACAATATCGAATACCTTCGCATAACTGACTCATGAATTTCTTAACCATAGCATCACCCAAACCTAATCTACCCAAGTCTGGACCGGATCCTTCCGGTAGAGCTCTACCCCTGCCACCATCAGCAACCGGGAGAGCCTCCATATATTTCTTGAGATCAAGGTCGAGGAACTCGAAGACGAGGTATAGTTTATGGCCATCTGCGTGAACGATATTAAGGAGTCGAACAATATTTGGATCATTCATCTCCTTGAGAAGGGAAATCTCTCTAATGGCGGTACTAGGAACTCCTTCATCTTCAGCCTCGAGTCGAATCTTTTTCAATGCAACGATACGCCCTGAGTGGGAAAGGTCCTTGGCTTTGTAAACAACACCATAGGTACCTGCGCGTGGATGATGTTAGTAGAAAGTACAGCGTTGTCTAGTAAACAAAAGACTCTTCGCTATGTTTTTGCTGAGGGCTTGGCGCATATAGAACATACCCTCTCCGATCTTCTCCAACTTTTGGTAATTCTCCATTGTCGAATATGCTTGATATTGAAAGGGCAAAGGACGCAGAAGTCAAGTCGAAATAAATCTTCTTTTGTCTGTTGAAGTGGGGCGGTGAAGGAGGGGCAGTTTGGAATGGTAATTGGTTCTGGGTTATGGTAACAACAGCATCTATTTTGAAAAGGGACTATGCAAAGAATTGAAGGATTCGTAATTTGGAAAATGAAAGGGAACAAATTAGCTACAAAAATATGGTAAAGTCAAGGATCGTTGCTGCATTAGTCTGTAGTAGAATCTTGTGTGTTTGTAGAACTCGAATTTTACTCGAATTGGTGAAGGTTATTGAAGAGGAATCCGTACGAAATCGTTGATATGGTCGTTGTGTTTGTGTTGTTAGTTTATTAGATTCTCAAGGAGTAAACAAGAAATCATCAAATAAACATTAAACAATGCAGCCCCGGCCAGCGGCATAAGCGGCGCGTCTTAACGCGAGATCGGCCATAAGTAATCCCGAAAAGTTTAAAAAATAAATATATATATATATAACCCTGGTTAACTTTTGGCTCTACGGAGTATGTACTCAAAATGTTTTCTTTGGTGAGGCGCCATTCATAAGGCGATTCAATTCACTTACAAGATCTCTTAGTGACTTCCTAGTTTGGTGGCAGTCCAAGTCAGATTACAACTTGTTGATAGACCTAATTTGTTCCCTTCCGCTCAACATTTAATAAGGAAGCAAGACATCTCGATCAAACTGGCCAAGATGGAGGATACATCCTCTGACCGAACTACCACCCAAGGACATGAAATGGATAATTCTCTCCCTGAACGAACCACCACCACAACACCCAAAATGGAGCAAAAGGATCTTCATCAGAGTGCTCCTCGGCATTTAAAAGAAGCATTCAAGCTTTACAAACAGACTACTTATACTCCAACCGAAGATTCTCCTTCTATTGCTGGTGTTATCAACCTAGAAAGCCTACCTGAAGAGGTACGAAACATAGCCTTTAAATGTTTTATGAAAGGAGCTCCTCCTTCCGAGTCATCATTACCCAAACCCTCCCACAGCCAGAATTCATTTGGCTCGCCAGACCATGAGCCGTCCCTACCTAAATCGCAACTGGAAGGTTCATCGTATGGGTCTGAGGTCATACCTGGTAGGAAATAATACTTTTCCTTTCTTCTAGCACAACTTTAAATCATGAGAGAAAATCAACCCATTTAAAAGAATCCTTTTTTTTTTGGGAAAGGCCAAGTCATTATATTGTTTTATACCTAATTCTTGTAGTATCTATCAAAGTACATCGTCTTTCTTTCTATATTATTCTTCCGCAATTTCCTAATAGCCCTCGTCAAGCAACTTCTAATTATGATCTAGGGCTCATGGTCTTTCCATCTCTCATCCCCCCAGAGGTTCAAAAAGAGTTGATTCGGCGAATAGTACACCGTGATCTTTTGGACCCAAAACATATGACCAACCTACATGCCCATTACGAAGTCGAATTCCCTCCATCAGGAACTGCTTCAGGAGAATCCATTGTCGCTAAGCCTAAAGATCCCATGATACATCCCAAAGCATTAAATTACTTGGAAGTCATGACAAAAAAGTTGCGCTGGATTACTCTTGGAGGGCAATATGATTGGACAAATAAAGTATACCCAGAAGGGGAGCCTCCCAAATTTCCCAGTGACATTGCGAATCTTATTGAAGGTCTTTTCCCTGATATGGAACCTCAAGCAGCTATTGTCAATTTCTATTCTCCGAAAGATACCCTACAATTACACCGGGATGGTGCAGAAAGTGTCGATCGTGGCCTGGTCAGCATCAGTCTTGGTTGTGATTGTATCTTTATGATCGCCTTGGACAACCCGAAAGCCGGAAAAGACCATCTTGCCATTCGTCTGAGATCTGGCGATGTACTATACATGAAGGAAGAGTCACGCTTTGCTTGGCATGGAGTTCCAAAGATAATTCCTCGCACATGCCCAAAGTACCTCGAACAACTCAAGTTAGATATAAAAGAATTTCCACAGTTTATGGTGGATAAAAGAATCAATTTGAATGTGCGACAAGTGCGAGAGCGGAAGTCGGACAGTTGATTCGCCAATTTCGATCTATTTTAGCCCCTTACGTTAACATGCGATAGTTTCCGACTAACATGTGGCCTACCCGATGCATTGATAACATCCCACACACTAAATTCACTTATCTCTTTGAGCGGAAATTTCATATAAGAGAGTTCTATCCGGCTGTTTTGCAGCATCAACTCCCACTTTCACTCTTCTAAGGACTTCACAGCGAACGGAGAAATTATTATGATTGGCAACACAGATGGATCTTCCGAATCACCGTTGCCCATCATGGCCTCTTGGGCGGCAGGCGCAGCTCAACCAAAAAAGTCGGATATACTGTGGCATGCCCAGAACAAACACATTATGCATTCGGTCGTCATTACCCTCTCTCACATTAAGATGTACTGGTACGAAAAGTTCCTCGAGAAAAATCCACAGCTTCGCCCTAGAGTAAGCAAGTCGGATTGGCAAATTATCGCAAAGAACAAGCGTGACTTAGTCAATGGATTGATCCCTGAAAATTGGCGGTTAGACTCGATACCCTCCGTCATGGAACAAAAAGATGTAACAGGCGATTACATTCAGCAGTTTCTCTCTATTCGAGAAATTGAAATTACTGAAACGGACGCTGTAGGAATAGTGAATAAAACGACAAGTGGCGAATGGAAATCGCGGGAAGTTTGTGAAGCTTTTTGTCACCGCGCAGCTTTAGCGCATCAATTGGTTAGTACTTGAGATTTCAATTTCGATAAGGATATTAATTTTTTTGGTGTAGGTCAATTGTTTACATGAAATATTCTTTGATGATGCCATTTCAGAAGCACAAAAACTTGACGATTATTTTGCCGAGCACAAAAAGCCACTTGGTCCACTACATGGGTTACCAGTAAGCTTGAAAGACCAGTAAGTTCAGTCCTTATGTGTGGATTAAGTTTCTCACAAGTCTCTAGGTTTCATGTCAAAGGTGTCGAAACCACTATGGGCTATGTAGGTTGGATCGGAACCTTCGAAGGGAAGAAAGGTACGGGAAAAGAGCGAGTGTTCGAGAGCGAAATGGTCAAAGAGTTACGTAATCTTGGCGCAATCATGTTTTGTAAAACTACCGTTCCTCAAACCCTTATGGCAGGCGAGACTGTCAACAATATTATGGGCACCACAGAGAATCCTAAGAACAGATTATTAGGACCAGGTGGAAGTTCAGGAGGCGAAGGGGCATTGATAGGATTGAGGGGAAGCCCGGTAGGATTTGGAACTGATATAGGAGGAAGCATTCGTATTCCAGCGGCTTTTAATGGTCTTTATGGTATCCGTCCTTCGGCAGGTAGAATGCCATACGAAGGCATGGCCAACAGTTTGGCTGGACAAAATACTATTTTATCTGTTGTGGGGCCAATTGCCACTACAGCTCGATCTTTAAAATTGGTCATGAAGAGCATCCTTAGTGCTCAACCTTGGCTTCATGATCCATTAGTGTGTGAAATACCATGGCGTGATGAACAAGAACAAATGGTTCTTGATGCTATCAAATCTAATGAAGGTGGTCAATTGGCTTTTGGAGTCTTCAAATGCGATGGAGGTGTTGCTCCTCAACCTCCTGTTGCTAGAGCCATTGATATTGTGGTTAATACGGTCAAGAGACTTGGACATAAGGTTATTGAAGTAAGTAAAAAGATATGAATCATGATCAAACATCCTTCGTATTTTTAAAAACGGTCGCTAATTACGAGAATTTAGTGGGAACCACCTTCTCATCAACGAGGATGTGCTATAGGAGTGAGTATCCTCTACCTCTATCTACATGGCTATATTTTTAACAATTCATCAGAGTAAAGCATGGTCTTTTGATGGAGGAAAAGATGGTTTGTCACCTTCCAATGTTCTAGCTCTCCGTTCCTGAAGTTAACAATTCACAGTCCACGAAGCCCTAGCACTTTCCGGCGAACCCATGATTCCTCAAATCCAAGGTCACTACAGTGTCCTTAAACCCCAAATGACCGGTTTCGACATCGCAGCCGTCAATGTCGAAAAACGAGAATTCCAGAAAGAATACATGGAATATTGGAACAGCACCGCAGAACTTACTGGTACCGGGCGGCCAGTCGATGCTGTTATCACACCTTTGGCTCCTATGCCTGCGAATATCTCCATGACGTTTGATTATATAGGTAGGTACTTGTTTCATTGATTTTGATTTTGTAATCTTACATAGAAGACTGACTTGTAATTACTCAGCATATTCTACATTCGTCAATCTTCTCGATTACAGCGCGGCGATATTACCAGTTACGACGGTGGATAAAAATATCGATCTTTTCGATCATGCGTATAAACCTTTGAATGACGAGGATAAAAAGGTTTGGAAATGTTGTATGTTATGACTCATTTTTTTTGGGTTTTCAATTTCTATTATCTTGCCATGACTTGACTGTATGAAGAAAAGAAAAGAAAAGCTAACAAGAATCAGATGATCCGGAAATTTACGATGGTGCGCATGTTTCGGTGCAAATTGTTGGGAGGAGGTTTCAGGAGGAAAAGATTATTGCTATTACTGGGATGTTGGGGGAAGCGTTGGGGAAGTAGGTCGGGAGATGTTCTACAGAGGGAATTGAAGGGAAAGGGAAGAGAATTTGAGATTATGATTGAAATTGCATCGCATTGCATTGCATCGTATTGGATTGGTTTGGTTTGAGGATTTTTTTGGTTGTTGTCTTTGTCTTTGGAGTATGAAGTTCTAAGATTAGTTAAATTGGATGGTATGATTGAAATTATTCTGAATTATTTATGTATTGAATTGGGAAGTGAATTGATTGGATGATCGGAAGAAGAGAGATAGTTTTAGATGGGGGCTTTGTGGTTGAGGAGATTGTTATTTGTTTTTGGTGTTTGAGTAATGTTTACAGATGGGGTGGAAAGTTCGATTTATTATGGTTATCTTCTTTGGGTGTATTTTTAGGAAGCTCCAGTGAGCTTTCATTTGAAGTTGAAGTTGAAAGAATGAGTAGAGAAGTGAATATATCATTATTTTTGAATACTTAAGTAGGTCTCATATTAAGAGATTAAGCGAGAAATGGGGATGAATAGGTCTCTTAAGATCAAGACTCTTCTTCTTTTTTTACTTTTACTTTTTAAAAGACACACACATACACATATAGCCGAACTAACACAAAACCCAAAGCTAAAATCCCAAAATTCCTCGTTCTTGCCATCGTCTGGTCAAAATGTCGGATGTTGTAGATAATCCTTATCATATTGAATTTTGTGATCTGTTTGAGGGGACTAATTTCGACGAAGGTAGGTTAAGACTTATGATTTCTTGGGGTGTTGAGGATTGAAAGGTTGTTAATTTGTGTGGTAAGATATGGCTGAGTCAAAGGCTGAGGATAAAGATCACCGACAGTTGGGTAGGAGAGGAGGGGGAGAAAGATAGGAAGATTGGGAAGGATGGGAAGGGTGGGAAGGAGATGATGATGATAATGATGATAATGATAAAGAAGATAGAGAAGATGGAAAAGATGAAGATGATGTAAAGAATAGAAGAGAAGATGGAGAAGATAATGAGGGAAATAATAAAAGAATGGGCCAAGATGAAGAAGGGTAACGACACGAAGAGTCGGCTTGTTGATGTCTGAATTGGAAGAGAAGATAAGCCATAACTACTGACAGTTTCCTCTTGCCGAAAAGCCTCTCACAGCTGAGAATCTCACTGAGTATTTCCCAAGAGTGATCTCCACAAACGCTTCGGAGCAGGATGTGTCCATACCTTGGTAGTCAACGAGAAAATGTGACACTTGTACATTTTCACCATAAACAGTTTGCTTGTACGAAGCAACCTTAAGGAGCATCAGGATAAGTTATGGGAGGTTTTAGAGCAATTTGAAGGAACATTAAGCTTCAGCGAAGACGACAATACGTCACCAATGGTTAGACTATGCAGATACAGCTGAAGAGGAAGAGTCCAAGCATGTTACTAAAAAGCGGTGCATTACTACACAATGTGTCCGATAATCCGCCTATTCAATACCGGTAGGCTTGAGATGAATAATGAGCTTGGTACTCGTAGATCGCTTGGTCCCCTTATGCATTAGATGCGATCTAATCAATCAAGTTTGCTTCAACACCTAACTGATACTCCGTCATCAGCTTTGGAGATCAAATAAGCAAATACCTTTTTGAAACCGTAGTGTGTAGTAGGCAAATACCATAAAGACAATAAATAATAATCTCCAGCCACAGTTTCTTCGCTTTACTCTAGAAGTAATTTGAAATCTTCGCTTACCCCACATGTGCAAAATGAGCCTGCGCAATCGAGCCAAAAACCCACCAAAAGAATTCAGAACAAAATTGAAAATGTAGCGCAAGCGATAAAGCTTACAGTGTGAGTTTCCGAATCCGGGAATCGAACCCGGGGCTACTCGGTCCATGATGTTGAATCTGTTATACAGAAGGCATCTTGAAAGCGAGTTATGTTAACCCCTACACTAATTCGGATTGGTTGATGTTTGATAGAGGTAGGTCTGTGAAAAGGATTATGAAGTGTCCGAAGAAGTGAGGAAAAGGTGGGAATTGTGGATGGAGGTAGTTGGCGAAGGTGCTGTTGATGGATGAAAGACATACATTAATGGTTGGTGGTGGCGGAACTGTGGGAAAGCTGTGGTTTTGTTTTGAAGCTAACGACTCGATTGACTTGGTTGCCTGTCTAACGAATTTCATTTGCCCTTGATAGATATATTCCGATTCCAACATACATATATACCTCCATCTTAATAGCATATATGGGAGGTATTCGTAGCAGATACCCGAACTCAAATTCTTTCCGGCGGTACAAGCAATCCATTCAAGATTTCTCGAGTATGCTAGGCATTCCCTGATATCCATCTTCAGAGTGGTCCTAAAACGTTGTAACCATGCATTGGTGCGAGGTATGCACAACTACTTGGATATCAAAAACACTTTCACAACCGATTTTCTGATAGTGATCACTGATCACAGCAAATGGCCGTCAATACAGATAAATTCCTGAAAGGCGTCTAAGGAGCTCTGGGTCTTTCAGAATCTCCTGGACCCCGTCTGAGCTTGAGAATGACGATATTGTTTCTGGAGATTTTGGGGCTTTGCGTCTACCTCGAGCGTCCAGTGTACCCTGTTGGAAGGAAATTTGACCAGAAGGAAAGAATGACCTAGCCAAGTTATATCATTTGGTAGCAGATTGAAGCTGAAGCATGCGGCTAAATCACACTAATAAAGTACATACCTACCATCAGAGAACATGAAGTCATTGTTGAATTTGAGATAATGGTCTGGCCAAATGGCAAAAGTGTCAGTTCGATGTCTGAAGTTGAAAGTTTCAGCATCTTTGCCAAATTATTCAAAGTTTTTTGCGGACCACAAGTGTCAAATTTCACAATGATCCAAACTCGGAGTAAGAGAGGTGAGGATGAGATGAAATTGGTTTTTAGTAGTCTCTAAAATGACCAGCAACCCTTTCTCTCGACCTCACTTGCCCTAGGAGATGAAGTTGGGAATAGGATTAAGCGCGATTCAAGCACAAAAGACCAAGTTTTCGGCTTTGGATCACGAATTATTAATTTTGGCCTCTTCTCGCTGATCTGTCATGATCAGTAAATATTCGACGTGGCAGCTATGAAGCCAGACGAATTGAAATTCATTCAAAAGACCAGTTTTATTGGAAGTGTAGAACGCAATTCAAAGGTGCCGGCTTAGGTAAACTTGGATGCCCAGCTAAGGGCCACTGTCACTGGCCATCCTGTAATGAAAGAACAGATATTTACAAAGAACGGAGAAAATGAGGGAGGCCGAATATAACCTGGAGGAATTCTTACAAGAAGAAATGTTGAAATTTACTGAAGGAACACCGGCAAAACAATGAATGAAGGTGTACAGAATATTTGCAACGTTATGGGCGCGCAAGGAAGGTTACCCGAATGAGTGAGCCAAAAAGGATTTCAAAGACCAAATTTCAGGATAAAATTAGACGTGACGAACTTATTTCAACACGTCAGTCTAATAATATCACCAACTCATTGCTCCTCAGTCAAAGCCCAAACACAAACTCGCGATGCAGCGATTTCCACACGCCCTCTGATTCAGCAGTGGCAGTAACTTCGAACCCAGTCCCTGAATCAGCATTGAAACTCAAGGCTCGAGCGATCAAAAATTTCAAATTCTTGCTCTGGCAACCTTCTCAAAGTAATCTTCCTGGAGAACTGGCAGACGATTAAGCAGATCGTATGGTTGACATAGCGGTATATTTGTTCTCGGGTAAGGACGAATTGCGCGCATATGCGATTGTGGGAAATATAGATGTAAATGTACTTTAAAGGATGGGACATTCAGTTATTGATGAGTGGATAATTGAGTGCTGGATGAGGAGTATGAAGAATTTGAAGAGTGTCGCTGTGGAAGTTCGGGCTCTTATTTCGATAGACATAAGCAAAAAAGAAGTAATGGAGTAAATACAAAGAGACGATAAAAGAACCGGATAAAGTGATGAAGTAAAATACACGCATTACAACAAGCAATATAGGAATGGAAAGGTAAAGTTGGTGAATGCATCTGTGAGATAAAATATCAGGATAGGTATTGAAAGTAAATAACTCTGCAGTCGGAACATCGTAGGAGAAGGAGAAAGATACCTACCTAGTGAAGTGGAAATGCGCGAGATATTTGGAGGAGGTATAAAGTAGTATGTGAGGCAGGAGCTCGGCAAATGTGGAAAGAAGTACTAGCTGCGGGAATGAAAGACGATGAAGAAATGGAGTATATAAAACTTGAAACGAACAAGGCTATCTAGATTTGACGTATTAAATGAACTTAATATGTAAATGACATTCAAAAATCGATAAAATTTTATCTTCGTGCCGCAGTTCTGAATTGATAATCGATGGCACATCTCAATCTACACTAATACTATGTATCCGTCTCTTCCGAAGGTGTTACTCTCGTTCCTTCCAATGGCACATTATCATCTCTATCCAATCTCTGATACACACCCTGCCTCCCAACCAAAACATCTTTCAGATTATCTACAAATCCGATATCATATAAGTTTTCAACATCCTTCAAGCTCCACACTCGTTCCCATTCTCCATCTCCAATAGCCCCAACAGGATCCTGTCCATCTGCTGTACGCAAAACTATCTGTTGACTTTCCGCTGGCCAATGTGTCCATGCTGGTTCTATTCGTAAGTTCTTCTCCCTATTTTCGGAGAGAGCGCGTTTGAAGACGTAACCTTCGGACATCTCGATACCCCAGTCGGACCATTTCATACTTTCATTGGTGGTCGTACCACACCATATTAGGTAGATATGATATGAGAAGAGACCGTAGACCAATGGGGTAAAGAGGAAACACAAGAGAGTTATAGAGCCAATCTGGGTATGTTCTTGAAGAGCCCATCCCCAGATTGAGAAGTAACGAGGCCATGTAAAACCGAATCCTACAGCAGACCATTCGGGGTATTCTGCAGTAATGAAAGTGGAGAGGATTGAATTACCAACGTACACAGCATAGCTGGTGAGATTACCAGTCGTCAGAAGTAGAAGTAGAAACCAATGATGATTGTTGTAACCGACGCAGTTATTTATGAACACACAATGGTGATCACATTTTGCGATGCAGCGTTTGCAAACATGACAATGCTTGGATCGGGCAGGTTTCAGTAAATGACATGTTCGACAAGGGTTACCGGGATGAAAAATGGTGTAGTCGTAAGGATAAATACTCATTTGATGGACGTGATTTGAAGGTGTGATATAGCCTGGATCACGAGAAGCTGCTAGATAGAGGAAGCCATATGGTAATGTCAAGGCAATAACTGCCTTTATTTTCCGAGATGTGCTCATTAGTGGCCATGCTGGAGGTAAGAACAAAACCTCGGATATGGCAAATAGGAGAATGAAAAATATCTTGAGGTTTGTTAGCATGATCAGGGACTTGATACTCCCACAATTTGAAGACCGGCCGCATACCACAAGGATCTTATGTACCGTCAATGCGATAGTACAAGCTGTACTTGTTCGAGGCATATCACTCGAAGGCACACACGACTCGGCAAAACGATATAGAATAAAACACACGAGCCACTTGACTTGGTGCTCAATTTAAACAAAAATAAGAGCAATCTTACCATGACAACAGGATGACGGTCATTCCATAATGTGTGAGCCAGTCTTCCAATCGAAGCACTGAGGCGACCATTGGTTAACTTCTTATCAGCAGCCCTAAATCCACGAGGAATATGGACCCATATCACTCGATGTAAACTTCCTATCGGTGTATTCCTTTCAAACCGTAAGCATATGTTTTATGAAATTCGATAAGACGGAATACCTTAATGCTGGAAGCCTTCCAAAGAACGCAACGAATGTGAAAAAAGAGAGAACTAGAATGGCTATGGCCACATTTCGAATAGTCCCCATGTTTGGTGAATTTCGATAATTCTATATTGAAACGAAAATAATAATGAATGTCATCAAAATAAGAAGTCAATAATTACAGTCTAGAAAACCATGATACGAATATTCAGGTTTATGCGAGCATGAGATTTGAGGCGTGTTTTATGTCGGTACTTCATCTTTGCCAAGCCCGGTGCTGGTCAAGGTCGTCAGCTGATTTCGCGACCGTAAGTAGAAGCTTCTGAGCGCGTCAAATGTTCGACTACGTAATAACATATATATTCGATACCGCATACTTTGCGAACAATAAATCTTTATACCACCTACACCACAATTTACTTCTATGGGTTCTTTTCAAATTGCCAGCGGATGACCTTGGACGCAACAACCACTTTTGAAAGTTTTCGCTGACTTGGTCCCTTGACAATTAACATTAAGCCCTCAAGCGACGTCCTGCGACAGGCAACTCTCTCAAGTCGTAAAGGCTGAAACTATGGCATCGATTGTATATGATGGCGTTGGTGGTGGAGGTGCACTTTTTGAAGGCATGAAGTTCTTCATTCTTCAGCGAGTGCCTATGCGCTCAAGGTGGATAGAGTTAGTTCAAGTAAGGGCGTCGTTAGAATGGAGGGGAAGAAACATGCTAATTTTTGCGACAGTCAAATGGGGGTGAAGTAACAAAGTTCGAAAAGAAGGCTCAAATTATAATCGCAGATGGTGCCCGAAAAGATGCGCCGCCGGAATCTGTTTCATGGAAGTTTATTGAAGAATCTGCGAAAGCTGGGAAATTGGTAGACATGGAAGCACATCGATGCGGTGCACAAGCAGGGACGATTAGTGAACGAGCAACTGCACAGCTCCCAAGAACCACGCGCACACTTTATACAGCTGAGGATGATCGCATTTTGACCAAATGGGTCTTGAAGGCAGAGCGAATGGGGCGGCCCACGAAGGGTAATCAAATATACATGGAATTGGCGGCGCGGGTAAGTGTATTACATTAGATTAAAGCATTTTTGCGGAATTTAGGTTGATAATTTGTTACAGTATCCTCAGCATACATATCAATCTTGGCTAGACCATTGGAAGCGGTACCTTCTACCTCGCCATGAGGCAGGAAAATTACATTACGATACAGAGGATGGCGACTCACCATCTCCCGAAAGGCAACCAAAACCTGCTAAAAAGGAGCCCGCCAAGCCTCCTCCAACACGAATTCCTCATGAACAAGTACAAACAGGTGCTTCAAAAGAAAGAGTCCCGGTTCCTGACTCTTCATCCCTTCCAAGGCATTCAGGCTCCCGGTCATCGCGGCCGGCATTTTCAAAAGCCTCATCCTCCGAGGTGGATACACGAAAGCCTGTAGATGGGCGACCTTTTACAAAAGAGGACGATAGTTTTCTTCAGAAGGAGTTTGTGGCAATTTGCAATATTGATCCCAATAAAGAGATTGCGGCCTGGGAGGCGTGGACTAGAGCAGTAAGTTGAATATTAAAAATCCATATGTAACACTGATGTTAAGGCACGCAGCATCCTGATCATACAGCCCAAGAATGGCGAAACTATTTCCATGAAGACTTTTACCCTCGAGAAATGAAAGAAAGGGCAATGAAAAAGCAGACAAAAATTAAGCCTGCGTCATCGACGAGTAGTCGGCATGTTTCTAGTCCCTTACAAGATGAAGTTAACAAAGCATCCACACGAACGAAGCATTCTACCAATAATCCCGAGAAAGCTTCAGTAGAGGCCTCTGTCAAAAGCCCAGTTACTCCTCAAAATGCTAGATCAAGAGCCCACCATGAGCCAAAGACGACAACACAGGTTATTTTAGGAAAAATTGATATGGAACAAAGGCCTTATACGAACTCACTTCTGAAGGAAGAGGCATATTTTACGCACACCCTAAAAGAATTCTCGGAAGTCTTGGGGTTTGAACCTGATGACTTGAACTTTCATCCTGTAGTTTGCGGAAAAGAGATTTCCATTTTCAAGCTCTGGCAGATCGTTATGTTATTTGGTGGGTTTGCAAAGACAAACGCTGACAGTCGATGGCAAGAGGTAGCTGATAGACTAAGCTTTCCCATTGCCAACCGTGCCAAGGCAGCTAAAGATTTGAAAAGTTGTTATGAAGAAATATTGTCTGAATTGGAAACAGCAGTTAAAGAGGCCCAAAACGACACAGAGAATCCTGAATTTACAGCCTCTCAAGAAGAAGAAGTTATGATAGCATCCCAGCTCAAAGATACGGTTTCACACAGTGTTCAGAAATCCTCCGGTCATGACGAGGAAATAGAGGACAACGATGAAGTTCCAAAGCTACCACCGCCGAGGACTAAATCTAAGCAACAGTTGACCACGTCAACCAATAAACGCACAATTGACTCCGACGGCTTGTCCAACCTTACCGGTTCTTCTGCAACTAAGCACGAAATCAAGCGTCGTAAGGTCCAGAAGGGCAAAGGTAAAGAAGTGGAAATTCCATCCACTCCAGAACATATTTTCAATGCTACACAACCACCTATAAGTCATCACACAGCGCCGCTTAAGTATCCATTTGATAAAAATAGCGAAGATGATAGTAGCGATCATGAAGTCCGAGAAAGAATTCGTCGTATTCAGAAAAAGAAACCGGGAGGGTCATGTGGAGAACCTTCAGCCAGAAAACCTTTAATCGAGCCGGAGACGCAAGATTTCCATTATCCAGACATTGATAAAGAAGCCTCAATAGTATCTCCGACTCCGGCTCCGAAAAAAAGAGCCGCAAATAATATCATTGATTTAAGTAAAGATTCGTCTACAGAGTCGGAACCAGAACCAGAACCAGATTCGGAATCAGATTCGGAAGACTCGATTAACGCCGAGTTCGCCAAATATCTGGAGCTTGGCTATTCCCGTGAAGTCATAGCGGAAGCTCTCATTGCATCGACTTACGTATATGACGTTGCAAGCGTCATTATGGAACAATTGAAAATGGGCCACGATATACCGGACAATATGGAAGGAGCTTGGACTAAAAGGGATGATGATGCGCTACTGAAGAACAGGGGGCCAGAGTATGAGAGGATCAGGGAGAAACATGGTGATGGGAGGATTGCTGCGAGGAAGAAGTTTAATCGACATATTCAGAGCCTTCAACAATTGGATTGAGATGAGGAAATTTTTGGTAGGGAAGAGATAGGGGAGGATTGATGGCAATGATGATATGTGATGTAGCACATAAGAGGTGCGCAGTGGAATGAAAGGGTAATACGAGGGCGTAAGGTTATCTTACAGTCTGTCTTTTGATTTGGGAACATAGTTCATGAGTGTGATATCCAGGAATGGGGCGGGGCGTTGCAGTCCGGGGCGCGAATGGCTATATATTTTCTCTTGCCTTCTTTTGGGAAATATCATCGTCTATTTATCATTAATCACTATTTAGGCCATATTATAATAAACGAGCATTGGGCTGTCATATGTATTAAAGCATGTGCATATCCGCTGCCGTACCTTTGACTTGGTGAGCTTTAAGGCTAAGGATTTGTGTCCAGTTAGAGGCATGAAATTATGGATCTAAATGCGCAACTCACAATATCCATCCTCCGCTCTACTAATTTAATCACTCTATTCTTGCCAGTAGATCAGATACAAGAAAGAACCAAGATTCAAGTTATTTTCTTGAATAAAAGAGAAAGAAGTACCGAAATCCCTTGTACAGACATGCAACATTTCCCAAAAAGAAAAAACAAGACGTCATTATAAGACTATAATAATAATAGCTTTCTAGATCTAAGATAATGGAATCTTATGTAGACTATACTATGTATGGCAATAGACTGGCTACTAAAGTAATCTCTCGCTGTCTTTATCAAGATTTGCAACAAAAGAGAAAGGGGCATTTTGATAGGTGGGTTAAGAGATGGAAGGAGGTGGGGATGTGAGGTCGTTGATAGCTTAAACTGTATTTGATAAGTACTAGATTAGTAGAAATGTAATTTAGGGTGGATATTATAGTCCAAATGAATACAAATCATTTGATTAGAGAGGGAAAAGTGTCATATTCTATCTAGTATTTACATTATTATGATTTAGGGAAGGTGGAAAGTTTAAATTGGTGATAGGATCGTTAAATTCATTTGATATGTGCACTAAGTAAGTAAGATTTATATGAGTAGATCTGGTAGAGAGAGCTTGAGTGATGGATCCTGGTACGATGTGCAACATTGCTTCTTTGGGGAAGAGAGAATGGTTGTGGTTGGTGGGAGGGTTATCAACTTACTTGGATTGTAGGACTTGGTACGTGAATCAGGGTTTTAACTTTCTGTTGGTTTGTACTGGTTGACTTTGTAGGGATGATTTATGTTATGATAAGGCTATGAAGGCGTTACACAGATTTTAGGAGAAGGGGAAGGGAGATATATCCATGTATCGTGAGATGTCGATATGCAACAAAACTTTTCTGATTCAGTGGATGGCTGGGGTTAAATGGTTAGTTGAGGTCAATGGTTAAATAGCTACACTTAAGTATCTACACCTAAACTGGCCGTTTTGTGTTTGAGCGTGGCTTGTACTATATTGTGTTTGAGAAGTATGAAAGATGGGTTGAAAGACTAAATCTGAATTGCTTCGATCTTGTCTAGCCTAAACTGCAGATTTTTGGTGGTCAAAGAAATACCAAAAAACAAGTATTGAACCCAGCTAGCCTAGCAACATGAATGATTTATCATAGATATAGCAGAAACCCAATTTGCAGTAGTGTGTGAGATTCAAGCCTAGCCGTTGCTGTTGCTTCTAGAATATCCAAGAACAAATATGTTTTAGAGATAACTCTATGGATCCTTGGACAATAGATTTCTGTGACATTGATAGGGTATTCCAGAGCTGTACATGGAAGTTCCTCAAGAGTCCGCTCCAAGTTACATGGAAAAAGTAGCGTATCAACACTGGTGTATTTCTCGCTCGAATGCCAGTGGACCGGAGGCTCTGAGACCGAGAAGCCTGCAAGAACTACGCATACCCAAACACGGGACGGTTCAGCTGATCAATTTAGAAAGAATTAGTGTCAGAAGCAGTAATATGGCATGATGGAAGGAACATACGTGAAGAAATGATGGGGATCCAAAGATAGCCTCTACTTGACGAAAGAACCATCAATGTATTTTAAATACTTGGAAGGAGGAGAAACCAGCGGGCTCATGGCACTAGACTTTTGTGTAACGTCTTGTTGTACATACACACCGATATAATCATATTATATATACTCGAGTATATCCAAAACGTAATGAATTCATGGTGTGTTCTAGAGAGTAACCTCCTTCGAATTCCCAGCCACTATCCCAGTGTCTCTTGCCCCTATCCTTGGATCGAGCTTCGAAACCCTAGAAGAAAAAGCATCTGGTAGCAATTTCTAGTTTGGCAAGGAAAAGCCCGGAATTGGTCCCAATTGCACGTATATGTTGCGCATAGATGGATGACAATCCTCTTACTAACCTAAATGATTAGATCAGAGAAAAGGCTGGCAAGGTTCTTGTACTACCGACTGGCTTCTCGATGTTACTTTTATAATTACCACAATCAGTTGAAATCCTCCTATATGAACTCATTAATTTTTCATCGCCTTCACACTTGCTTTCAAACTTCTTCGATAAAACAAGCCGATAAATGGAAAGCTGGACAACGCTTTACTGCCTCGAGCTCAATGCATGCCTTCATATACCGGTGGGGTGTCCGATTCTCCTTGCGAAAACACCGATCACTTACCAAACCCGACCCATAAGGCTTGTAGATAGGCAGTGCTCTTGTGGCAGATACGTTAAAGCGAGAGGTCTGGAAACGCGTAATGATTCTATTTTTCGAAATCGCATACACATAAAATTATTGGTTGCCGTTCTTCCATCACGATTAACCTTATTCTATATCCGATGCAAGTATATGTAACCAGTTCAGGCTTTTTGAGTAAAAAGTCAATTGATCAGCTAGTGCTGACATGCATCTGCCTGGGTCTATTCACATGGGCCTCTGAATACCCGCTGCATCAGGATTCTTCCTTATGAGCTAAACTAAAGTTGCTGCTGACGGCATTTCTTGAACGATCAACAGTTTGACCGGGAATTTTTACACACATTTACCGTGGGATTAACCACATAAGAGCCGCACGCCCATTTGCTTTCGCTACTCTCTCCAATGTACAAATTATGGCAAGGTGTGATTAACAACCCCTGGCCTTCCATGTGCCAGAGCGCCAATATAATCGCTATCCCCTGTTGACGCGCTCGCCCTGAGCCTAGTAAAGTGGAGGCGGTGGATCTGTGACAGCCGTTGCTGACAGGTTCAAGAGTGGAGGGGTGAGAGCTAGTAATTCATGGTATATTAATTGGACAACAAAACGGACGGCACTGCCGCTGTGGTTTTTAAGATGGTTTCCAACAATTACTTTTGAAGATTTCAAACTTGCGAATTTACTTCGTGGCGATCCGATATCACATTTCTGAGCAAGATGCCGACAACTACGAGTGCCCCAACTGCATCTATAACTCCAGCTTCGAGTCATCTGGTGGGTCCACTGACTACGACATATACACCTTCGGGCTCAGACTGTAGTCAGATTTTCTGGGCCCAAAATCCAATCAATCATTGGCTGGCTTTTGGTGGTATTGGTACTGGAAGCACGACCTGCATGCCGAGCGGGTTCAACCGTGAAACAGCATGTAAGAACATGAGCCTATTTCGATTCTCGTTCTTTTTCTCCTTGATCGTCATTCACAAAAAATGAACAATATTTCTTGAAATCTCTTGCTCAGATTTTAAGGCTTATTTGGACATTTTATGGATAACCTCATTAGAAAATATCTATGACTTTGTATTGATGAATCAGGCATGCTAACATATATTAGACTATTATTCCCCGGGGATTTGCCCTACAGGATACAGCGCCGCGTGCTCGTCATTTTCCACAGATTCGAGTGCTACGAAAACCGTAGCCACCTGTTGTCCCACGTATGTAGTGGGCTTCAAAACGCAATGGATCATTAGAGGCTGACAAAAATCATAGAGGTTATACATGTTTTGCAAATAGGCCTTCAGATCAAATTTATGGTTGTACATCGTATTTTACGGAAGATGCAACACTATCTATTAATAGCGTCCTATTTGATACTGTCACTGCGGCGAGCACAACATCCTATCCTGTGATATACGCCAGCACGAAAATAACTGTCACATCAGGAATTAACAATGTGGCGGCGTATGGTATAATCATAGAAAGAGCTTCGGACGATCCTACATGGGAGTCAAGCACAACTTCATCTTCTACATCCTCCTCAACTGCATCACCAATTGCAAGTGGATCTATCACTCTCGTCTCCGCAACTTCATCTTCAAGCAGCACATCATCCGCGCAACAATCAACGTCGACCCCTTCAACACCATCGAGCACGGGTTTAAGCACGGGCGCCAAGGCTGGGGTAGGAGTAGGAGTTGCCCTTGGTGTCCTCCTCATTAGTGCGTTCGCTTTTCTTTTCTTTAGACGGCTACAAAAACGCCCTCAAATGTCACAACCTCTTCCTATAGCGGGAAATGAAGCACCGACGGAATATTATGAGAAGTATAATGATGGCCGACGATACAACGACCCTTCGTATATTTCAGAAGCTCCCTCTACAACGCTGTATCAGCAGGGAGGGGAATTGCATGGAAACGATATGTCCTATGAGTTGTTGGGGAGTTCGACGGCAGTGAAATAGATAGGAGAGCGGGAATAGGAGAATTCAGATTGATTGATAATATGAATTGTGTGATTTGATGTGCCTTCGGGCAGTCAGAAACCAGAAACGTCTGATACTTGAGATTCCTCGCGGCAGAGAGATTCCCAGCTGGTCAGACTTGGGGGTAATATCCCTGATCGGTCAGGGGATGTTCAATTATTTCAATGTATATATATACCACGGGATTTGGTTTTAATGATAGAAAGATAGAGACAATGAAAGTTGCCAAGACGACACTTCAATTTGTCAAGAAATGGGATAAAGCTAAGACTCCACGTGAGGAGTGTTGTGTTGAAGCCTGATATCGATGGTAATTGCTTTGCAAATGGGCTGACCTAATAAGATTGCATCGCGATCAAACAAGACCGTAGGACATGGAGCTAGAGCTTTGCTAATGGAATGAATAGACCACACGCAGAATTGATATAGGGTATGGGGAATTGATTTTCAACTCACAACGCTTCCAATTTTCAAGGGAAAGTTTTTTTCTTCATCGCTTTCGGCATTAAAAGTCTGTCTAACCTAGTTAGGCCACCGCCTTAGGACAGTCTGGGGCACAATGTTGCCTAACTAGGCTTAGGCCCGGGGCCATCGACAGCTTACTTCTATGACAAACCTCTTCTTTTCACATCCTCAAACCTCTTCCAATGCGACGGCAAAATTTCTTTCCTGCTGCGGCACGATTATTGCCAAAGCATTGGCCTGGTTACGGAACTCCATCACATACCGCAAAATGTCCTCCCGCACGCGTATTTCAACGCAATTTCATATATCTTGGTTCAACCCCTCCAAAGAATCCATTCAGGACGATCGGAACAGCACCGCCACCTGGGAAGCCCCAATATTTCGCCGCATATTATCTCTTCGCTATTCCTATTCCGAGGACAGAAGTACTCTTGTGGCTGGATAGTGCAGAAAAACAAAGGTCGTCCAGAGCGGAAATATTAATATTTGAAATTGTTTTCTTAGGAACTATAGGAACCATTTTGTATAATTTGGAGCAGTTGACAGGTAGAGAATCAAGTCAGAAACTTTCTTCGAGCCCATTTGACTCTCCTCGGTTCACAAAGTTTACTATAGTTTCCGAGGAAAATGTCTCATCGACAAGTAAGCTTTTGACGATCAGACCCAGGATAACTGTAAAGTCGGATCCTTATGCGGGATATTGGAAAAATGGTCTCTGGTCAGTGGAATTCAAGCAACCATTGTTGCAAATTGCACGATCGTATACGCCATTGCCACCTGATGAAAACAACACGAAGGGAGATCTTCGTTTTTTTATTCGAAAAGAACCAAATGGTGAAATGTCGAATTATCTGTTTGGATTGCAAGCCAATTCCGAGGTTGAGCTTCGAGGTCCTCATGTTGAATTTGACTTGCCACAGGATGTGGAAGAGGTGGTTTTGGCGGGCGGAACGGGAATTGCTCCTGCTATGCAGGTTGTTCATACCCTACTGGAAGCGCGGAAATTGGATGGCAAACGACCGCGGGTTCGTATCATATGGGCAAACAGGAGAAGGGAAGAATGCGTCGGGGGCGAGATGCATAAACCGGTTTCGGGATCGGATACACTCAAATTAGACGGTACTGGTCTGATAGTGCAGCAATTGCAAAGGATTCAGCAAAAATATCCAGAAAACCTTCAAGTGAATTATGTTGTGGATGACGAGGGAACATTCATTGATCAAAGGATGATATCACAAGCTATACATCCCAGTTCTGAGAAAATGTATGGATCAGTCACAGCGGAAAGTAACTCAAAGTTACTTTTCGTATCAGGACCTGAAGGTTTCATAAACCACTTCGCCGGACCAAAAAAGTGGTGGAATGGCAGACAAGAACAAGGAGAACTTGGAGGTATCCTTGGCCGTATGGGTGTTGGCAATTGGAAGGTATTCAAGCTTTGACAGCCATCTTTCATCGAGATGCGAACAAGGTCCTGATCTGTTTGTTGTACGATATGCATTAATGCGACCGACATATGCTAGTTTAATCACCGTCTGATAGTAAATAAATATAGCAGCCAAACAACATTCGCGATTTGACCCTGCGGCTTATATGATGAAGAACATCTGCAGGTCTATAATCATACGAGTACGGTAAAACTACGGAGTATAAAATCACTAGAACCACCCCAACATGAAACACCAAGGATTAATCAGCTCAATCTAGTAAGACCTACATTAGTGAAAACGGAGGAAGATGCAGAGCTACTCGAGTGAAGTTTAGTTTAGTTTACAGAACAGGTGCCGGCTGGTGCGTACTTATTATTAGTCAATTCATCACATTATTATTACATACTAGGTGGGTGAGGTAGTCGTAGTCAGTTCACACAGGTTACTCGAGTACATGGTTTATAATTTGTCCAAATGTCCAAATGAATGATAAGAATTCAAATACTTAATTACAACTCCAATAACCATACATGTGATATTATAAGAAATTAGATAAGATAATAAGACCAAGTATGTAATATCGCGCCGTGAGATTTAACTCCAAAGGTCCAAACCAAGCAGTAATAAAACCAATTGCCAGACGAATTTGATTCGATCCTCAAAACAGAAAATCATCAGGACAAGCATGGAACTTGTGCTGTAAATGGAAACGAAAACCCCAGTCTTACTCCGAACCCAGCATCCCAATCCAAAAGAAGGAGGAAGAGGCGTAATAAAAAGAAAAAGAAAAAGAAAAAAAAAACCAATCAGCGCCTCAATCTCGTAAGAGACTTTCCAGCTTTAACCAACACACGACTAGCCATTCCAGCCACCGCTCTCAAACTCCCCGCCAAACCTTTAGCAGCCTCAAACCCAACCTCGTAGCTACCCGAATAATAGCTATAGCAACATACCACAACGACCGAACCCACAGACATCGCTCTCCAAGGAGCATTTTCAACCCCGTGCATAACCACCTCGGAAGTATATCGAGTGTACTCCGTGATGCGAGTATTGGTATACTCACTAATTCGGGTATACTTAGAATACCTAGAATAATCGGATGACCAAGTGCCGGAAGTGGTACTACTACCGCTTCCCATACGCTGTGTTTGTGTTCTTCCATGTTCGCTTTGTAGGGTAGATTCGGTTTGACGAGAATAGTCTCTTTCCACGGTAGCTCCGCCTGGACGTAGATGTGGAGGAACCCCTTCCTTTCGAGGTGGATGTTCCTGTTCCATAGTAGCCATCTTTTCAAGATAGTGCCGTGTTGCCATAGCAGCTTCCCTTCGAACTTCACATTCTGTGGAGACGGAATCTCTGCTTCGACGTCGGTGTTCTTTTTGAATTCGATGTTCTGCTTCCAGAGAAGCTCTGCTTTTATGTTGACGTTCTTTCTCTAGATATTCCGCGTGTAAACGTTGACGTTCTTGTTCTTGAGCTTCTTTCTCTACACGCTGATGTTCTTGTTCTAGAGCTTCCAAGTTTCGACGTATCCGTTCTCTCTTTGCTTCTTCCTGCTGTTGACGTTGATGTTCTCTTTCTAAAACTTCCTCCCGTATACGTTGACGTTCTCTTTCTATAGCTTCCTCTTGTTGACGTTGATACTCCATTTCTGCAATTTCCCGCTGTTGACGTTGACGTTCTCTTTCTGCAACCTCCTCCCGTACACGTTGACGTTCTTTTTCTATGAAATCTCTTTCGGCTGCATCTTCTTCCTCCCTAGCTCTTTGCCTCAAAGCATCCTGCCTGCGGGTGTCGGCATCATCCTCCTCCCTAGCTCTTTGCCTTAAAGCATCCTGCCTGCGGGTGTCGGCATCATCTTCCTCCCTAGCTCTTTGCCTCAAAGCCTCCTGCCTGCGGGCGTCGGCGTCAGCCATTGCGAATCTAGTGTCATGGCCTGGTGATATCAGTGAGGAGCGCAACGTTGTTGTTGATGCGGAATGGGACAAGTGTGCCATCTGTGAGTGTACTGATCCCCGACGCGAGGATATTGGTCTACGATGAGGGCTGTGCTGCTCATAGATTGGACTCTCATAGCTTGGAGTCTCATAGATTGGACTCTGGAGTGATGCTGTAGAGACGCTTGATTGGCTAGTTGGTGAATCCTGAGGTGGGGAACTTGGACGATTTTGGGAATTAAGGGGAAGGGGTCTGACAGGAGAGTTAAAGGCTGCCATGCGCTGGGCAGTTCCGATGGTTGAGGAAACATTAGGTAAATCAATAACTCGTGCTTCCAGGGTCTCGCTGTGGGAAATTTTTGCATGAGTTTCAGCGATCCAAGAACGCGTCGTTGCCCCTTTTTCCTCCACGTCTTTTGTACGCTCATATGTAGCTGCCTCCAACCCCATAAGTTTCAACAAATGGTAATAGCTCTGTTCTGAAAGCCTTCTATCGTACGCAGGTACACCTTTCTTTGTGCTGAATAGTGAAGCTGAGACCTCATAAACGTGCCCCAAAGAGACGTGAGATTGTTTGCGCAGTTCTCCTGTTTCGAGGTATAATCCATTGTCCAAGTCACCTTGTTCTGTTGATGAAGCTAAAGACTCTTGGTGGATTTTGATACGGGCGGTAAAGTGTTTCGCTTTGCTTACTTTTGAAGTTACCTGGAGGTAATTGTTAGCTGGAGGAAGGGCTTGCTGTTGTTCTTTTAGGGGAATTTAACCTTTCCAACATGACATCTGACATCTTTATCCGTTTTGAAGATATCCAAAATTACAAGATGATGCTCAGACCCATTCTCATCCAATTCCGAATGGTTGCAGGGACATAGAGGCATAATGCACCTGGCACTTTTAGCACTATCTTGTTCTGGCATCCATACGATGCATCCGACGCAGAGTTGTTCAATCGACACAGGTTCCCGTTTGCCTTGCTTTTGATTAGCACTCGACCTTGGTTGATCTTTGATGGAAGCCATTTTATGTCGACAAGCACAATGGGAAAATAATTTGATACACGAAACGATAAAAACAGAGGATATTTTTCACGTTTAAATTGTATAATAATTTTCAGCCTCCCGTGATGTAATAAGGCAGGTAACATGCATGGTGCATGACGACCAATAGATTTTGTGCGGTGCCACGAATGCGAGGTTACATTGAAGTACAGCACCTACGGGCATCCCGTAAAAATGCATCCTTTTGGTACCACAGCGGACCAGTAAACAGGGGACTTGATGTAGCACTACATTAAGTCCTTGAGATATGCAGATAAAAAACTCCCAATTTTTTTCAGCTGATGTTATGATGTAGTAAGGCTCAACATGCGAACGAAATGGAGAGAATGCAACGCAGAAAAGTGCAGTCTTCGCGCCCAAAAACACATACGTGTACGGAGGACACTTGAATAGATTAATTGAATGCAAAAGAGTGGGATGGATTTCGCTGTAATTCAGAGCCTCATAATCCGACGAAGCCGTGTCCGAATAGCAAAACTTCCTCCTATTCGCCGAGAGGGTTAAATGTTACTGCTTTTTCGGATGTCATGAGAACAATTGACAACAATTGACCCCTCAACAAGCGTTTCTGATTCTCTGATTCTCTGAAGGATCCTAGTGAGCTTCTTTTTACTTCTCTCAAGGGCGGAATTGAATACTGGATGGATGCATTTTGGCTGAATGTCAAGTTATGGTCTTATCTACCTATAAATGGAATAGATAGATTCGAATATGAGACAATTCGATGGCGATAAGGTGATCTAAAATGATCTAAAATGATCTAAAATGATCTAAAATGATCTAAAATGATCTAAAATGGTCTAAAATGGTCTAAGATGATAATGATAGAAGCAACTGCTGGAAAAGTACCTACTAAGACTTACTAGGTACATAGTTTCTCCGTACATGCAGAATTCTGAATTACCCTCCCCCCACTCATGCACCAAGCCATATCAGTTCCGACCCCACACTCTTCAAATCCCAAAGAGGAAGGAACGCTAGTTTGACCGTTGGTCTACCGAAGCTTGTCAAAGTGTCGCTTGACCCAACAGTGGGATTTGTTGTCTCAGCTCAGTGAAAGTTTGGTTTTAAGGTAAAAACTTCCCACAGAGCCTCAACTGTTTCCCCGCTTAAAAACGATTCAACTGACGCTAAAATAAGGATCCCTGCTTAGTTTGGTCAAAATTTACCAAATCAATACATCGATGCAGTTTACGGAGTACCATGTACAATACCATGCATGTACTGTACATACAAAACTCGGTGAGCATGGTGGAACTACGGTAAGTACCTAGCTAAGTTTGATAATTATTCTGAAACCACAAACCTTGCAGTCGCAATTCACTCCGATCTCTTTCAACTCACCACCCAATCAAAACAAGCGAAACTAAACTCCGCAAACTCCCAAAAGACGTCAGAATGACTAACTGGATGGTTTCACAGAGACCTTCATATACATTGAAAATCTTTTCCTGCTTTGGGAGATAGTATCCGATCACTCCATGACCTGAAAACTCCATAACATTCTTTTCTCGCCATAAAATTTGGTTTGGACCCCAATGAAGTACATCACGCACCACGTGCGGGATAAAGTATGGGGGCGACAACTCCATTATGCTACCTATACGACGCACTTCTATTTCATGCGTCGACATGAGAATCTTCCTAATGTGGAGTTGGAATTGTTGAAATATGGTGCTGATCTACGGATGCTGGGGATTGGGGGGGATTTGGGAGCATTGCTGCTGGAGGATCTGAGGTGGGTATTGAAGATTGATTTCGGAAACTTCGATGAGAGGGATAGACAGTTTTCGAAAGCGGCTTTGATGGCGATGGAGGTAGAGGCGAGGGGTGTGGATGGTGAGTTTTCTTTGTTTGGGTGGTGGCGAATGGAACCGACTAACTGGTATCTACAAAACCCAAGGCAAAGAAAGCCTAAGCTCTGATTGACCGATACCTCGCTTCTGTTACCTGAAAGCTGAGTAGTTCACTTGCAGGGCGTCCTGGATAAACTCCTGTCACGTCAGTTGGGAGGAAATAGTCTACCCCACAGGTACATATAGTGGAGTGAAGTATAATCATTTGAACTATATGAGCATCATTATCGCTCCCCACCACGGTTCTAATGGTAAGTCCCCACACAAGGCCCAAAGTCCAAACCCAACCCAAGACAGAGTCTCCATTACTCGGTGCCGAATTTGAAACGCGCTAGCAAGAACGATACTGCGCATTTTGACACAAATGTTATTCAATACATCCAAAACATGTATCGAAAGCTCCTGTGACCTTCTACGCACTGGTGAGAATATCCAGACTGGACCTTTCTTCCTTGAAAAACAAAAAAAAACAAAAACAAAAAGAAAAAGAAAAAGAAAAAGAAAACATAGCGGATAGTAATGAACAAGAAATGACAACTCTCACAAAAGCAAACAACACTAAGGATCCACAAACCTCAATCTGAACGAGAAACGACAGAACCTATCAACACATCCCAACCTCCACCAAGCAACTAGCCAGTACCAGGACACACATTCTCTCAAGACGACATTCGAATCCCCACCACCCTCCGTCTCCAATATCCAGTATCCAATTTTCCACCTCACTAAACTCCACAGCCAGGTCCTGGATCAAGGAAAAGTGTTTTTTTTTCGGCAAGACTTTATACTATTTATTTCCTCACTCCATGATGCTCTCTTGACCAATACTATATAATTCAAAGGAACTACCCCAGTCTCCGCTCTCCGCAGTACTTACAACGGCGATATCCATCTCCCACGCTGGGGAAATTGTTGTATTGTATTGTATGTATTGTTTGTATTACCCGCTTGGCTGGCTGATCCTCTGGACTTGTAAATTTATAATTATGCGCAAAATCATATCAGACAATCTGGGGTACCGACTCTTAGTAAAAATGTTTCAAATATCAAGCTCGCTATGTAACTCCTCGTAAATGCTCATGCTCATGCTCATGTTCATGTTATCCATCCATGCTTTTCGTCCATCCTTGTTCATTCCAGCCAGTCAGCCAGCCAGCCCACCCAACTCCACATATTCGTGCATTGCTAACATAATGTTACGTTCATTTCATATGAAATCCATCTACAAGACCTTGACTCTCGTCCACTCACTAACCGAGCCGCCTAAATTCAACCCCATATTTGCCCACCATCTTCTAACCTCCAACTCCTCACCCTCTTTACTCACGCTATCTTCAAGTGCTTCTTCAATATCACAGGTTTTATATTCGACTCTTCCACCAGGCCTTCCGTTAGATCCATGACTGAAATTTGCCCACCATTCCAATACCTCTACATGTCCATTTTTCGTAGGACCTACCAACACCTGGCTGTCAAATGTGAGTTTCTCGCCCTTCAGTTCGCGCCATGTATCTAAACATGCAACATGCCCATGGGTCGACGCGACTTTGGCTACGGATTCAGAATGGGCAATGGGAATACCAGAATTATCCCACCAGCGGAGCACGAGAGGTTTATTGTTTTGCGCAGCGGCTAGTAGTGCTTTACCAGGCTTGAGTTGTAGAGCTGGGAGGACATCGGAGTTGCTTGATGCAGCTTCTGCATGCCGAGTTCGTCTTTCGGCCTCATTGTGGGGAAGGCTTGCTTGTTTCCACCATTCGAGAACTAGCATATGTCCTTTGGAGGATGCTTGCTCGAGCGCCAGTTCTGTGTATTTTAACGGAAGTCCCGACTTTCTCCACCAATCGAGAACATGTACGTATCCAGATTTGGAAGCTCCATCGATTGCTTCTGCGGTGTAGTCCTTAGAGAGGAAAGAAGGAGATGTGCGCCACCATTCTAGAATCTCGGTGCGTCCATATACCGCAGAAGCCTTGGTGGGTAAGAGCTTTTGTCCAAACGTAGCCCAGAATACATCCTTTAATTTCGCTTCTAAATATGAGAGGACTTCTGTAAGACAGAATTTGATTATGAGCTTGACACATAACGGGGAAAGCTCTCGCATGTTTTCGGGCGCCGTATTAAGTTTGTCTATGATCTTGTAGACGGGAGATGTAAGAATAATCCGTTCGAGTGACCGCATATAGGTTTGTAATTCGTCGTTCGCATCATCAGGCTTTGGCTGCCATTCAATTGGTCTTGGAATTTTGGCATACACGTTAAGCGCTCTCGACACCTCCCAATCCCCCACGTATTCGAAAATGAGGGACCATATCTCTGGTGGAAGGAGCGCATCTGTCTTCATATTGTATCTTGCGAGACTGGCAGCACCGGAAGCAGCGATATCCACATCATGGCCAATTGTCAAAAGTTCCGCTTGATTCTTGATAACATCGACAAGTTCGTTAAATCCATCCCATCCCACGAAACATTTCCCTGGACCCTTCGCATCATAATGCCACAGTATCGGTTGCATAACTCGAACCCATTGCCACTTTCTCCGCACTTTGTTCAATTGTTTCTTTGTAATAGGATTCTCCCACATTGATGTCGTCATTCCCGGAACGAGTAATATCTTCTTGGAAACGTCCCAGCCGCGGAGAATTTCAAGCAACAGACAATCGGTAATGCCGTGCAACATTTTCGCAAACGTGTCGGCATCAATAGGTGCTAGTACAAGTATATCTGCCCAGTCACACAATTCGAAGGCTTCTTGTTGGAAATATTCGATTTGATCTCGTTTTATACCTTTCCTTGCCTCATCTGTCTCCCTGGTCAGGAACCTTTTATTTTGGTATGCCAGTGTCTCCTGAGATAATCTATATGATGGCCATATTTCCTCGTCGATTATCGCTCGTGTTTCAATTTTTGGATTCTTAGATAGCCTGACGACAAGTGCAAGAGCTTGTGCGACATCTTTACTTCCATTTGCGGCCACGAGGACTTTTAACTTTTGAGATTCGGTGATTCTCATATCTGCGATGGATGAAGATGAAGAGATCTTGGGAAGTCCTTTAATATGCTCCCTCCTGAGTGCGAATGCATGGTCTGCCATTTTGAGCAGTGGCAACCTAGCTGACGTTCAGGGCAAAGATGGAGGTTGGGAAGGAGCGGTGGGTGTTGATGTGGTGATTCAGAGATAACTGTGTGGTATTGAACTGACGTCAATATGGTTTTGATTGAAGAGCAAACCTGCAGTATGTTAATGCAGAATATTTCTCATAGAGAATTCGAATGGTTTAATAGTCAGTCGAAGAGTTCGAGCATATGTTCATGTTCATGTTCATGTTCATGTTCATGTTCATAGAAATTGAAATCCGAATCAAAATCGCATGATCAGAATCGTTAAAATGACAAAATAAGTGTGAATGGAATCTCTCGAAGTATTTATTCTCTTATCATAAAAATACTCGAGATGGATGCGTGGACTAACCTGAAACCCCTGTAACAGACGCCACTTTAGTCACTGAGCTTTAAAATTCGGAGCATCTGCCCCTAAGGAAAACCGAAGAAAGGCGCTGAAACCTTGCTGAAAGCTCCAATGATAATTTTTGATGAAGTAATTGGAGAACCACCTTAATCTAGATGACTAATATTTGACTAATAAGCACAAGTGAAACAAACAGCAACCGATGTCTTAAAAACCATATATATGTACACACAACGTGTTCACCGCAATTAATTACGACAAGTCGTGCGATTTCTCAAATTGATTGTTGTGCTATGCAGAGTATTGGAAAGATAAATAAGTTTGATGATTATCCCGTGAACCCTAAAATACTATCGTTCATCAGTTCTTCCTACAGCTCTTCAATCCCATGCATCAAACGACGTCTCTCATCAAACCGAACACGCCCCTTCCATTTCAAATTGATTCCTGTCAATCCATTCAAAATAACCTGCTCGGGATTCAGCAGCTTTATCTTCCATTGAGTAAAGGGGGTAGGCTCCGCATGGTCTACGGTTTCGAAGATAGGCTCATCACGTGTCGCTCCTCTCTCGCCGTTCGAATAAAGATCATATGAGCATCGTCTTACCTGAGGAAGACTGGCAAAATGGAATACTTGATTTTTGTAAATATCCGAATAGATACCCGAGGTAGTGATCTGCAGCCTCACTACAACTACACCACCTTGCATTGCTTCGGGCCTGGGGAGAATCCCATTGAGCGTGGGATCCATACCATTCAGTCGATAATGAGACCCCTCAACAAATTGACTTGCAAAACGCTTGTCAGTGAGGAGAGTAAAGCTGGCCGTGTGATTATCGCTTTTGATACCATTAATCATGGATTGGCCTTGGTTAGAGGGAAGCTACAAGCTCATGTCAATTTGTGTTTATGCATGGTAAGCAGAGTTACCAAAAGAGCAATCTCACCGTGTTTGATGCAATATCGTAATTAAAAGCTAACGATACTTTTAGTTACCGTTGTGAAAAAATTTACGGAATTCGTGGACTCACGTTGATGATCACTGGCCCATCTTGAGTCGGCACGTTCCAACTCCATGATGACGGTGGAGAGATCCTGCTGGTACTCGGCTAAAGATTTTCGAGCGTCGAGATTGATCGAACTATCGGCGAGTGCCCAGTAGCGATATGCCCAAGCCATATTTCGAAGTGAGAGAACGACATTGGTTCGCAAGGCCATGGCCCGGTCATAGAACATTGATTTGGCTTCAAGATAAACAGCTTCTTGACCGTGAAAGCCAGCCTTTAGTGCTTGAAGATCAGCAATGTTCTGCGAACTCCGAATTACTTCCATTTGAGCCTGAACATACTCATACCCGGACTTGACTGCTTCTGCTTGTGCCTGTGCTAGTTGCTTGCCATTAATAGCATGCTTCCGCAGGCCCAGCTGATAGGCACTAGCACCATCAATACTCTGCCCAACGGCAAACGCCATCTGATCGTCGGCTTCTAAAAGCCATTTGTCCCATGCAGCCATGGTTACGATGGCAGCAGCGTCAGCGTCCCCTCGGCTAGTGCCTGAGATATCTCCGGTGGAAGGGATGTTAATATTTGGATTTTTCTCGAATTGCATTATTGTCCGGACTATTGTATCCACTGACGGATATAGAGTGCCAAGGGCTTCAATGCAGTCTAGAAGCGTCTGTAATGTACCAGAGGACAACACTTTGTTCACCTGACCAATGAGTTTTTCTGCTGCCACAACAGCCCCGATTGCCTGTCTTCCGGCTGCAGCTCCTTGTCCAACTCCACCAGGACTGCCGAGACACAGCTGACCAACCGCAACCGCAAAAGCTAGGCGATAGTTCATTATCATCCTAAAAACATTCTGATTTTGGCGTAGAGTGACTTACTGATCGTTGCTTGAAGAATCTCAAACACAGCTTTTAACTTTTGCTCGAAAACCCATCGATTTAATCCCGCTTGAAATGCAATCCGCAAAAGCTCCAAGGCAAACACGTCATTCTCAAATTGCTGATGACAGCCAGTAGCTGTTTTCACCGAGTACTCGTACTTCTCGAGCGCTAAGTTGCGTATATTAATACGCATGTTGTACTCATTGATAGCTTGAGACAACATGGCATTCCATGCTTGAATCTGAGTATCCAAGGACTCTGCTTTGTCTTGGAAACGTTCAAATTGGTGTTCGAATGCAAAGGCAGCATTCAATGCGCTTTGCGTTGTCTCCTTATATCGGCTGAGGACTAACACCGGTGCATAACTCATATTTTGTCCAGCCATGGCTTGGCCAGCGAGTTGCTGCCCAAGAGCCCTTGCCTGTGTATTTAGAAGGGCATAGGCTTGTTGCCCCGTGCTAATTTGTGCAACATGGGAGCATAGTGAGATTGCAATGGAGCTATTACGCCAAAATTGGACAAGACCAATGCGTAGCTGCGTGTTCAAGCTCGCCTGAAGGTCCTTACTGGCGGTAGAAGGGTAATATCTCTGATACTCAACTTGCAAGCCACTTGGGTTAAAGACTACAATGACCCCAGAATAGACTTTGCCTGTTCCTATTTGGTCAAGATTAATTCGCCTGGAACCATCACCAGTGGCTACCGTAATTGGTTGGTTGAGGACAGATGCATAAATTGAGACAACACATGTTGTTGCCAGACCCCTTGGAACTGTGAGGGTCACTGGCCCAGTAGCGGTAAGAACTCTGGATACAATAAGGATTGTCCCGTTATCGTTAGGCGCAACAATAGTAGTCTGATCCGCGAAGGCAAGAACATCGGCATAGACATTTACCCTGCTCATGGAGTGTGGGAGAACCGTGGTTGCATTGAGAAAAACCCCGCGAAAAGTCGCGATTCTCTGAGAAGGGTAAATTAAATCAACCTTTGCACAATAAGGGCAACAGGCAAGTTTACTCACCGAAGTCTGGTTTACATCTTGAGCTGCTTGTAGAGGGATACTGGCTACGGCTTCCGAGTTCGCATAAGCCTGCCATCCAGCTGGGGAGTTTGGTTGTGGGATGATGATGTTTTTCATGATGTCTCTTTTGAAGGTTCAAAAACCGAAAATTGGTAATTTCTCTTTTAAGGTATACTATCTATCCCCTTCGACTCAACTGTAGTAGGAGATAAGGGAGAGCTCTTTCTTTATTGTATAAAGCAAAAGAGTTGAGAGGAGAATAGCCTAGACAGCGCGCCTCAATCTCGCGTCATGTGCAAAAAGGCGAGACAACTGAGTGGAAATTAGGGGTCAAGGTGAAATGTTCAAACGTAAGGGAACCGGCCAGACTAGTGGATTTCACAAGTAGCCCTGCCTGCCATGAACTCGATTGTGAAGTAATCTAGAAAAGGTCACGGATCACTATTTGGTGGCTACCTGAGGATTTTTTTAATCTAGGTCTGGAAGATTTAATGCGCCATTACAAGGTTCATCTAACCACTTACTTAGTTTTTATGACCAACAAACATACGATAAAGGTTTGATTTGCTAATCTTGAGCTCAAGAAGACTGACTAGCTCAAATGTTTGCTTCCTCATGGCTAATTGCAAAGAAATCTCATTCAATTAGATAGAGACATTGACGTGGGGGCAAATCAAACCTAGCCGCCTCCTCTCATGATATGACAACGATCATTAATCTAAAATGAGGGGTTGTCCCGTCGTCCTATATTCTACATACCTTTTACATGCGCCTAGACGAATTGAGAATCTATCAAGTTCCACCAAGTTACTCAAAGAGCGTAACGGAATTTCATAGACTCAAAATCTTAGACGAGATGCTTGAGGTTTAATTGGGCTCAAGCAGAAACTGATTTTCCCACATGTGGGAGCCGATTAAAATCTACTGCGTCTATCGCGTCTATTTGACGAGCTAATTGTGGCTGCGGATATGTGGGAGATTGATTTGGCAACATCCACCTCGAGCGCTCTTCATTACAATCTTCGGCATTCCCGTGTTTGTTTTATTTTGAGGTGCAATCATGCAAATTTGATTGTGGGCTGACTTTGATAGCCTCATAGTGCAAGAATAAGCGCTGTGAAAGCACAATTGGATTTCCAACAATGTAATAATCAGGGTGCGTCTGTCCTTTACACAAATCCCCTCTGAAGCGTATTGAGGGCGGGGTAATGCCTTCTAGCCTTTCAGTTGTGTTACATCCCGATCTCGCTTACTCGCTCTCGAAATTACCCCGCAACTTATGCTTCATGCTGTCCCTCGTATAATCGTACATGCATATACTGTTATTGCGCACTGATGATTAAAATTTCTCAGCTACCTTTCTGCAACGGCTGCTGCAGCCCAATATGACATAATCCAATCGCATATCGCAAGAGGAAATTATGATCAATCAGGCTGATCTTCCACCGTTTTAGCTATGTGAATTATGCCTCATTCTCTCACAAAATGCTATGCTATACCTCAAGTCTCAGCTCAGCCATGTAGATGGACAAGTGTTTGCTGCATAATTAATCAATCATCCAGCTTCCTTTAGATATCGATGGCTGAAATCACATCGTACGTTTTATGAAATGTTTCAACCAATCGATTATTCTCGGACTTTTCCTGCAAGAGTCACCCCATTACCATTAAACAAGAGCAGGGCGTGGTTTCACCACTTGCATATATCAGTGGGCATAAGCGTGTCTTCAGAACGTGGGGATACTTGAGACCACGGAAAATGACAGGCAGCCACATTAAGTGAGAACTCAATCTCGATCACATTCGTATGACGAAGGTACATCGGTACGGTCTACCTGAATTAAAGCATCTTAAAAGGGGAAAGATCTTGCTGTCTTTTCTGAGTCCATTCATCTGCATCACTCGCATCACTCATATCTTCATTCTCATCACCCAACCGAAAACTTCAACTTTTTCCAACCTTTCTTACATTACATCATTAATCATGTCGTTCGACCCCTCAAGACCGATTGACGACGAGAAGGTATGGTTCCCAAAGGGAATGTTTGTTGATAACCGCACCAATTCCAGGTTTGCTTCTGACCCCGAAGACGATGACAGAGCTTTCATATTCAACTCCTCTGATATGAAGGCTCTGAATCGGTTCCTCGGGACAGGCAGGTTGCTCCCAACTACACGCAATGATTATCTACGATCATTGGGTATCTTGACTACTGATCCATTGAGTCTGGACCTTGGTAAAGAAGTAGATAGTCTTGTCACGACTTACACCAAGGTATGTTTGCAATCAAGTGGCAAAGTCATTTAAGGCACATTGATTCAATGATTTGCATGATGAGGAATAACATTCCGTGAGAAAGCTGGTTTATGGGGATACTAATTCATCTATTAGATTAAGGCAGATTGTGTATACTTCAGAGAACATACATGGCGTAACATCGTCGACATGGCAGCGCAGATCAGGATCTATGCTACCATGGCAGGTGGAACTGAGGAGACATCGTACACAGTTCTCATGCTAAAATGGATTGGTGATTTTCACGACGAAAATAACAAACCTAAGCCAGACCAAGCAAGATTGAAGGAACTGAAAGAAGGCATTCAATTCGTGGTCGACGAGGAACTCAGGATAATCAAACAATTGCAGGCTGGCGCACAAGAAGCATTGGCCGGGCTTGAAAATTTTCATGGCCAGTGCGAGCAACACGAATCTCACATTAGTATTAATGCAACTTCACTTGACGCTCAATTGATCAGAGAGGGTAACGATATCGCGAGTATGCAGAAGAAGATTGATGCCGCTCGGGCAGAATTGGAGGAATACCAGGCAAGGATTGATGACAGTATGAAAACTTCCTTGTTCACAAGTTATTAAAATGAACTTGCTGACATTACCTCGATGGAATGTAGAAAATAAAGTGCTGACTGACGCTCCCAAATATATGTGGGTGTAAGTTATCTAGGAACAATCATTTATTTTCATCTCAGCTAACCCTAACTAGTTGGCCGATCGGAACTTTCATCGGAGTAGGGCTCGTTCAAAATGCGAAGAACGAAATCAAGGGTATGAGAGAGGCCATGGAAAAGGTTCAAGCTGTGATGGACGAGTATGAAGCTAAGCATAAAACCGCATCTCGCTTACAACTCAACATTATGTTTGTTAATGTAAGTGATCAGATCCTAACGAGCCCAGTATATTTATAATATTAATAAAATATTTCTAGAGCCAAGTCAACAATCTCACCGGAGAAATCAGACCAGCAATGCGCACTTTGGAATTACTCCAAGGAGCATGGATATCCATGGTTACGGATCTCGAAACCATTAAACAATTGATCAATAATGATACTGACAATATTCCTCCAATGATACTTGCAAAACCACAGTTGCAGAAGATTGTTAATGAATGGAATGAGTTGAGAGATTTCGGTATGTTTTTTTTTGTGTTTCATTTGTTTTTTTTGTTTTTAGATATAGGGATGATTATTAATGTTGTCTTGTGTGTAGCGAGCAATTATATTCAGAACTCGTATCTGAGCGAATCGCCGGAAAATGTTAGTGTGGAGCAGTATATTCACCAATTGGAAACTCGAGTTTTCGTCGCCACGAGATGTTAGGTTGTATATGTTGGTTGGTGTTTATTTACTCTCTATAGGATGAGATGCAGCTAAAAAAAAAATATTGTTTGGAGTGTGCTTATGGATTCACTCAAAATAAATATGAACGATTATGATATGCAATTTTTACATTTGAATTTTGGACCGTGAATAATTTTTAAACAATGCAGATCTAGTTATGAAATTATTAGGACCTTTCTCTACTTTGACGGGCTCTGTAACGAGAGTAATTTTATCAGGTCACATGTACGCTAGTTTAGTTTAGATCTAGTGCTGATCCGGGTATAAATACCCTGTCAGTTCTATTCTTCAATCTACACCCTTACCCTCTAAAACTACTCGCTTTTCTGGCTCAATAGTGATCGATAGCATCCTCACTAGTTTCGATATAGGCTCTCTAAATCTCAAAATCCAGCCCAGCTATTACTGATATCAATTTTGTAATAATGTTTGTGAAGATGATAGTTGATGGTGGATAATGTAGTCTAATATCTCTCTATCTATCTCTATATCTATCTATTTTGTTTTGTGCCAGGGTTTTAGGCAGTACTCATTCTAAGTGTGAGGCTCTCTGCTCCCATTCACCCTATACCAAGATCTATCGCGTAGGGCCCTTTTCTCGAGCATTTTTTACCACTAGAAAGAGATGCTCAATAGGATAGCAGCTGCGGATTGGTGAAGAGGAAGTACTCTAGTGCATCTACAGCAAGCTATCACATGGTTTTTATCTCCTTATTAACGCATACCACGCTAAGCAATGAGATGCACCGAGGCATATATATCCCAGGCGACCATTTCATAGTCTTCCCATAAATGCCACCACATCCCGCTCTTGAATCTCTAGAAATAATCCCAGAGTCATGCATCTCTTCAAACACCACTTCCCTGCATGACCAACCTCCACATCCCCGAAACTTTCCTCTCTTGTCCCGTCGAAGAAGGGAATTCCTTCAAATTCAATCGCTCCACTACACTATATCCCAAATCCAAAAACTTGCATAACCTCAACCACTTCTCGCCTCTGTGGCTCTCTCGCTCATCCAGAATAATTTCTAATAGTCTTCCTTCTCTTTCTAATGAATTTCTGACGGAATCTAATTTTTCGTACTGAGCACTTTCAGCTTCTTCCTTTGCGTCAATTTCTGAGGCGGGTTCGGCTAGTAGTTTACTCCAAGCAGCCAAATGAGTTAGCCAGCTGTTGGCGCATGGTCTTCTTTCCACACCAGTTCCACGATCCTCTTTCGACGCCGATGAAACGGGAACGATGAATTTGGTATTCGGGTATTGGAGTAAAAGTTCAGCTGACGCAGCATTTGTGGTGAGTTCGGTGAATGTATGGGTGCTGAGTTGTGGTAACGAACTATTCAACGTTTCTGATGAGATGTGTGTGTAGCCCAAAGTTTGTAGGGCGTTTCCTAGTGCTGAGGTGCTGGATGCATGGTCGCTGAGAATGAATATGCTGGGATGCTGAGGCGTTTCGATTTGTGTAGAAGTGGCTGCTAAGATTGGAAGAAGACCAGTGATGAAGGGTGAGAAGAACATTTTGGCTTTTTGATTCGGGTCAAGTATGAATGAAGAGAAATAGTCGTAACTCAAGTGTTTAAGAATGATATCTTGAGAGTGGAATTGGGATGTTGCTATGATGTTTGCTTTTGAGCTGGGACTTCCACGTGTACGACGCCTCCAAATATTTGAACGGATATCAATACGAGTGCCAATCAAAGAGAATGGATTAAAGATGAAGTAAGGTAGAACTTTAAAACTATTTAAGAACAATGGCATCCACTAAAATGCTCAAAGATATATTCGCATCAAATCTACCGTGTAAGGAGGTCGTTCTAATAGCATTATTCAAGGAAAGGAGAGAATCTCATTACCCCTGATCCAGCTAAAATCGTGTCCGCCAAGTGAACCATGCACGGCGGAGTTGATGTCGGAAGTTGGTGCTTTAATTTACCATGTTTACGTAACGTCTCAGTATTGAGGATATTAATCCTCTGATCTTGAGTTATTTCTGCACTATTATCGTTACGAGGTTCGATCGAAGAGATCATCAATTGTATGTGACTTCGGGGAGCTGTGATTCGTGAATATGGTAGGCTACTGTCTGAGCATCTCGGGAACATGGAGACACGGACGGGGAAGGCTTGATATGTGGATTTTTGGTGAAAATAAACATTCTTGGTGATTCTTCAAATTCATGCCAAATTCGAGGATGGAGGTCCAAGCCGAATTTCGATTTCAACCCACACTGGATATTGGTTGGCGATATTGGATCAGCGGGCTGTGTCTAGGCTAGGGCTAGGCTATATATGGATCCCGATGGGGATGAAACAGTTAACAATGGGCCTTTACAGCGGTGTGGGCTAGAAGACCCTGAAACGAAGTCGTACTACTGGGATAAATAGTAACTACTTATTAATAGGGTAGCTGGGTTGCTCAGTGTATGGATTTGGACCCTGAATTCAGGATAAGGGGGTCTAGATCAGACAGAGATTTTGGTGAGAACGCAAGTACGCAATACGCTTTACGAAGCTGTATCGAAAAGTCATCCCTGTGGCCATCGAATACCGTTGATATGAGAGGTTCAAGGTAGCTAGGTACTAGGAATGCATTGGAAGCAATTTCGAGAACATCTTCATTTTTCCGATGCAAGCTAAACGGTGAAGACAGGCCGGGTTCAGACGACCCATTGGTCGAACATAAGGGGTCGTTCAAATGTAGTTTGAACAACGAATCTTGTGGATATCAGTCTAGAATAAAATTGAGCAATGAAGACTCGTGGGTGACCAGTGAAAATGAGTCGTGTAGATGTTCTTTTAAGAGGCACTCAAGTCGAATTTAAGTGTCGAATGTTGGATGGCGGTATATCGCAGTAACTTTTTTATGGACTGGCGATGGAAGCAGGGAAAAGTTAACATTGGTTCTATCGAAATTCATATGCAATAAAAAGCTTGAAGCAATCTGGTAATGAGGTTGCGGAAAGGTGTTCATAGCTCTGAAGCCGCGATGAAAACGCATTTGTAGTTGTCGCGACTTATGAATACACCGAAAGATACAGTTGAATGTTATCGTTTTTGTACTGGTTTACACCAATTCGACAAGCCTATTCCACCATCCAATTTTGCGTCAATCTTCTTGTTCATGTTTTGAGGATTCTTGCGGGAGCTTCCACTATTAGCACACTCCTAAACTGCGTTACAATCTCACCAACGGACGGTTCGATATTCGTTCGAGTCGCGCAAAGTATTTCCACAGTGTCTTCCTTGAGCAGAATTCGTTCAGTCGTTCGAGGCCGTATTATGAACTATTCATTTAGAATTGACCTTGCAGTAACCAGTATAGATCCCGCGAGATTGGTACAATTTTCGTTGTCAGATTCCACCACACGATTTTCGGGTTGCCTTTCCATACTGTAGGCGCTTATTGTAGACGTAGTCTTGAGGACCTATAATTACATTTCGTTTGGTCGTGTAAGAATTTGATCGTGTGAATTGTGCCATTCTGCAGGCAATCGTAATCATCGTCGTGCGTATCGCGATATATTCTGAGGGTTTTGCGGATATCAAATTTCAGTTGTGGTGGAGTATTGAGAGCATGAGCATTGCTATATGATATAAGTACCGCAATTGTTCTTTCTACTTACTTTAAGATATTGTCGTTCAATCGGAAAGAGAAATTTGTCTCTTCATCGAATGTTGGATCAATTTGCTGGGTTAGGGTTTATGAATTGGCCAACGACAGACCCATTGGATTAGCTAAGCAGGCATTACAGGGTAGACATGACATTCTGAATTTCCAAGCAATTGCAGATCACATTCTTCAAACCCAATTTTTTATTTCACGAAGGGTCACTTATCAACATCATATATCACAGTACTTGAAAGGAGCTTTTTATATAAACGATTGACTTCATTATGTGCCCATGTGTCCTGCTTCTCTTTTCCCGTCTTGGAATCGCGATTTCAAATTGTTAATAACTAAATACATGAAAGAATGTGATCAACATCTAGCCGACCCTATGTACAGACTCGTTGAGATCTCTGCTCTCGATCGAAAACTAAATTGTTTCCAAAAAGAGAGAATTTACTGGCATTGGGAGTAGTATTGACCCATGGAAACACAGGTGCTTGCGATGCAGTTGGTTGATCCGGTGTATCCGCTACCTCCACACTGGCCGTATTTGGGAACACCAGTAGTAGAAGTTGGAGTGGAGCTTGGTACGGAGCTAACCAATGTGGTTGTAGAGCCAGTGCCAGTGCCAGAGCCAGAGCCAGTGCCAGCTGAGTAGGTGGAGTTGATGGGGCCCCATTTGATGTTGGAGTAGGTGACAGAGGCGCCTGGAGAGTTGGCCTCGACGTCTGCGGGAGTACCTGAACTGGCGCTGCAAGTTCCTCGGCTGACACCGGCAGCACTTGGAGATTTGCTTGCTGGGTATGGGGCATCGAGCCACAACATGTTGGCGGAATGGTCGTCCCAGATGGACATAACAAGTACCATTCCCTTTGCCAAGGCTTTGCTCATGGTAGCAAGACCTCCCTTGGTGGCGAACTCGTTGGTGTCGCCGAAAGCAGTCTTTTGTGCGGCACAGAAAGAGTCGGTGATAGAATTGCCAGAAACTCCAGTAACCTTAGATTGGGAGTTGGGGATAACTTTGCCGTTCTGAACGTAGAATCTGCGGATTTCGCTCAAAGTGCCAGATGTTGTTCCATCGTTGGTGATAAATTGAGTGACGACGGTGAAGACTTTGCCGGTGTCTACAGTAAGACCTGCACCATAGAATCCCGTGTTGCCCATGCGGTAAGAGTTGAAGTCACATCCGTCAGCATCGCATAGGGAGGAGTATCTGGCTCCAATGCCGCAATCTGTTCCGGTGCAACGAGTTTGTCCGTCGACTGAACATGGATGAGGAGTATAAGCGGCAGAAATCTTGTTTGCCTCCCAAATATCCATCTCTGAACAGCATGAACCATATTGTCCTGTGCCAGTGTTCACGTCATTGGTGGAAGGAGTCCAGCCAACGGAGTTTGCCTGTGGTATAGTCAGGACATGATGAAAAATTTGAAAGATATCACAGGCTACTTACTTGACCGTTGATGAACTTGATGTCTTGTGGACATTGGGCATCACAGTAACCTGTACCATATTGGGCACCAGCCTAAAAGAAAACAATCAGCATTTGTTACGCAAACAGACTTGGAGTTATTGGTTACCTTGTTGGTTGGGAAGCGAGACACTCCTCCATCGGCGTCCATTTCAGCAAAGTACAAGGCGCCGTTGAGACCACATGGGAGGTTCGAAACGTCCACATCGAATGTGAACTCTTGTCCCAAAAGCTTAAGCAATTGATATTGTGTTTTTGATCCAGCAGCCATCAAATAGGTACGAGAACCGACGTTGGTGTTTGTACCCTTGGTGACGAAGTTGAGCTTAACCGAATTGCCACTCGTGGTAATTCCATAAGTTCCAGAATAATCGGCACCATCCAAAGCACAGTTTGCAGCGCATGTTACTGCATCAGGGCAAAGAGTGGCGTCCCAAGAGTTGCCTGTGTAGCAATTGGTGTAACCACTGGTCGTGTGGAGCCATCTCCAGTTGGCGTCGACGACAATAGACTGACTGGAAGTAGTACAGCCACTGGCAGTACATTGACTGACCGTGAGGGCAGGATGCACCTCTGCGGTGTTTGTACCAATCTGTTGGGCGCGGGCCGCAGCCAGAAGAGAAGAAATGGCAAGTACTCTTGAGATCATTTTGAAAGGATAGTAATGATTGTGTTGGATGGAGATTCCTTTACGGCGAGATCAAACGCATTATATAGTCTTCATTCACGCCAAGATATTCCCATTATCATCTCGCACGTACCTCGCTACAACTTCATTATCGCCTAACGCTGAATGCAATTTCAAGGGGATTGATAAATATGGAAATGCGGGCAGCCATCCGGTTGATCAGTGGCAGCCAAATATGGTAGGCCCCCTATATTGAGAGCGGGCTCTGATGCAGGACCAAAAATCACATTCGGAGCGGAGGAAAAGACGCCGCATGGAATAAAGTAATGGCGAAGTTGCTCCATACGGAGCGAGGATCCATGGGATGTGATTTGACTAACATCTCACTGTTGCCGCTTTCACAATTGATTCAGGTCGGCATTAGCAGTATGATACGTTCATCAGTATTAAAATATCGTCCTTCGCTCCACTTTCGTGTTATCACAGCGACAACACTAGGATTAATTGAGATTATCCGTCCGATAGAGTTATCACAAACATCGTCGGGTGATGAGCAGGGATTCTACAATATAGTATACTTTTGTGCATAAGATGGATCGAATTGTATGGATAATTGTCGAGAATTCATTGCAAATGATCAGGATAATCCGGGGACTCCAATAAGCTTAATCAAATATCCGGGATGAATATGCAAGGTGCCAAGCTCACAACCTCTCAAAGTGAGTGACACCTCAAATTCCGCATGGAGCCTCTCCAATATTTTCTTCAGCATTGCATATTGTGGGGTCCCCGTATAATGAATAATCTGTCAATTATTGGGCGTCAAACCAAGAAATGCGGGGACAAACCCTAATTACATCTACCGTACTCAAGTTACAAATAGACCTAGCACCACTTATGTTTCAAAAAGGGAGATGCGGATCTTGGAAGTCGCCAAACAGGCTAAATAGGAAGAACAGAACATCCGAAGTGCCACAACACCACAACTCTGCACCGCCATCCGTCCGATACAGCTACCATCCATCTTCTTACCATATGGAAAAATAGCTGTTTTAAAGATCATCAATAATGATTGTCCTAATCCTTGTTATGTTCATCTGAAGTTCCACTGCCCTTTGTACGTGGATGATGCACCTATCAATATCGACCCATGTGGTGGCAGGCAATATTTTCATGATAATTTCTGCACTGCCTCGAGTTAAGTGTTATTACGAGGCTAATTGAAGAGATTCATTTAGTTAAGCGCCTAGCAACCTAGCAACGGACCGGCGAGCCGCTTCGGAGGTACCGCAATACACCTGGGCAAAATATCAATCTACCAAAGTTTGGAGGCGAAATCCTTGGCGGTAAATTACAGCTAATTTATTCCGTCAATCTACTGCAAAGGTACATTGAAAAGTGGATGGTTGTTAGGTTTTTCCGAAAACTGTGTTTCGTAGGTAAATAGAAATCAAAGCAAGTATCCACATTATACCCCGTTAAATACTGGTAAAACCTCGTTACCTATCATACCCCAGATCTAACCCACAGTGCAGATATATTAGCCGAGGCAAATGCAGAAGGATCTTGTACAGAGTTAGTTGTCGGGTCTTTGCTGTTCTCGTGACGAGCGAAATATCTTCAACACAAGGGCATTACAACTTACAACTTGCTGACAAAATACAAGTCTAATTCTCATCTGGCAGAAATAGAGAGATGCATGCTAAGACGATACATTCTCTACTCACTATACAATATACAATATAAAATTTCTGGGAATTTCTCATCTTCCGGGGCTCCGAAAAAATCAGACCCTGCCACTTTTATCTTTGCTTCTGCTATTCATAGCCTGAGAATTTCTTGCCAGTGGCCAGGCTCGGCTCGGCATACCCGCTTTCCTATCTTTAATGATTGAAGGGTCATTACTCACTCCTGCGAAATTGTCTTTTATAAGCGCCAAGACTGGATCATACAAATTAAAGCTAGGGATTTAATCTAGTGGCAATCCTTTGGGTATAACATGCTCCCCGGCAGCAGCAGCCGATACGTTGAGCCGGTGGGTTAAACCCGCAGATCCACCAGTGATCCCACAATGCTAAGTGTTTAATATCGAGCCACATGTGAATATCATGTCAGGCACGAGTCGAGGATCTGGGCTTATTCTTTCTGGGCGAGGTGCTTCGCCTCAGCCGGATATTGTTGTGGTCCGCGATCTTCCTTTGCGTGCCCTTGAACAGATGTGATATTTGATATTCCTTCGTCCTTCTTTTGCCACCTCTTCTCCTCATCCTCTTTCGCCGTCTACCTCATCAGTCCTTATTCTCAGAAGGTATCTCATGATTTTCTTGCTAATTCCTTCATTTGCTTGGTGAGCAATTTTTTGGATGGAATAAACTAAATTTTAGCGCCTGACAATGTTATCAGAAGAAGACTCATACTATCTCTTTTAGCAGGGAGAGAAAGCTACCTAACTATTCAACGACATTGATATAATCATAAATGTATTGATCGCCGCAAAGGCATGTATCTTACCCTGCGCACGCCGAACGGAAAGTCCTGTACCACTGCAAAGCAACTTTGCTGAAAGTCTCACTCTTTGCCATTCTACCTAGTATACTTACCCATCTTTCAATCATAACTTTCATTCTCCGTGCTTATACTGCCAGAAAATTCGTTATGCCACCAATCCCTTTTATTCTCGAATTTTTGATTATACATCGCAATTACTATCAGTTGATATTTTTCATCATTCAGTGTTTTTCTATTAACAACACTCTGCACCACCTACTCAACTCATCCACATCCTTATCCTCAGCAAACAATCCGCAGATTTTTCTTACTTTTGGTTGTATATTTACAATAGCAGATAATATTCTCAATAGACCACTCGATTTACTCTTGTTTTAGCGCAAATCTACATATTTCGACAATATTTCGACACAATCGATTAGCCTACCTTGTTCTCTTGCACATCTGCCAGGTCTGGGGAAAAGTTCTTTTCCAAATCCTCTATCCAGCCAGTTCTCATTCGATGAAATGAGCAGACAATGCTGAGTTTTGCTTCAAAACAATTGATGCTAAAATAAGGATCGAAGATTAGCTGAAGAGGGGGGAAAGAAACACACTTTGATCCGATTTATGCGGTGCACCTTAGGTGGCTCGAGAATCAGATTCCTAGAAAGGTCAGGCAGTAGAGGCATGAGAGGGTTGGTGTATAGTATTTCAACCTCCATGGTTGGCTATAACTCTCGACTTGGAATGTGCCTCGTCTCAGGGTGCGATTCTCATTCTTGATAATCCTCGTGGCAGAATGAGGATTACTTTCCTGACGTCGATTGTTGAAATAGTTGGGGATAGGTTGTTGGTAAGCTATAGCTATCTTGATGTCGAACCATGTAGCGACATTTTAGTGCATGTACCCGTTTTTCTTAGATTGCTCAATGTAACTACGCCATCTCGAGTGTAACAACTTATATAATTCCACCAACCTCATATTCATATGTGCGTAGGTAACGCCAACAACATGACCATAGTAATTTTTAGTATAAACCAACAAGCTCCATGTGTCTACTCTATCTCCTGTAACTTTCTACACAGCCTTAGTCATTTGTTCATGAACCTAATAAGTACTAGGCTGGATAGCCAACCGGCCTCCGTCAACCACAATAAGAGCGTGAGTACAATAAGCCCCTGCCTTCGATGCCAAAAAGAGAATACAGCCGGCCATATCTTCCTCCGTGCCTACTCTTTGCAATGGAATTCTCTCTCTGGGAAAAACCCCATTACCGATCATTCCAGCAGCCATCTCAGAAGGGAATACTAAATTCGGTTAGCATGTTTTTCTTAGAACAAAGTTAAAAGCTGTGATATGCAACGTACAACCAGGTGCGATAGTATTGCATCTAATATCGTACGGCACTAATTGTGTACTCAATTGCTTCATCATATGTGTCGTAGCAGCTTTGGTTTGCCCGTAGATAAACGTTCCAGGTATATTTTTGTTAAACCCAGCAATAGAGCCAGTAGTAATAACCTGACTCGTCTGCTCGACATTCCCTTTCTTATTACCCTTGTCCAACAAATCCAAGAAAGCCATGACAGAGAAATAAACGGCAACTGTATTCAACTCAAAGGTTTTAATCACGTCCGACACACTAGGACTACCATATGCGGAAGTGAACTCAGAGAGGGAGGAAGATGCAGTGGGGGGGCTTGTGACTTGAGGACCAGCCATGCCGGAATTGGCTACTAGAAGATTGATGTATCCTACTTCGGACTCGATCCTCGAGACGATCGAAGCTAGAGCTTCTTTATCGGTCACATCACCGACTATCGGAATGACATTGCCTGTTTCTACGGAAGAGGCAGCAGCTTCAAGAGCTTCCTTTCGGCGGCCGATAATGTACACCTTAGCGGCACCATTGAGAGCGAGCGCTCGGGTCATCATCAAGCCGATACCTAGGATTTTTGGTATTAGCAAAGTACAGAACGGGAGGAAGAATTAGACTTACCTGTTCCACCACCCGTGATAACGGCAACGAGCCCGTTAACATTGAAGAGGTTCGCTGCGTGGAGCGTTGAGGTTGCCATGTTGTTAGTTGATGTGATGTGATATATATGAGCGATTTGAAACCAATTGACGAAATAAAGAAGAAACAGAGGACAGTTGAAGAAGAAACGTATATACAAAGCCGTCGGTCTTTCAGTTATTCTCCATTCTTCCGATCAGTGACACGAATCAACCCAATGACACTCCACTGTCCTCCACTTTCTGAGCCATTTTCCCCTCATTCTTTATTTAGATTCTGCCACATCTCACCGCCTTTAAAATCAAAAACGAAAGCTGTGAAAACGATCCTTGTCATTTTGAGCTCTTCACCTGCAGTATTTTTTGCGATTGAATTTAATTATTTCCTCCAATTTATCTTCCACTCAATTCTTCGATAACCGCAACCCCAAACTTCCAGGCATAATACAATACATACCTAGAAACAATGCCGAAGCGAAAGCGCTCCTCCAACGATCAGGATGTTTCAATTTCCTCTCACGACCGCGTGCGCAATTCCCGTCAAAATGATTTCAATATTCATCTCATCTCTACTCGAAAACAACTTCGCAGCGCGCTCAAAACCGCAAAAGGATTCGAGAGGCAAAGGCTCGGAAAGAGATTGACGAATGCGACGAAAGCTGCGGATGCGGCGCAAATGTCGAGGATACGGAAAGAGATTGAAGCTTTGAAAACGATGGATTTGGATAAAGTGGTTGAACAGCGATTGGCGAGGGGTTTGGGTAAGATAAAGGTTATGGCTGAGAGTGGGTTTTTCCCTGCAGGATGGGGGGAAATTGGAGAGGGTGTGAAGGGGTGGGAGGGGGAGAAGGAAGAAGAGGATATAAAGGTGTGGAATAATGTTGTGAGTGGGATGTGGAATTTTAAGGTTGTGAAGAGTGTTTGGGAGGGAGTAATCAGGGGAAGTTATATGAGTATGGGGATTCCGGCGCCGGTTATGGAAAAGGGGAAGAAAGGGAAAGATAAATTGAAGGAGAAAGCCAAGGGAGAGGATGCGAAGAAGAGCTCGAGGAAGATGGAAGCGCAGAGTGAGGATGATGACGGTGATGTTGATATGGAAAATACGACACAAAAGGTTTCGAAGAAACAGGACAAGGAGGAATCATGGGAAGGTTTTGATTCACCAGGTGATGATGAAGACGAGGATGATTCTGAGGATGATGAGGAAAACGAAGGAAATAATTCATTGGATGAAGAAACTCTTTCACGATACGATGCTCTATTAGGTGCATCCTCCGACGAAGAATCATTCGACGAGGAAGAATACCTGAAGAAAAATCCCTCAACGTCAAAGTCAAATACACGATTGTCACTCTCTCTTTCACCCACACCATCCCGATCGCCCTCACCTGCACCTTCAATCTCCCTATCCGACAATTCGGAAGACAACAAATCATCAATTTCCCGTCGCAAGCCCTCACTGTCTCCCTCACCCGAACTGCAACCCCAACCCAAAGCCAAAAAACTCAAGAAATCAACCGCCACCACCCCCGACCCAACAAAAAACAGTACCTTCCTCCCCACCCTCATGGGAGGCTACTGGTCTGGCTCCGAATCCTCCGCCTCCTCCCTCTCAGACACCGACATGAAACCCACCGTCCGCAAAAACCGCATGGGCCAAAAAGCCCGGCAAGCGCTCTGGGAAAAAAAATTCGGCAAAGGAGCCAAACACATCGCCGCGGGCGGACTATCCATTGAACAAGAGCGAGAAATGAAACGAGCCGAAAAGATGGGCAAGCAAGTTAGACTAAGAGATGTGAATAAAGGACGCAAAGGCGATTTTAGAAATGATCAGAGGAATGCTAATACGGTGGAGGTGAAACCCAGAGATAGGGTCAAGACGAGAGATGATGTTGGCGTTTTACATCCCAGTTGGGAAGCGGCGAAGAAGGCAAAGGATGAGAAGGCTAAGGCGACGTTTAGTGGGAAGAAGGTTGTTTTTGATTAGGAACTCTAACCAAAGGACTTCCTGTCAGCCGAGGGGGAATTCATTCTCGTTGCGCTGAGTTAAGTTACCTAGTATTTCGCGTTGCGTTGTGTTGCATTGATGGCAAGGAATCAAGCGGACGGGTAATGTTACAAAATTAAAATATTACAATATTACGATATATCCCCATATACTAGTCATAAGTAAATGAGGATGTCTTGAAAATATTGAAAATATCAAAGATAGTTATCATGACGAAACACGTGATTTATTTTCAATATATCAGTGCATCTCATCCCCTCTTATTTCATCTCATCTATAACGCTACATAATACTCGCGCGCTGTTAAGAAAACTTTTTCAAGATATCTATCTGACATATTGCAAACGCCTGCTTATAGAAAATTAATAATTAATTATCCATTTATCTTTATTTCTGTCATCGCTCGTTCCCGGATCGTCGAAATTGTATATTTTTTATAAACATACCATCGCTATTTTAACTCTTCGTCTCTGGCTTTTTCCTTTTTTTTCTTTTTTTTAAGTCTATATCTAGTCAAGTTGAACACCATTAAGTGCTTCCTCCAAACTATCCGGCTGAGTATTTTCCTTTCCCTGCGATACAAGCTGCGCATTTTGTTCTAGAATCGCCGGTTCCACTTTCTGTAATTTTGCACCCAACTCATCCCCCGACTCTTTTACTTTTGCCAAGTCTTCCGGTTCTATCTCTCCTTCACTTACGCTTCTAGTCCCTTCACTTTCTGTCAATGGCGGGGTAACTTCCCCACCTACGATATTCTGTACCCCGCCATCCCACTCTCCTTTAACATGATTTAAATTCCGCTTCATTAGACACATTTCAACTGCGATACCGGGTCCAAAGGCACATCCCACGACCATTTCTTTAGGACCTCTTCCTCCAGGTGTAATGCCATCCATATCTTTACAGCGTAATCTATCCATTACGCTGAATATTGTCGCGCTGGAGGAATTTCCATGTTTCATGTATGTATCGTATGAAGCTCTCATGTGTTCTGGTGAGATATTCATAGCTTTTTCAACGCCGGTTAGGATTGTTGCACCCCCTGGATGAAGCGCCCAATCGAAATCGGCTGGGGTACGGTATGACTCGGGGAGGTAGGGAAGGTTGGAGATCAGGGAACGGTAGATGGGAGAGACGGCTTCGGCGGCGATTTTGGGAACGCGTGGGGAGAGGATTACTTTCCAGCCTTTTGCGACGAAAAAGTTAAATTAGCTTTCTTGTTTGAGAAAGTTGACACAAAGATTGGATTAATGGCTGGAAGAGGAGCATGGAAAAATAAACGTACCAAGTGGATCAACATCAAATCCCAAATCATGTTCCGTATCCGGAATCATCTTGTGTTCCCAACCCAACAAATCATAAACACTCTCCTCCTCTCCCGTCCCACCAATACCATTACTAAGTACACACGCACTCGCACAATCGCTAAAAAGCGTAACACCAATTCTCGTCTCCTGTAACTCATGCACACTATCCAACTCACTCCTCACTAGCAATGAACTAATTTCCAACGCCATAACTAAAACTCTTGCCTTCTTCCCTCGAAAACTATGTCCCAATGCCAAATTCGCTGCAGTTCTCAAACTCGCTAGACCACCGCTACATCCAATGCCATGAAGTAGAACTTTTTCAACAGGTTGAGTTATTCCCAAGGCTTTGCAGACGAAATGGTCGTACCCTGGATTGGCACTATTGGTACAAGTTGTACTCACTACGTGGGTAATGTCTGAAGGTTGGAGATGCGCTTCATGGAGAGCTTTGCGACATGCGGTTACGGCGAGGGCAACACCATCTTTTAGGAATATGGAGCAGAGTTCGGTGATTGTGGGAGCGCGGTCCATGTTGGCCATGGGGTGGTCGACCGTACCGATTGCGGAGCGGGTTTCAATGCCGGTGAAGTTGTTGATTGTGCATACTTTCTTCATTCTAAAGAGACTGTGTGTTAGTATGCGGTATTCGGGATCATGGAATCTAGGTTGGAGGACAGAGAAGACTTGCGCTGGGGAGTCAGGATAGTGACGTTTGGTTAAGATATCTAATGCTGATGGTTCCAGTAAGAATGGAGGGTATTCAACTCCCAATCCAACGATTGAAAGGTTGAGATGGCCGAATTCGCTTTTGTTGGCGGATTGCTGGGCATCTTGCGCTTCTGTAAATCCTGACATGGCTGCGAAGTGTAGTTGTAGAACTGCTTGAATGATGCCGTAGATTTGTACACCAAAATGAAGAATTGGTGTTTGTTGTTAAGTGAGTGAGTGGTAGAATGATATTAGACAAGATATAGAAGTCATTTAACGAGTGTGGAGTAGACTTGGAGCTGAAAATCAAAAATTATCAAGACAGCAAGACAGCCTTATGCGGGTAGGATAGTAAGTAGAAGTGATGTGATGTGATGTGACGACTAGGACTAGCTCCCTTGATACTAAGAAGAAAAGAATGGAGGTGAAGGAGCTAGAATTTAACGACAGCTCTAGGAATTGTTGAGACGGGAACTTAACTTTGAATTCAGCTGCTCCTGCACAGATAGTGAAAATTAGAGTTAAGGAAAAAGATAAAAGAAAAGCTTGGAAAGAAAAGACAAAGTTTCACATGCCAATAAGAATAATTGCATTTTCAATCATCCAACCGAACGTTGGAAAATTCCCATCTCGATTATCGTCTAACCCATTTATCATCTAACCCAACCCGTGTAAAATCATCTACTGCAACGCTATGTCACCCCAACTGTTTGGACAAGGTTTAGCTTCTCACAAAAAGGGAAGAGATCGCGGGCCGCTTTAGTTTCCGCAAGGGAGCTAGCATCATAAGCCTTGAGGTTAAATAGACACATCTAATCATCTAATCATCTAATCACATCAAACAGATAGATAATAAGCTGGATAAATGAGATGAGAAATAAAAGCGTCATAGATAGAGATAGACAAAAGCGGCATTGTGTATAGGAAAGGTCCAATTGTGTATTCATTCATCGTTTTGGAGTTCGATCGACAACCCCTCCCGCTTCTCTTCCTTCGGCATTCATCCTGCTCAGCCCCGCCTGGAGTAGAGCTTTGCTTGGCATCCATCAAAAGATTCTTATCTTTTAAATGTAAACAAATCGATAACGGTATCATTACTCTACCTACCTACTTTTCATAACATCCACTCCTCAATTCACACCTTCAGCCAACCAACCAAGCAACCAACCAAGCAACCAACCAACCAACCATGTCTCTCATTCAACGTCTTCCCTTCCTCCTCCATTCCCTCATCGAAATCCCCGCCTCCTTGAATTTCTTCTTCAATCCCTCGTCCCAACTTTCTCTCCCAGCACCACAAGCCCACGCCGTCATTCAACAGTATGCGATTCTTCTCTTCGTTTCCTGTCTCATCTCACTCATATTCACCCGGCGACCGGTTGATCGAACAAGTCGCAATGTCGCCGGTGCATTATCATTGTATCATATCGCTCCTGCACTAAGAGCTACGGGCAGAATCTTAGGAGGAGAAGGGTTTGGAAAAGGCGCGAAAGGTCTAGGAGGTCCTTGGGTGCATTTGATGGCACATTTTATTTGCTGCGTTAGTTTGTTAAGGCTTTTCTTGTCGCGGAGAACGAGAAGATGAGGAATGCTTACTTTGACGTCCCGTTCCAGATCCTTGAAGAATCTTCGTGTTCATTCTTTCTGAACGGATATGAACCGCCAAATCTTCTAGAATCATACGTTGACAGAATGCTGTTGTTAATTTTGCAATGTTTCCCTTCATCATTCGCATTTTTAGCTTTCCTGCATCAATCAATTGCGTTTTCAATTCAATTTGATTATAGGAAGCCAAATTTGGCCCTGTTATTTTTCTATCAATCGGGCCCACAACATTATATCTCCACCCCGGTTGTTCACCAATCAGAAATCACGTACTCGAGTATAATGTGGCTGGTGTTCGTATCCATCATCTCTCCTTCGTTGGCTGTCTTGTCTTTCAACAAGTTCAAGTTTCCAGATCTTTCGTTTGTGTCTTGAGTCAATTATCGACATGGCATCTTTGAATACGAAAGAGACAACAAGGCGACCTCATAAGAAATCTAGATATGGCTGTAAAAGCTGCAAGACGAGACGATTGAAGGTCTCGACCCCATTCTTAAGTAATAACATGGTAAAAGTTCTGATGCTGACAATTTCCTAGTGCGATGAAACGAAGCCCACATGTGTAAATTGCACTAAGAATGACATTGCATGTGAGTATTTGTTTCTGTCTTTCAGTAAGCCCGCACTTTCCGGCCCTGCGGCGAAGAAATTGCCTCTTCCCACTACAGCGACAGTCACGCGACGAAATGCTCACTTCTCGCGCCCTGTTTCCCGTGACCCCATTTCCTTCTCTTTTCCGACTTCTGTCACCTCGTCTCTATCAGATTCCGACAAACTCCTGGAATTCCGCCTTTTCCAGCACTTCGTAAATGTCACCGATGTTTCCCAAGTCGTCTCGGTGTGCAAAATATCACTATGGGTCATTCAGCTTGCATGTCGTCATCGTTCAATTATGGATGCTTTATTGGGCGTCTCTGCATTCCATCTCCGAAGTTCATTCTCATCAGCCTCTTCTCCATTTCCTACCAGTACTATCCCGGAAAGCAAGTTTGAAAGAGATGTAGTCAGAGCTAGTCATCATTATATGGGACGAGCTATTGCTGCCCATCGGAGATTAGTTGTCGAGGAGGGCGTTACAGAGAGAACAGGCGATGCGGTGTTGGGGTCTTGTCTATTCATCATGTATCATGCTGCTGGCAGTCAAAAATTTCTAGGTCATGCTCATCCCTCGACAGTCTCACTCAACGAAAATATAGACGCACAAAATTTTAGAGTCCCACTCCATTGGTTTGTCCCAATGAAAAGCCTGAAAAATATGATGAACCTAGCGGGTACATATGTCCGAGACGAGGGCATGAGAGCACAAATCGAGTGGGAAGAAGCCAGTTTCCGTGTAATCCTACAAAACGAAACGTCTCCTGACCCCGAAAACGACCATCCGACAATTTTCAACTTTCTCTTTGATGATCTCTCATTTGATGCTCCGGACTACAAAATATACGCTCTCTGCGCAAATTATCTAAATATTATCGGAGGAGGCAAAATCGCGAAATTTATCCTAAAATTCCCAGCATTGGTGCCGCTGCGATTTGTGGAATTGTTGAAGGAAAGAGATATGAGGGTGATGGGAATCGTGGGATATTTTCTGATGCTGATGAAGAGGGCAGATATTGAGAAGAAGTTATGGTGGATGACGGGGGCGGTGGAAAATGATTGGGTGGGGATGAAACATGCATTTGAGAGGGATGAGTTGTGGAAGAAAAGAATGGAATGGGCTAGGAGGGAGATTGAGCGTGGGGAGGTTATTGATTTTGAGACTGGTGAGGCATTGGCTAGAGGACGCCAGATTGAGTAATTGGTGAGTAGATGAATGGTCTTTAATCTCTAAAAACTTTTCCTTTTGATAAACCAGCAGTGGCCCAACTCATTTTCTAGTCCATCTATAGCATCCATGGAATGTAAGGATACCACGAGAGGTGTCAAAAAGGAGCGAGTCCTGTTTAACAGACTTGGTACCATGGAAACGGAACTTGATCAACAGCCGTGAACACTCTCTTTTAATCAAGTGGAGATAAACATTTCTAACAAAAAAGTAAGACTAAAAGTGACTACCATTATACTCTCCAGAGGTACATAAACATTAGCCATTCGAATTTTGAATATCCTCTTTTATATTCCGTTTAGACTAAAAAAATACAATTTAAAAATATATTATCCTAAATAGTTTGAAGTTTTTTAGATAGAAATATGTATGTATATATATAAGCACCCAGTCGATGGAGATGATATCCTCTAACTCTATGAAGTTAAGATATCTCTGGACCTTTTCGACGACTGATAACCCCGCCCCCGCCCCTCGCCCTCGCGGGCAACTTATATAGAATGTCTTCGAGTGGTACAGTGGTACAGTGTATCAGTAGTTTGGTTTGACCGTTAAGTAAGCGATATTCAAAGTAATCCTAATCTTAATCTTACTATATCGTATTTACAGACGGATATCGATCAATTAGTTAGTTCATTCCACAACCCATACGTCCGTACATGATACTGCACTACCTAGGTATGCTAGGTTGTATGATTCTATACGAAAACCATCCGAGCCCTCTCTTTCTCTTTCTTATTACCATGTGAGTATCAGATCTGTCTGTGTTTGTACTGAGTAAGTTAGAAAATCCCGAACAAGTACACCGTAAATGCACTTGAAGGAACACGCATTGCATATTTACAAGACCCCCACGTGCACTCACCTCCCAGAAGTATCAAACACGCAGAATCATAGGAATCGGATGAAATTGATACTCTAATCTTACAATTGCACTGCTTATCTTCTAATCTACATAGGGTACCTAGGTAGACCTAGATTGTCTTCTTTTTATCGTTACTTCTATGTCTGTTTGTCTCACAAACCAAGAGTTTTGGATCCCCCATTCCTTTTTCGGGTCTACGAGTTGCATCTAACTATCTGTAAGCATTTTGGCGGTTTTCAAGGAATGGAATAAATGGAAGAAATGGAATAAATGATTACTCACATCATATCTTGTGAACAGGGTAGCTATAAGCTTGTTAATATTCAGACTGCTGATGTTTTTCCCAAGACAGATACGATTTCCGGCACCGAAAGTCAGATCGGTTTGTTTCATCATGGAGAGACGAGTCTGGTATTCCTCTTCGGTTTCTAGATCGGTATAGCGGAGCCAACGCTCTGGGACGAAGGAAGTGGCATCTTCTCCGTATACCATTTTACTGTGACCGGCTATCCAGGGATTTATACCGACGGTTGTTCCGGCAGGCAAGAAAGTTCCATCGGGGAGAGCGAGACCACGCGCGGGGACGGTCCGCTCTAGCAAAAGTCCGACTCCGGGATGCACTCGACTGGCCTCTTTGATGACAGCCTCGAGATATGGAAGCTTGATGGCTTCTTTGTAGACCACTGGAGTGGACAAATTTGCAGAATCAAGTTCTTCGACAAGTTTCTTGTACACACGGGGTGTTTTGAGTGTATAGTAGATGATCGACCTTAGGACGATTGCGGTCGTGTCAGCACCAGCGAGTATGTTGATAAGAAGAGAGCCCACAACGTCAGATTCGTTCATCAATTCCGGGTTGTTCCTTTTGACTTCGAGGAAGCTGTCTAGCATATCTTTTTGATCGGTAGTTTTTCCATCTGTACCTTCTTGACGTGCCTTTGATTGCTCTGCACACCACATTCCTGCTTCCCTAAAGGTTGGGGGCCCGATGGGTCCCATTGGATTTTTCCCTAACCAGTGATCCAAGGCGGGGATTTGGCCGATAACGCCAAAGTAATCCATAGATCGCTCGGAAATACGAATAAAACCAGAGTGATCAGAGGCATTTTCCACAAAGCCCATCGGCTTACTGAAAGTTAACTGAGCGATCACATCCCAAGCGAAATAACCCATCCAATCATCCATTTTGCATACAGTTCCAGCGTTTGACCCATCAACAAAAAGTTCGTCCACCCGTTTTACAAAAGCTGTGATGGCGTCATCTATACGTCCCTCCAGGGTCATAACACCGCCCATGTTGTAGAACTTTTGGATTGGCTTAAGAATTTGAGCATGACCCTTGTTGCTTTTAACGCTAAAGACATTTTGCATTATGTTTTTTCCAACCTTGACGTCGCTGACGCTGTAAAAATCGGTCTGTACATTCGATGTGTTATAACTTGGACGACAATAACTGGGGTATCAAGACAACCAACCTTGGGAAAATCTCCTTTGAGATTGTATAACGTTGGAATGAGCTTTGGGTTACTCAAACTGACAGTATTTGGCCCGATCCGCACCGCCTCGCCATACTTCTTATGGAGAAGTTGGTGTGTAAGTTCTGCTCGGCCACCATAGACATCTAGCAAGCGCCAGATATTCGTAAATTTCGCCAAAAATGGTCCCGGGACGTTTCTCAAAGGAGAATTGAAGTAGACCCAGAGTAAATAGGATACACTGACTATCGAAGCCGACAAAACTATCTGCGAAATATCCACAGCAAAAGCCATATTGTAATCGGTCGACTTTGAAATTTGAAATGGGTGAGTTTTCTTTGGTTGGAAAAGAGAAGGAAAAGTTTCTCGCAAAAGCAAGACTTGGAGGAGATGAAGAGGAGATCTTTGTATCTCTCGTTGCAACCTTCTCGGTAGATATAAGTTTTCAAATGCAAGGCTAGGATGTGGCAGGGGGATATAATGCGATGCAACTCCACTTATTGCACTTGAGGGATTAAAGGAGTGACCGCTACATAACCATGTGCCATAGTGCCCGCTTGTAGGCTGCGCAAGGGTGCGCGGGCGGATTATTGCTCTGGTGGATAATCCGCGAATAGTCCGTTTGCCGAGCGGATTGTTGCTCCGATGAATAATCCGCGAATAATCGTTTACAGAGCGGATAATTGGAAATTTTGACTAGGTAATCCGTGGGCGGGTAATTTACGAATAATTTGCAAATAATCTGTCAATAACCCAAAACAGATTATTAAATCCTAATAATAATCTGAGGAGGGGAGGAGAATTTTGATAAGTAACCTATGAGGCGGATTACCTGCGATTTCACTCGTTGTCAATGATTTAACTTTCACCACGAAACATCTGCTGATGTCCTGCAGGTACCGCTGCCATGGATCACACCTTGGAACTTGAATATGAAGAGGAAAATGTTCTGATCATGACGTAAACGAGTTTTGGAATCCTCTAAGATGCCTCGTTTTCGATGGCATAAGTCGTGTACACAAGCTACTAGTCAACTAGTGCTATGGTCTGTGGTGTGATCAGAACAGTCAAACTCGACGGGTTCTCATAGAGATCAGATTATTCTTGTGAGTGTGCTCACTCGCCCTATCTTTAAGAAATCATAGGCTTGATATTGTGGGCATCCACCGAACTAGCGAAACCATAAGAAACTCATTATCCGGTAGTCGCCGGGAGTTGGGCTAAGGATATCGCCTTGAAAATCTAGAAGAAGGATTTTCTTTTTACCACCGCAAGCCCAAAAGAGACGCTGCAAGAACAATACCACTTTGATGGCAACATCCATGAGCATTGATGAACAGAATCATCACCACAGTGATAGAGATATACTGGGATATCGATCCGGCAATGGCAAAAGGCAAGTCTGGGACTCTTGAATGTAGCAGTGATTACCTAAGCACAAAAACTGGACTACATCATAGGAGAATTGGAAGCGGAGAGCGAAGTCTACGTGTTAGCAGGCGGAAAGGGCTTAAACTGGGACTAGATTGCTGCTTCACCCCCGCACCGAATCTCGAGTCACCCTCTCCGGTCTCCGAGAACCACAAAATTTACTGGATCGTGAATAGTGAGAGGAAGGTTTTAGAGTTCGTACATTCAGTGGAAATTTGATTCTCGGCAGTTATGCTAGAAGACTCGAAATTTAAGTACCCCATAAAAATGGCGGATTGTGATTCGACCTTTGTCTAACCACTAAGATGTGTTTCGTGTAGAGACTCGAGTGTCAACGGACAATCATGGTAGTCTCATTTTCCGCATGCCGAGACTTGGCTCACACTCCATGATGCCAAGCGTATGCTATAGTTTCCAAGACATATAGTGACGCGACGGATCGTCAAATGCTTGTCTGATGTTAATTGGTCTTGAACGATAAAAATATGTGGGCACACTAACGCGAAAGGCGCGTTGATAGGAACCGAACTATCGGGACAAAACGTGGGTTGGTGATTGTATCCAACTTTTTCACCGGCTATGATCAGTCTCATTCTAAAATACATGAGGCCGTTATGTTAGCAATTACCTCTTCTGCTGCCCGAATAACAAGGAAAATCACATCGACTACAAGTCTTGAAAAGCTCCAACGGTTGGTAGCAAGCGCCACCAGGGGCAACAGTAACGCGCCCCATGATAAGATTAGGTTACCCTATCCCATCAGGACAACGGACAGCCCGAAAGCTTAAACGAGCTAGGTGTGGTTCGATCTCTTTTACACCAACTTATTAGTTCTAGACGTTATGCGTTATGTTCCAATAGCACCATTTCCGCTACTGTAATTTGCATTCAAAAGCATTAAATGCAGGGTACACATTAATACACACCCCTTTACAAGGACTGTTGCTTTTGCTGCATCGTCTCGGGGCCGAATTGGGCAGATGCGGAGAACGCGGTGCATAGGCATTTCCCATGCTCAACATGATTGCGTAATTGGAAATGCTGAGGGAAGAATCGAGTCTCCCGAACTCCGTTAGTTTCATCATGGGGTTTTGATGGTGTGATTTGTATGCATCCCCCTGCCTGCGTGGGGAAAACAGTAACACCCGTTAATGATTGTACATGCAAAACACATATCATGAAGGAAGTGTTACCATATTTCGAAATCTGTAGGTGGGTGAGGAGAAAATGTCATCTTTTGAGTGACCGGTTGAAGTATGGCACGTGATGCAAGAAAATTGACTAAAATTAAAGTCTCGTGACTTGGTGCCATTTGCCTTAGCAACAGCGCGTATGTTGACCCCGCGTCAACGCGTCGTGTAATCGATCCATCATCAGCTCGCTAACACCTTGCTTTCAACGTCCAACCTCGGGATTGAACCATAATCATCGTCAATAATTTCTTTTCGCAACTCGCGGCATGTAACACAACTACATTAATCGCGATGCCAAGTAAACAGCGCACCTTCGAATTGGTGGATGCGCCAAAAGTCCACCGGCCAATGACTAGCAAACAGGCAAAAAAAGCATACCAAAAAGCAAATAGAACGCCACGAATAACGAAAGCCGAGCAAAAGCGACAAGATGCCGAGGAATTGGCGAAGCACAGGAAAGCGTATGAAAAAGAACAAGCAGCTGCAAAGGCCAAAGCGGCGAGGGACAAGAAAGCTGCAAAAGCATTGGAGCAGAAGGAAGAGAGAAAGAGATTGGGTGTACCGGAACCTAGCAGACATGTCAGAGCAAGTCAATCGAGGATCTCTATGTTTATTGGGCGGGGAAACAAGAGATTGCGTGCAACTGAAAACAAGGCGGAAGACTCTGAAGGTACTATGTGCGACGAATTGGATGAAGGGCCACCCGCAAAACGGACTGCACATGACAATTCCGAGGACGAGAGCGAGGAGGAAGCTGTCTCGAAATCAAATGTGCTTCACGATTTCGAGCATGAGGAGTGCTGCCGAATGGAACAACTTGCGAAGAATATCCTTGATGTTAAAGAGGCTATTTCCAAAAAAGTAGTTGTACCAGAAGATTCCGAGGACGAGTTTGGGGACTTTCCTCCCTTGTCAGATAGAGATATTTCATTGTTGGACAATAGTTCCATGCATTCTACTCCTAGGCCTAGATCTACAGGAGTGACAGGACCTTCGATTCAAAAATCCATCGCATCATTCGATAATGAACAGGAGCTGCCAAGGATGAAGAATTTCGAAAGGGAGCAAATGTCGCCTGACGACCCATTTCAGTTAGAAAACATGCTTGATTGCCAAATTCGTTCCGAAGCAGCAGACGCAGCTTATAACCCTGACTGTAAACAAGTAGTATCATTTAAAAAAGAGCAGACCAGCAGAGAAGACACACTATCTATGACTGCCGCTTCGAATCGTCTTGTAGAAGATCTGGCATCGAAACGAGAGCTTCTGTGGCATGCGCCCATTAATGGCAGACACGGCGCATCAATAAAATTCATCAATACAAAACCACCATCTCCCCATAAGGTGCCAATTGTCAAGCAGAAGTCTTCAAACCCAAATCTATCAGTTACTAGACATCAGTTTGACCATCCTTCTAGGATAAATTTCAATGAAACCACAACACCAGGAATGAACTTGCGGCAAAATTCCAGGGCATTAGATGTCAGTTTGCCTCGGACGAAAAAGTCACTTTCCATTGAACAGGCCACATCCAACAAGGAAACTCCTCTACTTCTTAGGGCATCGTCTCGAATGACTGGTTTGGGAAAGCGAATTTTTCGCGAGGAGCCAGTTCAACCTCCTATGTCAAAGTCTCATTCTTTCCAACGAACACCTCCCCAAAAGCTCCCCGTGCAAGCCTCCAGATCAGTATCTGGTACTCGCCCCGCCCTGCGGGGGAGATCTATCAACATGGGGCCCTCGGCTCTTCCAGCAAAAAGCAAGATCGGCACGACTCTTGCTGCTCCACACAACAACGTGAGAACAGCCAGCAGTTTTGATCTTCCACCGTCTTCCACTCAAGCATTTCTTGAGTCTCATTATGACGAATTCTTTCCCAGTCCAACTCAGGAAGCTAGAGAACTGTGTGAGGAACCCGTTATACCTCGGACTTCCACCAGTTCGAAAACAGACTGTAGGCACCAAAATCATCGCGAAAAGCAGGAAGATGTGCATGATGATGTTTCTAAGATTTCTGATGATGATTTCGGAGGCATGCTGTCTACTCAAGAACTCAAAATGTTTTCGGAGGATCGGAAAGTTGCTAGTTCACCGTCCCGGCAAGGATGGGGAAAGGAGAGTCGGATCGAATCTTTCAAAGAGATACCAGCAGCACGCGAGGATATTAAAGACTTGATCTGCAGTCAGGATTCATTATCTTTGAGCCAAGAACCCGCTGGGCTGGAGTCTTTGTCAAAAGTCAAGTCACCAATAACAAGTACCTTGCAGGTATCGCAAGCTCAAATACCTAACTCCTACCAGCATCAAAATTCAACAACAAAGCTACAAGAACAACTTGCTGAGCCACTTTGTATGAGCACTCCTAATATCGACCCTGAAATAGAGCTTACTCCAAAACCAAGGAGGTCGCCTTGGTTCAAAGAGAAACCGGAGGACAGGCATACAAAAAAGAGGTTCTTTACCGAAAAACCCGAGGATTTGGAGGCTGCCGCTCTGGCAGAGAGTAGGAAAGCGTGGGATGAAATTAAAGAGGCAACTTCATCCAACAGACATAACTTTGATGACGATCTCGACCCTGATGTGGATGGACTGCTAATAGCTGCCCTTGCGGAAAGCAAAGAGTGGGATGAGGTGTACAAGGCAGTCGTTCCCACGCCTACACCTAGGAAGACTGGCGAGAAAGGGGATATGGGGATGAATATCGAGGAGAAAGAAAATCAGACGCCATCACGAATCATGGATAAGCAGACGACGAGAGAAAGTACTGTTACGAATTCGACGAGAAAATTTGTAAGGAGGGCTAGTCTTGCCAGTACCGATTATGGGGATGGAGAGGTCTCCGACTGGGATGATATTTTGGACCGACTATGAGACCTATTAAGGCGAATACAATTTCAAAGAGAGAACCACGATTTATGAGTATAGGTATGGTGGCGATTTGACATGCAATGGGAAGAGGATCAATATTGGTATGTATATGGGTTTTGAGTTTAAGCATGGCATTAAGCATGAATATGCACGTCAACTTCACGTGTTGCGTATTATAGGGCATTATACACGCACAAAGTGGTTGGATTATTCGTTTAGCGTGGCATTATGGGTGGTGTAAAGGTGTTTTCTCTTTGCATTCTCCTGCGGTGGGATATCAGGTTGAGGACATTTTGGCGGCCTCCTGTTGCAATTATTTGCGTGATTCTATAATCATTTGCGGCGTGTTTTTCGTTGTACTCATTCCGATGAATGATGGTGGAGTTGTCCATGGCATAGATCTTTTGGAAGACATACAAGGGTTTAGCATGGTAATGAGGGATAAGATTATGATACCACGGGTATCTTTAAATAGGTACCGCTGAATTATCTCATTACATATTTTGAACCGACTCATGGCAGTGTACATTTCAAAAGTGGCATCTTGCGAGATCCCTTAAACAACTGTTTAACCCATCGCCAATCGGCTAAGTTTGCATCGAATCCTATTTAATTCTCATCGCTGCATTGACTCCAACTATAAAGCGCCCATCAGAAGCGGAACATCGTCATAAGATGCACGAAATGGTACAGATTTTTGGGCTGGGAGTCAACAACAACATTCAGTAACAATTAAGAAAATCAAGAAAGGAGGAATGTCGTTTTTAATCTTCGAATCATCGTCTAGTGGAGATATAATAGTAGAGTCTCTGCTATAGACATCATTGATGCATACATATTGAGAGTCCTCGGTGACGTAAATGTTGGGACTATGAAAGTGCGAGATCAGAAGATCAGGAAGGGAATGACTATGTCAATTACATCGAAATTTCTTCTATAGTTGGGGCGAGCTGAATTATTAGAAAATAAATGTCTTGTCGTCAGGGGTGAACCTGATCAAATTGTGTGTAGTGCTGGAGATGCAGGTAATTTGATGTGTAGAGGATGGAGAAAGCTGCGAACTGTTTAGGGTGATTCGAGGATCCCGCATAGCTTTGCTCATGGAAAGAGAGAATGAGGTTTGAATGAGCGGGAATGATCCCTATGTTGCCGTTAGGCTCATGTATTCTAAGTCACAACGGTAATTTTACGTTGGTATTTGAACGGTTATCACATACTACTCGTGCTGATCAGCTTTCTTTGCGCTATTTGAAGTGTTATCATCACCTTTAGACGAGAAACTCTCTGCAGTCTGTCTCATTACAAGGATCATACAGATATTTTGTTGATTATGATCAAAGAGGAAAGGAAAGAAATATCCACAGTATGCTCAACATTAGAATATAAAAATAGTTGACTTATCATCTAGGCAGTAAAACAAGTCTATCTCCGCAACCGCATTTGCTCTCGTTCTCGCTCCTATTTCAATCCAACCAGCTAATACAGGAACCAAATATTTCAAGTCAATAGTAAAAATTACGAATCGCAAGCAGAAAACCAAAAAAACCTCTCTGTTAACCCCCAAAATTCCGGATCAAATCTCCAACAACTTCATCCAACCCCCAAGAACACATAACTTACTGACCCACAGTAAATCCCAGCAACGCACTCCCACATTTCGCACTCTTCCAACCCAAGCTCGAAACCAGCTTGGGAGGGAGTGATTGGCCTTGAATAAAAGGTATAGGCATGATCGAAAAAGCCGCAAGTGTGGTACATGCGTCGTCGCTAGTTGAAGCGGCGTATAGTTAGTATTAGATTCGCCTGGATGGAGTACAGTGATAAATGCAAAAGACGGAGATGAAAGAGACAGTACGTGCCTGTAGAAATAGCAATGTGCATCCCGACAAAAGAGCGCGGAATTGATATTATTTCCGAGAAATTCGAAGGGGAAACACATAGAATAGGGGTAATTTACTGCTGAATCGCCGGCGTATGTTGCGGCTATGAACTTTGGGATGATTAGATTTTTGTAATTTGAATCGTGTTTCTTAGTTAAATAGATATGACAAGAGACAGATATATCAGATATGAGAATGGGAAAAGGCCGGGATGAGAAGAGCTAATGGGTTATATTCGCTTACATTATTTGGATTTTGGGACTGGCATGAGCTAACAATCTGGGCTTTCGTTTGAGCATTAACCGTGGTGTAATTCGTAAATCCGAAAAGTAGAGTTGCGAGGTGGACGGTAGTGACCTTCATGTTTTGTTTTGTGAATTTTTTCACCTAGAGCTTGATGGATGAGAATTTAAGACAAATAAAGTGTATGAGCCGTTTTACGTAAATTGAATGATTGATGGCTTACTCAAAGGCGGGTAATATTAAGTATTTATGCCTCCATACTCATTTCATCTCGTTAAGCAAGAATTAGAGTTGTGTATCTCAATTGAAGCAAGAATTCTCATCCTGGAATGGAAATGGAGGTTACACAATCGTTGTAAAGGATCTAAGCCATATCTTCATACTTGGCACTTGGTGTGAGATCAAAATATTGGTTGAGCTAACGGCGAAACGATAGTTGATCTATCTAGATGATATATGACGGAGTTAAAGTGATGATAGAAAAACGTGCAAGTGAAGCCTAAAACATCTGTAAATGTTCTTGAAAATTTATAATTACTTCCAAATGGAGAATTTAATTTCACGCGACTGTATAATAATAATAATGTGTATGACAGCTTTTGAAACACAATTTTGTAACGATGATTTGATGTGGTGTTACGTAGTTAAACCAGAAAACGATGCAGACACAATTATTGAGCATCTTGATCTCGATCTCGGAACCGAAGTTCGATCTAATCAATGACTCCTGAGCTATAAACATAGGAACTGGTAATAGTTCGGCTTGGTCATATATCGGCCAGGCCGGTAAATGTCACCCACCATGCACTCAGCTCGAGGATAGAAATGGCACATAGATTGACTAGCACGCACCTCGAATTATTTCTAGTGATGATGAATGGACCTATAAACAGTGCCAAAACGACATCTTTCGCGAGATCAGCAAGACATTTCAGCTGCAGGTACTGAATACCACCATGGCATAGCATGTGAACAGTTTCCTGGCCGGCCTTTTTTTGGCAGATCAATAATAGATTGAGAAATCTTGTGCAGAAATTGATGTCGAATTAGACTAAGCAGTTGCAGGAACACTCGATGCATAGGAACTTGCTTTCTTTGAAGGCTTTAAAAAAATGTGCAGGACTTGTGCAAACATGGAACTCTAAAACCAATGAAGATACTAGAATTCCCTAAACTCTGTAAATTTTTCCTCGGCTGACTTGGAAATATTTGTTCTCCATACCAGCTACCACTATCATCGTCCAACAGTCTTTCTGTTTCATATGTCCTCAATTGTCCCCAAGGGAAAGTCCAGGTCCATCAGAGGATCTGACCGGTAAGGACAGCGACGGTTTTTGACATATTGCTCCTTTTCCTAGTACCGTTGTCAGGAGTCCCCATGGATTGACCAAAACCGAACTTCTGGGGACCGTGAGCGTAAGATTTGGATCGGTGCAATTATCACCCCTGCTCACCACATGTCAGCATGTCAAAGTAGTAGCCATTAGAGATAGAGTTGAGACATACGCGCAGTTTTTGCAAGTTACACTTTTGCAAAAGACGGCGGCCAATGCGGCACTGCCGTTCACGGTGTAAGGATAACATTCGCCGAAATTGTAGGAGGTTATCACACCATTAGCGTATTGGACTCCGACATACTAAAAGAGTATTAGTAGATGCAACTTGAGTTCAGCCATCTAGAGCAATATCATATGTAATATCAAAGGAGCTACTGGTAAGGTATAGCCGCCAATGCTATAGAAAGATGCGAACGAGACACGAAGAATAGTCGACAAACTTACAGCATCGGAACCGGCATCCTCACAATAACGGTTGAGAACCGCGTAACTCGGGATGACAGGAGATGGAAGGGGAACGAGAGTATCCGCCGTAGGCGAAATGAGGCCAAGAGGATTAGCTGCGGCCGATGCAAAGCATAAGGCGATGACGGTTGACCTCATTTTGTGAAGTGTCTATTTCAGCTGAGCAAGTTAGGGCTGTTATGAGGTGTCAAACTTTGCGAAGCGGTTGGGTTTTTGTGAATAGCATGTTACTCATACTTATAAGATCTTACCTGAGCAGCTTCCGAGATCTTGGTTCACACTCGGAATTGATTGTCGTACGAACAAGAAATTTAAATTCGCCTTGTTGGTTACCGGTAAGTTCGTACGTGCGGAAACTTTGAATGAAGACATATTCCTGTCCAGGAATCCGCCACTTTGCTTCTCGTTTGTTACAGAGAACAAAAAGAGCAGGTATATTGATTTAAAGTTCTGAAGCGCTAAAGGAGAAGACTCGCCCTGCATCATGGGTGCCAATTTGTGCTCCCGCACTTGCCTGTAACATACATACATAGTGCAACATATCACGATCATTTCAGCACCGGAATGTTCATATTTTTCAATTCAGAATGACATTCTGAAGACTAGCTAAGAATGCATGAATTCTTAGAATTCTATGTCATGACCAAATAATCCCTGCTCGGGAGTTTAAACTGACTGTGACTGTGGTCGATAGCCCCATAGCTGCCACTGACGGGCTGAGGACGTACCATTGACCTCCTGAAGTCGACAGAAGTGCGAGGGCGTGGATTAGTGCAAAGCTGGTGGAGATAATGGTACGGTCTAGAGCCACTGGAAACATTGTCACAAAGATTGAGACTAGCAGAGGAATAATCTGGCTGGAAGATTGCTCTCGATAGGTTTCGTCAAGTTCGCTCGCGGCATGATCGCGAGTGGCGATCATATCTTCAAAGCTTTCGTTGTACTGTATAATACTTATACGCAATAAGTTCTCACCAATCGCTTGTCCCATCGTCCAATTTTTCCGGGTTTGTAGCGGCAAAGTCAGTCTATCGATAGCGAGTAGACGGGTGTTGTAACAGCTAGATCAGTTAGGACTCACGAAGTAAGAGATCAATGATAATATCCTCAGAAGAGCTGGAAACGAAGCATCCTTATAATCTCCATACTAGATCTTGGATGTGGTTTACTTGCCAGTGGGTAATTCTGTTTCATCAAACGAAGGTTGCTCTTCGGCTTCTGAGAGATTCACGAGCTGGGGATTAATTAACATTACCCGGAGCATCTATTATCAATGCCGTAGCATTACTCTGTATATTATGGAATTTGAATTTGAATTTGAAATAGTGATGTCGCATTAAGCATCAACGGGTACTGCAAATTTCCGATTGGCCAAGATCTTCAGTCTTGGATGAGTCAGCAGACAGATCCACCTCGGCAACTTCCTTCATTGCACTTACAACCTCAAGGTGCTTACCGCATCATTTTAGACATTTACAGTGTTGTTGAGGTCGTGAAGCCATTGGACTATATTTCAAAGTCTAGCTATACACCCGCGCTTCTAATATCATCACATAGCATCACGGCTATCATCTGATGAGACTTTCTCTTCCCTGGTTGCTGCCTATTGCTTTGGCCATCAATATCAAACTTCTACAATTGTACATATATTTGCCTCAAAAAAGTAAATATAATTGTTGGTTGATATTACATTCCTAAAAATAATGTCAGAAGCGTCACCTACTCCACCAGATGGGAACATCTCAGATATGTCACTGGCGACGTCGAACGCCACCTCATCCTCAAAACCACGACGTGTGCTTGCTTGCATGCTTTGTCAACACAGAAAGATAAAGTGTGATCGCAATCACCCTTGTTCTCATTGCGTCAAGTCACGAGTAGAATGCAAACCGGCGACACTACTTCCACGCCAACGAAGACGCAGATTTCCAGAGCGAGTACTGCTAGATCGTCTTCGTGAATATGAGGATCTTTTGAGACAGAACAATATTAAGTTTGAGCCACTTCATAAAGACCCAACTGCAGGGAATGAACCTTTTCAAGTGAAAGATCATAATGATCCCAATGATGAACAACCAGAAATTGCAGGGGCAAATGCTTCATCAGCTTCATCAGCTATCAACTTTGAAAAGGCATATGGGACTCAGTATGCAACCCCCAAGAAATCATTTGATTCTTACTAAATTTGTTAGGAACATCTGGCACGCCATGAGTCAGGAAGTACTGCCGACTACATTTATGATTTGAGCTTCTTTGACTGACAGATGAATTAGTTTCGAGAACCTCATAGCCGTGGTGATTCTGAGGATGACGACGTGCGTGAAGTGGACGTGAAATCAGTGTGGGATCATATGTCGGAAAATGATAACTTCCTATTCGGCTCGCGTGCGACAACTGTCGATATCTCTACCTTCCATCCAGCACCCGTCGAAATATTTAGACTTTGGCAAATTTACCTGGATAACGTGGATCCACTGCTTAAGGTCACGCACACTCCTAGTCTACAGGGACTCATCATTGAAGCCGCTAGCAATTTCCGGAATATTAAGCCCAGACTAGAGGCATTAATGTTTGGCATTTATTGCATGTCAATTTCGAGTTTGTCGTCAGAGGATTGTCAGCTTATGTTTAATTCATCAAAGAAGGATCTTTTAACGAGGTATCACTTCGGTTGTCAGCAGGGTCTACTGAACAGTGGTTTCTTACGGAACAGGGACGATCGGAACTCCCTGACTGCATTATTCTTCTACTTGGTAAGTCACTTGATACGAAACACATCTATACTTTTAGTAAAGCAGGTATCACGTTTTGGTCTGTCTATTCTAAGGATACTTATTTCTGTCTACATCAGATCTACTAAGCCATAGTGTATGCAATTTCTAACTCTTCCAGCTCTCTATTAGATCCAACTCAGTTCCTCAATCTCTGTCTTCCATGCTCGCCGTTGCCATTCGCATCGCTCAACGCTTAGGTTGTCATAACGAATTGATATTATCTCAAATTAATCCTCTAGAGGCTGAATTGCGTCGGAGACTTTGGTGGTCACTCGTGCTTTACGATTCTCGGATAGGCGAGCTCGCTGACTCAAAAACCACAATTCTGAATCCTACTTGGGACTGCAAAATTCTACTTAATGTGAGTGATTCCGACTTTCATTTAGTGATGAAGGATCCGCCAAAAGTCCAAGAAAAGCCAACCGAGGCAATTTTCACTGTTCTGCGCAGTGAAGTGGGAAATTATATTCGAAACACGAAGTTCTATCTTGGTTTTAATGATGTGGCGTTAAAGCCTACTGCCAAAGATAAGCAGTATGATCCTACTACAGGAGAAAGCGAGATCACTGACCTAGAGAAACTGGTCGAGGAAAAATATCTTAAATTTTGTGATCCAGATAACCCAGTACACTTCATGACAATCTGGATGACACGAATGAGCCTTGCCAAATGGCACTTAGTAGAACACTGGCACTTCTCCGGAAAGAACCGCTTGTCGAAAGTAGGTTTAGTACGCGAAGCCACCGTCGCCTACGCCCTCAACATACTCGAATGTGACACCGGACTGATGTCCTCTCCCCTCGCAAAAGGTTTCACGTGGATGACCAACATGTATTTCCCATTCCCCGCCTACTTCCAAATCGTGCAAAATCTCAAACAACGGCCCCTTAGTCAACAAGCAGAACAAGCTTGGAAAATCATGACCGCTAACTACGATGTTCGATTTCCTACCATAATTGATGATCAAATCCCGGAACCTTTCTTTAAGATTTTCGCAAAGATCATTCTACTGGCGTGGGAGGTGCGCGAACAGGCTTTCAAACAGATGGGGCAGGTGATTGCGGAGCCGAAAATCGTGGTTAATATTCGACGAGAAATTATGAAAGTGGGAGGGAATACAAAGGAGAGTGAAGAGGAGTATAGAAGAACGGGCACGGATATGGACGTTAATAATTTTTCTATGGTGGCGCCGATGGGATTTTATGGGATGGCGGAGGATGAATATGGATATACTGGAACTGGATCCATAGGAACAGGAACTTACAATAATACCCCAGAACTGGGATTAATTGATGGCAATATTAGTCAGTTGGACTGGTCGGCTATGGATTGGAACGCCTTGAATGTGAATACACCGGCGAATGGGACAGGGCCATTTCCGTTTTAATGGCAGGCAAAAATTGGATATAGGAAAAGCTTTGTATACTAAATAGATTTATAGAGACAGCCTGGCAGTGGCAGTTTCAATCCTTCTTCATTAGATGGAATATCATAAGATATTTTCGCAGGAATAAAACCAATAGGGATTAGGATACATTAAATATCTATTAGATTTATGTTATCCTGGTGATCCTATAATCAATCTTAATTCTGGATACCTTGACCTCGCGTCCAAATGTTAAATGACAAATATACCCAAACGATTGATTGTCATTCATTTTGGCGCGCTGGGGCTGGCGGGATAAATATGTTTATGTTCATAGTTTATGCTTGTTAGTTTTGATGTATTATATATAGATAGTAGGTAGTATGTTGGTCGGTTTGTGAGGAGCTTGGTTCTATTTTTCACGCAACTATCTAGTAGGTAAATCGGCATCGCTGTCTCATCTGTCATGTTTGTTTAACTTCCTTTTCCTCTTCTCTGCAAGCTCATCACCTCATCTGCTCTAACCCCAATCCAAATACCTACAATTTCATAATAATCAACGACTTTACATCACGCTTCATCATCGCTTAACCACCTCACCCAAGATCCGCAAGATTCCATCCGCATACTCGTTCTCGAAGCAGGGAATGATCATTCGGCCACTCACACAATCACCCCACTGGGACGTTTTCTAGCCTGCGGATTTGGGAAAGTGAGAATGAATGGCGTTTTTTGAGTAGGTTTCAGGTATGTATATATGTATGTATTTATCTTCTGAAATGTTTTTCTCGCGAAGAGGGATGAAAATGGTATATATGTACTGTACTGTATATGAAAAATGAAGAATTAAGCTAACAAAAATCAGATATCACAGAATAGACAGAGAAAATCGTATCCCGTCTACCAAAGGACATCAGTGAGGACTCAACAGCTATCAATGGCGGTGCATATATCACCAACTCGAAAGTCAGTATTGATGCGTGTGCTCCACTCGGGAATTCAAGTTGGTAATGGGATACCCTCTCCCCCTAGCATCAAAAATCCTTCACATTTCTGTCGCCCTCCCCTGCAGCCCTCGATCATCTCGCACTCGCATATGTGCGTCCGGAGATTTAGAAGAAACTTACAAGTGCTATTCACGTATCCTCTGAGGAAATATCCGATCTTACCCTAAACCTGAGTTGATACGTAGACGGACTACATACTATGGGGTGGCGGGGGTATGGGGTTTAAAAGCGCGATCTTTTTTCCCGGTAGGTATTGAAGGTGGGAAAGGGAGTACATCAACGCGAAGAGTGTTAATGCGCGGAAAAAACAAAGAAATCACGCACTATCCGCGTCCTACAAACCCATCCAGACGCGGGAGAATCAGGTCGTCATAACATCCACTCCTGTACTGTACCCATGATGCATTTCTCCGAGGGGAAATTAACACGAGAGTGGATATCTGACTGCAATAAGCCTTTTCTACATTTTGGATTCGCACCCTATACTGCCAGGGTAATAGAAGAAGTTATTCTCGTCGTAGAAGCTGCACGAACCCACTAAGTCCTTGAATTATTTGGAATTTGGTTCGGCTGTCTTACTCTAAGAATTAGACATTCCGATTATAATGAGAATGCGGATGTAGGCGAAAATTTTCAGGATCTTCTCAACTGCGTGTTTAGCTTGAAGTGGCAGATGGAGCGGAGATGATGCATAGTTTGACTAGATGGGATGGTGATACGATTGAGACAGCGATGGGTGCGTAGAGCGGAGCTTTTGTCACGGGGAAATTTTTTGGCTAGAGGGCATTTTGCCCGTGGTGGAATTCCTTGAGGAGGGAAGGGAGGAAACTCGAGGGATCGTTGAAGAAATTTGGGAAGGAAGATGTGGACGGGGATGCGGATGATGAGAGGAACATTCATGAAATCTCATGTGAGGTTTGTTCACCCGCTTCTTAAGGCGGCAACGGAGGGATCTGGAGGAATCTTCTCTTACGCTGCGCTTGGGAATTTGATTCCAGAAACTGGCGGTGATGATATTACCGGAAAGAAAAGTACGAGTACGAGAACGAGTTTGGGTGAGAAAGATGATGATTGTTTCGCCTGGTAATTATCTTACCCTTGCTGGCTTGTATGCCACTACAGTACTGTACATCCTTTATCCCGGGGGAACACACACAAAGCAATCCCTCCCTAACCTCCCCTCCCAAAATCAGCCTTGAAAATCTACCGCATCCTCTCGATCTCGAGATACTCTCTCATCACATCCGATACATTTCCAAAATTGTATCTTCGGCTCCTCTCCTCACTTCTGAAACCCAGTGGAAGAAAAACCCCGCGGTTCCAGAGAATATAAACCATCTAGATACCATCAAGAACATGTAAAGAAAGGCGCATTGAATGCATGGCATTCCACAATTACGACCTACATACGCCATGTTGCCTTTCAAGAAAGGTGGAATGGTGACAAAAAATTGGTTATGTATGGGACGAGGGAGTTAAGAATAGATGCGAGTATTTTCTTTGTCCAAGGGGATATTGTCAGACTACTGCGTATGCGATAACTAAGAAGGCGGCGGATTGACTGATAATGATCATGGCATTGAGGCTTGAAGTGGATCTGGAGGGATTGAGTAGTAGCTTATATTTTAGATTGTTTAAACGTCATATTCTTTTACGCTATCTGTGAATTTTGCATAATTGAACATTGCTCTCAAAAACATCCTATGTGAGAAGTTAACTGCAAAGTGAAGACACAATTCTGGAATGTAACCAGCTCGTAAAAGAGGTTTCAAATCGTTGTACTAAAGTTATTCAATCTACTGAGCTTAAAGTAAAATACTCTCCCTACGCTTGGAGGTTGAGTATACCTTGAGATTCCAGATACATCGCAACTTTGATGATTCGTGAAATTCGGTAGAAAGCACGGGAAGAAGAACAAGTAGAGAGTCAAGCAATCCTCAATGGATAAGAGATATCATGCATTAATATCGTTCATTCATGTCAATTAAGATGTCTAATTGACTATTCCATGCGAGATTGATTCAAGACTTTTCTCGTTATTTGGAATCTTAATTCGCAGGTAAGCGCTCCACAACAGCTGCCATTTCCTCATCTGTATAGATTCTGAAGCCCTTCTCCTTGGTGACACTAGCCAATTGCACATTCTTCGAATCTAACTTCTCTTCCATGACCTGCTTCAATGTCTTCAATACCAAAGTTTCTGCCTCTTCAATTGTGAGTGACTAAATTTTAGGGTTAGTGACATCATGTGTAGGTGGGTGTCATGTTATTATACCTTGTGAAACTCGTTCTGTAATTCAGCTTGGGCTCCTTCTGAACCTGAACCAATAGCCTTTGCATCATATCTATAAAATGTTCCACTTGGCTCAGCGTGGTATAATTGTGGTCCGTCCTCATCGTATCCAGCAATCAAAAGAGCAACACCGAATGGTCTACTCATAATACTCTCCTCGCCATCTGCACCTTCACCAAATCTCAATGCCAAATCGCAAATAGCCTGGGTGCAACTCTCGACTCTTAAAGGTTCGTTGTAGTGGAAGCTGTGATTTTGAGATTCGACTCGAGCGTGTTCTACCATTGATCGTGCATCTGCTTGAAGCCCTGACATGGCACATCCAATGTGACGGTCGATCTCAACAATCTTCTCGACAGACGATGTTTCGAGTAAGGTGGAAGTTACGCGCTTTTCGACACCGAGAACTACTCCACCACCAGTTGCAACTCCTATTGCCGTTGATCCTAACTTGATGGCCTCTAGAGAGTATTCGACTTGGAACAAACGACCCTCTGGGGAAAAGGTACTGATGTTATATTAATATTGATCTGAATTGTGAGATATTTGCTGTAGCTGGGCTTCGACATACTTGATACCCCGATCTGCACAGTTGTTAGTCGATACAACGAGGACATGGGCGCTTCAGACATGCTTCAACTAACTTACCATATTCAGATCTTGCAATAAACATCTTGGGAAACAGCCGCTGGTAAAAGTAAGAGAAGGTATGTCCTGGTCGATGAAGAGATAGTTTCTAGAAAGCGTCGATTAGGTTCAAATAAGTAAAGTGAGGGTATTCGCGGGGAGGTAAAGTCAGAAAGTTGACGATATGAACAAACAAACAAGAGGGTTGGTAGCTATCAGATTTCGGAGCTACTTTAGGCAAGCACAGGCATGCGAAGCTATGTAGGTATCGAAAAGGCCCGTTCCTGAGGTTGGGCTCTAAATGACTAGAGCTAAATAGGTTTAGCTTCATCTACACGTCTTTTTGGGAACTCAATTATATCAAAACGCGTGAACAAATGGAATAGGTCTTGGAGAGAATTAATTCATAGTAACGGCAATGGAGATATACGGTTTACTTTCGCATAGGTACAATTAGTTGCCAATCTCAATTCAAGATATTTTCGGCTTCTTCGTGCTCATAATTTTCAAATCCAGATGTGATAATTATGTCTTCGCAAGCTAGAGTTTCTTCACAACCTGAGCGGAGGTCGAACAATGATAATGGTAGTGGCAGCTCCAGATCCCGCCCACCTTCTGCACTGGCTGGCACAAGAACTGAGAGACCAGATGCACGCCGGCGTCCTTCACCAACACCGGCAGCTGCAGAATCAAATCACCGAAGAGCACAATCGAGCTCGCAGAGGAATAATAGAGGGGTAGTTGAAGACAGAAGGACTGAACGGGTTCATGTCGGAACTCGGGACACAGTGACGTCGAGAACAAGAAGTCCTGATCGTCGTGCACCTACAGAGCGTTCTAGGACTAGCGATACTTCTAGATCTCGCGGGGAGGAGCTTCCACCCAGAACGTCGAAAGTCGAAACCCCACCTGGTAAGATCCTTTCTAGGGAAAATGCACAAAATTATTCTAAACATCGCGGTTCTAGTATTGTCATGGGATCCTCAGGTGTCTTTGGTGCCCCATACGACCGCGCCGTTAGCATCTAGAATTTCTATTCCACCACTTGCTTCTCAAGCTCCCCAAGCCCTACAGCCGCAGCCCCTCCACGAATTGTCTTTGGAGGCACAAGAAGCAGCTATATTGGAGGACCTTCTATTTGTTTTCATGGGATATGAGGGACAATATATTAGGTTCGGGAAGAATTATGACCCCCTCGTTGAAAAGGATCGTCTCGCTGGGCCCAGCTTTAAGATATTACCTGGCTTGGATCCTAGTTTACAGGACCTCACCACGACTATGCTTAAAATGGCTACAAATTACGGAGCAACTGAGGCTTTCGTTGAAGTGCAGAGCCGGGAAGAGTTTGGGGCTGTGAACCATGCATTGTGCGCTGCCATGAGGAAACTTCTACATGATTACCTCATTTTGATCGCTCAGCTCGAAACCCAATTTCTCACTAATCCATCTTTTACTTTACATGTACTGAACCTCCATACTCTCCCTACGAGTCACATGATGCTTCAACTATCTTCACTTGCCCATGAAATATTGAAGAGAAATTCCATGCTTGAGGAAGATGAGGAAGATGGGGATGGAATGGATGATTTCGAAAATATTCTAGAAAGTCTCCGGGAAGGTGGAGACCTTGGGCTTGGAAATATTCCAGGTAAAAAGATCTGCAAAGGTGGAAGTGTACTAGGTCTCATCACCAAACGATTGGAGACAATGTCTGGTGATCCAGCTGCTAGGTCTCTCCTAACCTCATTGTTACGAGATGCTAGCCGCCCTTATATGGTGATGCTGAATGAGTGGTTACATCATGGAAGCATCAAAGATCCTCATGCAGAGTTCCTTGTGAGAGAACAGAAAAGTATCAAGAGAGAAAGGCTGGAGGAGGATTATACCGATGAGTATTGGGAAAGACGATACACGATCAGGGATACTGATGTACCTCCTCAATTGGAAGGTGTCAAAGATAAAGTCCTCTTGGCGGGCAAGTATCTGAACGTCGTACGTGAATGTGGAGGTGTTGATGTAAGCAAAGAGGTGAAAGATGTCCCTCGATCATTTGATGACAATCGATTCTTGGAAAACGTCAATAGTGCCTACGCGCATGCCAACGAGTCTTTGCTTAAGTTATTACTGACTGCCCATGCTTTACCTGCACGATTGAGGTCCCTGAAGCACTATTTCTTCTTAGACCGCTCGGACTTCTTCTCTTATTTCCTGGAGCTCGGCAATTCCGAGTTGCGAAAACCTGTCAAGGCTGTTAACACGAGCAAGCTTCAGTCTTTACTCGATCTTGTTCTTCGACAACCTGGAAGTGTCGCAGCGCAAGATCCCTTCAAGGAAGACATCAAAGTTGAGATGAATGATATCAGCTTGACAAATATGTTGACTAGGGTAGTCAATATATCCGGTATTGAACAGGGAGAGTCACTACAAACTCCTGCTCAACCAGTCACGGAGAACGACAAGGCTGCTGTGGGCTTTACCTCCCTTCAATTAGATTATTCCGTCCCCTTCCCAGTGTCTTTAGTCATTAGTAGGAAGACAGTCTGGAGATATCAAGCACTCTTTCGGTATCTGCTATCCTTGCGCTATCTTGAGCAACAGCTTGTTTCCTGTTGGCAAACGCATAACCGAGCCGCTACTTGGTCTCACAAAAGCTCAAATCGGAACCTTGAGTTGTGGAAGCGAAGAGTATTTACATTGCGAGCACGTATGTTGGTATTTGTACAACAACTTCTTTACTTTTGCACATCCGAAGTCATTGAACCAAACTGGCAGGGATTGATGGCTAGGCTCAACGCGAAGGAAGACGATAAAATTGGGAAAACACCAGCTGTGAGAACTGTCGACGAACTGATGCAAGATCACGTTGACTTCCTTGATACTTGTATGAAGGAGTGCATGCTTACGAATAGCAGACTTCTGAGGGTATGTTTATTATGATTCTCAAGTTAAGCTCTGCTAATCACTTTGACAGATCCACTCTAAATTGATGTCAACCTGCACTATGTTCGCAACGTTCACTTCCTGGCTCTCGAGAGAATTGGAGAAGATCGACACGGATTTACTAGGTACAGAAAGGCCCAGTACCATGAACGCACAACAATGGACTCGCTACCAGCGTGATCGAAGCGCTAGAAACGGCGAATCAAACAATGTGAACCAACCCCCGGAAGGGGGCTTTGATGAAACCCGACTCGAAAAGATGTATGAGATCATCAAAAAATACGAGTTCAACTTTAGCAAGCATTTGCAGATTTTGCTAGATGCTCTCAACCACTATGCTGCTACAGAAACAGTAGTATTATTGGGGTTGTGTGCAAGGTTGAGCACTGCCAATCAAGGCACTCAGTTTAATGGCTTACGGACTGATGAGGATGGTGCGGGACAACATTGATGTTTTCATTTGGTTGGCATCGTCGTCCGTTTAGAATTTGGTATGGTATGTTGTGATGATATCCACGGAGGGGCAATATGGAGCACGGGCGTTAGTTAACACTTCCCTATTTTATGGGCGGCATTATTGAATTATTGAGATAATGAAAGCAAATCCTTTGTGGCGGTTTGCTTGTATGTAGAGATAAAGGGAGATACTAACTACATAGTACAACACAATTAACAAGACTACTAGGTATGAATGATTGCTTGATTTTGGAGGAAAACATTGTTAGTTGATTCTGATCTCATCCAATCCACAAACTTATGGATACTAGGTATTTCGTCTCCATACAGCCGGAGCATTTTAGTCAATTGTGGCGAGTGTACCATGCCGTAGCGAGGGGCAATTTCGTCGGCTCCCGATGATTTTTGAGACCAATTTATTAGCAGCAGGCAAATCCGGACTTGTTGGGTAATACAAACAAAACAAACGCCGGGAAAGAGGTAGTCAAAGTACTTACTTAGGTAATTGTTCTTGATAAGATATATAGACCATGTATTTTCCTTATCAATCTGCTTGCGTGCTTGTAGCCAGAGAGTATCTCCAGAATGAAGAATTCATTGTTCCATTGTTCATTGTGAAATGTGGAGTTAATGTATGATCAATCATTGGGTCGAATTTATTAGTCCTGATCATATATACTCAATTTTCTAGCCTTTTTGCATCGCTCCTACTCACCACCGCACCTTTGTACTCCACCATCAACCTTTTCCTGCAAACCTCCGTAGCACAGCCAACAAAACAATTGAAGTACATGCTGCGGGAAGTAGCAGATCGTTGGGCGCGTAAAAGGTATTTTGGCTAGTAACCTTCTAGTCCTCTTCATTCTTTATTATCATTTCAAGGATCTGCTCTAGCCTGCTAGAAAAGGGTATATCCTCACAAAAGGCAACAACAAGGTACCATACTTCACTACCCTCCCTTACATTAACCTGCAAATCTATGTAGCCGTCACTCAGGGCGTTGATTTTGCCATTGTTAAAGGCGTTGCGGGGTTGATGTCAAATTTGACAATCGACGCTCACCGCCTAGATATCTCAGAGCTTACAATGAAATTTGCTAACATCATTGCTTTCAGTTTATATCCATACGACTGCACTACTACTTAAAAATCCAGAAGTCTCAAGATGCACATCAAAGACATGCTCGCAGAGGCCGAGAGGTCGGGCAACCCCTCTTTTTCTTTCGAATTCTTCCCACCGAAAACTGCTCAAGGTGTGCAAAATCTTTACGATCGAATGGACCGCATGCATGGACTAGGTCCTAGCTTCATTGATATCACTTGGGGCGCAGGTGGTCGACTCGCCCAATTGACCTGCGAGATGGTGGGAGTGGCTCAATCGCAATATGGTTTGGAAACTTGCATGCATTTGACTTGTACCGATATGGGAAAAGAAAAGGTCGACGAAGCTCTCAGAAATGCCTACAAAGCTGGATGCACAAACATTCTTGCTTTACGAGGAGACCCTCCGCGTGAAAAGGAGAAGTGGGAGGCGACCGAAGGAGGATTTCAATATGCGAAAGACCTTGTTCACTATATTCGTCAGACGTACGGCAATCATTTCGATATAGGAGTTGCCGGGTATCCCGAGGGTTGCGATGACCAGGACGATGAAGATCTATTACTAGACCACTTAAAGGAAAAGGTCGATGCAGGTGCTACTTTCATTGTTACACAAATGTTCTACGATGTCGATAACTTCATTGATTGGCTGGGAAAAGTTAAAGCAAGAGGGGTTACCATTCCTGTTATTCCAGGTATCATGCCCATCAACACATATGCAAGCTTTCTTCGAAGATGCAACCACATGGGGTGTAAGATACCACCTAAATGGAGTGTGGCTCTCGAAGCGGTCAAGAATGACGATGCTGCCGTGCGTAACATTGGAAAGGATCTGGTGGCTGAAATGTGTCGTCGCATTATTCAAGCTGGAGTACATCATCTACATTTTTACACTATGAACCTAGCTCAGGCGACTCGCATGGTGCTTGAAGAACTTAATCTGACTCCATCGACGCAACGTCCTTTGAAACACGCACTTCCTTGGAGACAGTCGCTTGGCCTTGGTCGTAGAGAGGAAGATGTTCGCCCAATTTTCTGGAAGAACCGAAACAAGTCTTATGTGGCTAGAACTCAGGATTGGGATGAGTTTCCTAACGGTAGATGGGGAGACTCGAGATCTCCTGCTTTTGGCGAGTTGGATGCTTATGGAATTGGGTTAAAGGGCAGCAATGAACAAAACATTAAACTGTGGGGTCAACCAAAGTCTATCAAGGATATCGCCGAACTCTTCGTCAGTTATCTTGGGAACGGCATAGAAAGCCTTCCTTGGAGTGAAGCTCCAATCTCAAGCGAAGCAGATATCATTAAATCTGATTTGATTGAGCTCAATCGACGTGGATTCCTTACCATTAACTCTCAACCTGCTGTTGATGGTGTCAAATCATCTGATCCCGTGTATGGTTGGGGACCTACAAATGGTTATGTTTACCAGAAAGCTTATTTGGAACTCTTGGTCGCTCCAGATATGATGCCAGAGTTAGTGCGTCGTATTCAACACGACCCTGACCTAACATACTATGCTGTTAAGAAGACTGGAGATTTGCAAACTAACGCACAGAGTGATGGACCAAACGCTGTCACCTGGGGAGTATTTCCCGGTAAAGAAATTGTGCAACCTACCATCGTCGAGACCATCAGTTTCTTAGCTTGGAAAGATGAGGCATTCCGTCTGGGAACAGATTGGGCTCACTGTCATTCTGCACTTAGCCCAAGTCGTGGACTCATTGAATCCATTATGGATTCATGGTACCTTGTCAATATTGGTAAGCTATTCTTTCTGTTCAATCCTTAGATGGCCACTGATCTAACATTAATTTTAGTTCATAACGACTTCCACAAGTCACATGGGCTCTTCCCACTTTTCGATGGGCTCACTGTTAAAAATCTCGAAGAACCTTTCGAAACTTCCGAGAATGGTGACGTTGATGGTGTACGATTTATCGAACCCCAGTCCGTCCCACTAACAAACGGGCAGGCCAACGGTCATTAATACTTTCAACACGATTTTACGATTCAACATGTATGAGGATGGGTCACTTTGGTTTTATGGCATTTAACATTGCATTTAGCGCTGGTGTTTAGGAAGGGCAAACTTCAACAAGTTTGGCGTTCAAAAAGGATCTCAACGATCCAAAATGGTATGGGTGGGGGTTTAAAAAGTGACAGCCGATATTTTTAATGGTATACGGACTTGTGATATCACTCACTGCCTTCAACGGCCTTTTATAGATGGGCGAATGTTTATAGTCCTTTTCAGTCGATTGTTACATCATATATGATATATCGATTAAATAAAGATTTTTCGTTTTTAGAATGATTTGAGGTGGTCTATATTCATGGTGTGGGAGTGAATTTGTGGCCGTATGGTAATAATACTGCTGGTAGTTGTTAATTTGTATTCTTAAGGGTTTGTGTTTGATGTAAGGTTATTGTGCGCCTAGGAATCTTTTTCACTTAGGTGTCTATTTCACCCAGATATCTACTTCATCTATGTCTCCCTCCCTCCACCTACGGGATTTGAGTAAAAAAGAAAGAAGAAAGTCCCACTCGAAAGGAAGTAGTATCATCTAAATCTTACCTAACTAAATATCTCACCTGTCTTTCATTCATCCATTCATCTCTCACAATACAATGCACCTAGCCATTGATTCCAAGATACCCATCTCTATATATCAATCTATGATATCTAGTAAATATCCATCACATCTCACGGAAACAACACTACTCAACACAAGCGCACACACAGAATATCCCTTTTATAAAATTTTGATTCTTTTTTTGATTTCTATCTATAATATAATATAATACCAACGACTTTAGCAACGAAAGTCATGTCGAGTACCAATCAATCATTTTATCCCATGTATCCCACCCCGCCCCAAATTTCGACCTGAGCTATGTAACGCAACGTGAAAAGAATGAACACCTGAAAAGAGCAAAGCAACCCCCCCTCGGAAAAGAAAGTTAAGAGAAACAGAGAAGTATGTAAAAGTACAGACCCTCTATTTACGCTTCCTTTCCTGCCCGGCTAACTACCTCGTCCAACATTAAGCTGCAAGAGATTGCACTACCAAATGTAAGATTTTGGTGTGTAGATTTTTAAGTAATTTTCATGCTTTTGTGTTTTTGCGTGAGCAAATGCCGATCCTCTTTCCTCCACCTAAGTCGCCTCAATGCTTTTCATAATCCCGGTCAAAGGACATTCCATCTTCCTCCCCAACAACCCATCGCAACGACGCCTCTATAAACAAGGTACCAATCGAAAAAAGCAAAGCCATCTAATGCAACGCTTAAAAAAGCTGGTATCCCTCTATAAGTTTTTTTTCCTTTACTTCCCCGCTTCCGAACTCAGAAGGAAATGTGACATCGTCCTGGTGAGCGGGGACAACGAATGCGAACAAAATGAAATCCCAAGCACACGTTAGGTGCTGAGGCCTCTAATCACAACTCATCCCTTCGCCGCCAAATGCAATGCTAATGTATAAAAAACCCACGCAAACTTTTCTTAAACCGAATATACTCTGTAGGTCTCGACGCTGTCAGATAGAGCAAAATGAATTAAAGGAAAATGCAACAACGCCCGTGCAATGCAATGAAAACCATCTATAAGCTATCCCCACCCAAACGTATAATTCATATGATTCCGCTAGATGTTGGTATGTACGCCCTGTACAGGGGAATCAATCTTTGCGTTTACTGGTCTAAACAATTGCGCCATGTCTAGTGTCAAGTTCGATACTCCAAAGTCTTTGTCAATGTCACTGACCGATCCAGGCTCCTCTCCTCGCTTTGATGTATCGGTGGAGGCCCATCGCTTAGAAAATTTGAGCAATTGAATCACATGTGTGAATCTTTGATCCGAAGGCATTTGCCAGTCGAGCTTTTGAGATAGCATACACTTCTGAAGCCAGTAAAAATGTGCGCCATCACGACAGAACCCGAAGCGGCGGGAATAGGAAGCTCCTGGGGGGTATTGGACGCTGATATCCTCATCCCACGCTTTCTTCCACTTTTCGAAGGCTGTCGTGACAGATTTGAGAAGCTGGTGAGAAAGTAGAGATTGGCCATCGACAGGAGTTGCCCGCCCACTGTTATTTGCGCTTGGCGCTCCACTACCGTTTTGGTCCCCACTCCTGATAACCCAGTCATTTTGACTTAGTGGTGTATTTGTTCCACTGTTCAAGGATGCAGCGATTTGCCCAGATTCTTGTGACACCTGTTTCTGAGCAGTCCACAATTGCACATGAAGAGCATGAACCAGAACGAACTTGGAGAACAAGTTCGTGGTTCCGGGCTGCATGTCATAAGTATGATGCATCAGAGTCTTCAGTACGGTGTGCATCTCAGGCTGCTTGCGTCGTCGGTTGCCTTCAGGGTTCTTTTGGGCTGAGACCGCGGCACCATTGAGACCGAGAGCATCCGCGCACTCCGCAGAAGAGCGAGCCTCCCACGCAGCGTCGTCAGCAGGAAGAGGAAGTCGAATCTCAAGTGCATCAAAAGAAGGCGCAATGTTGAAGAATATGACCAAAGCAGAATCCAATAAAAAGATCATGTACAGTAGCCTAGATTTTTTTTCCTGCTCAACCCAAGCATTCCAATCGAAGTTTGCGGCAACGAAAGCATCAACATTTACATGGGCTTGGTGCAGAACGCTAAAAGGGCTCGTGGTCATTGGTTGTGTGAGACCAGCCCTTCTGGCCAGAGAGACAACCATTGGGAAGTCACGCCGGGCTTTCTCGCGCTGAAGTGGTGTACCATGCCATGTGAAAAGAACTTGCATCATAAATATAGCTGCGATTTGCTCAATTTCAAACTTGGAAGAGCCAATTGACTCGTTGGGATAATCACCACTTGGTCCGCGGGAAATGATCGAATAGACTTGAGAATTGGATTCTATTACCATCTTCATAACTTCCATCATCTCGCGGACCTGAGCTGGGTTCATGCGATCAGAATAAACCGCGCCAACGCAGATCATACCTAGTAGAAGGCCTTCATAGGAATCTGTGATACGGAACGTTGGCATGTGAATAATGGGGAAGTGCCCTTGGAAATTGCTGAACTGTTCAAGGAAGTGCTTAATGTTATCTGCGGAAAGAAATTTCCTAATCTCTTGACTGCGAGCATTGAGTTGTGAATGTGCGTTAAGGCAAAAATTTAGCAATTGGCTTGAAATTTGCTGGAGTGGGTCGTTTGGAGCTGGGATGTTCCAATTGGAGAAATCAGAGCTTGGGATATCGGAAGCACCTGGGTAGACAACACCAGTGAATAACCCGTGGTTAGAAGGTTCTTGTTTTATTTGTATTTGTGAGTTCGCGAGATTCGAGTTGTAAGGTTCTTGTTTAATCTGCATTTGTTGGTTCGTGAGGTTCGAGTTGTTGTAGGGAGTCATGAAGTTGTTTTGACCGTTCGATTGCATGTGAGGCCAGTCGAGTATCGGATGTTGGCTGGCGTTCGCTCCTGCATAGACAGGCATCGGAGGTCGTCCGTTAGAAACAGTTGACATTCCCTCCATCGACTGCGCATGCAAGTTAGCAGTGTTGCCTTGAGAAGCAAAATCGTAGCTCTGACTGTAAGAATGACCATTCTGACCATTTGGCATACTGAATGCCATGGCAGGGTTCATAGCGGAAGACATAGTACTCGGCATTCCTCCTCCATAGCCTTGATCAAAACTCGATCGACTCGAACCGCCTGCTGCAGGTCCATTAATCCTTCGGTCTCTGTTATCGGGATTGCCGAGTCGCTGAAGATCGTTCGGAGCTTTCGAAGCTTGATCATCTGTTAAGTTAGAACCAGCATCGGCAATACTTCCATCGGGAACCACACCAAATGGGTGCATTGAGCCATCATTTGGCATACCATTCATACCATTCATACCCATAAGATCAGATTCGGGGCCCATTGGCTGATGTGCTTTCGGTCCCGGATGTGACTTCTTTAAATGCGCTTGCGCATGGGACAAGTGACTTGCTCCTGTAGGGTTTCCACGACGAATTGAACATTTCTGAAAGTGACGCTTCAAGATATCACTGCGGGAAAAGGTGTCACGGCAAAGTACGCACATGTACGGGCGATCTCCAGTATCTGAAATGTGTCAAGGTTTTATCCCGCAAGTGACTGGTGAAATATGGGGAGAATACTTACGTCTCAATAAATGACGCTTGAGATGCTTGGCATGAAGGTATGTTTTAGTACAATGAGGACATGGGAATTTTCCATCAGCATCCTTTGCGGGGATCATGGCATTTTTTGTGGATCCAGGGCCAGTAGCAGTGACCTGTGGGCGACCCGGTGCACTGGGCAATATTCCTCTTCGACCCTGAGAACCCACTACATGGGTAGGAGGCTCTTCTGTAAGCACTTGCTGAAGCATATTGTTTTGAGGATAACCTCCATGCATCGAGAGGTGTTGTGGGACATTACTCGCAGGCATAGGTCTCAAAGGGGGACCTCGACTGGCTGCAGGAGCCGGAGCAATAGGCTGGTTATGCGATAAAGCGGTTGACGATTGGGGCATCATCGAGGCTGAGGTGCGGTATTGATGTTGCGGGGGTTGCTGCTGGTAAGAGTTTCCATACATCATCTGTGCAGGCCTTGATTGTGCCCCAACCTGCGAATAACCTAAACTAGCAGACCCCGGTGTGTTTGGTGTGCCGGGAGTACGTGGAGTGTGAGGCGCGCTCCATGACTGTTGCTGCTGCTGTTGCTGCTGCTGTTGCTGCTGCTGCTGCTGCTGTTGCATTGCCGCGTGCTGCTGTGGTTGCAGAGGTGGTAAAGTATGGGGAGGCAAATTCGCGTTGTGTTGGAGCTGGTGAGGAGAAATTCCAGGAAGTGGAGAGTATGGTGAGTTTCCGTTGCTCATCGCGTTTGAATGATATTGGGCGTTGTCCATAACGAGTATGGAGTTTTTGATTCGGACTTTCTTGATGGAATGATCGACTACTCAATCATAAGAACTTTTCACTGTTATATCACTTGTGACCGAAATTATTGATCCGTAGTTCTTGAGGTTGAAATGTAATGGACTTTAAAAAACCAATTGGTCTTGTCGCGTCCAAATACTCAAAGTTTAAGTTGTCGAGTCTTCTTTTTCGCCAACGGATGTGCGTATTCGAGGTTTTGTGAAGCAGATAAGACGGTGGACAGTTTGAATGGACCCTGCGTCAACAACAACAACGGTGATGCGCGCCGTAAGCAGTATGATATTGAGGCCGTTTATGGAGAATGGATAACTCTTTGGGGGTAGCTTGAACGAAGCGCGACGAAGCTTTCCTACGAGGCTCAAGATGTTTACTGTGAAATGTTCGTGTTCGAAGCAATAAGTGGATCCGAAGAAGACTTTATCCGTTCCAATGATCCAAAGATGGGCGCAAATAAACGCGGTGGTGGGGAACTTGATATTTTTTTTTTCGCAAGTGTGAGGATGCGGTCGATCAACAGGGACCCTTCAACGCTTTTTAGGAATCCAGGAAAATAATATTAATCCGCCCACGAATTTTGCGAAGCAGTATTTCCGTAGCACGGCGTCTATTAAATTGGAGATTGAGGGGGGGTTGCGGGAAGGAAGTTATGCTTGTTGCCTTTCTACCTTTCCTCGAATCTTCCAGGGCGGATGGAAATGTTAGATGATAGAAGAGTGGATAGGCCTGGTGGGTGGGTTGCAACTTGGAAGGGAGAGTAAGAACTTAGAAGGTAGTATGATGGAGAAAGAAAAACGTCGGACGTCTGTTTTGAGTGGAGGCGTCACAAGAAATCCTCTCACTCTTAGATCTTATTAGACTACTCTTGACTCTTGAGACTCTTGAGGGAAAAAGGAAAAGGGAAAATTTGAATAGTACTAGGTAATGTCGGTATTTAGTGCGGTGAACGAGTAAGGATTTTCTTCCCTGAATCAACAGATAATGCTGCTTTAAGAGAGGTATGTGTTCCCTTTTTGGTGATAGAATGATTCGAAGTGAACGGACGGATGGATTTGAATGAAAATATTTCTCGCGTTCATGGATTGAAATAGAATAGCTCGACTTTTTTTCCAACGGTGAGGAATCCGAGGATGGGATATGGGATGATGGTTGAGAGCAAAACAATCCTTAGCTTCAACAAAGCATTGACATGGCAAGCAGGAACGAAGTAGACAGACAAGGTAGAGGAAGCAGAAACTTCCCAAGTTGATTTAGTCGCCGAATGAAGCATATCAAATTGCAATAGACAAAAAGGTTTTCATGATGATGCTCTACGAATTAGATGTGTACAGTTTAGATGCTCGATGGTGTCGAGTCTCCAATTCCTATCGTCTACTGCCGGTATCCTACTGATATCAACGGTTCCTCACAAAGAGAGCGTAGGATACATGTCCTATGCCTCGGATCATGTCATTGCTAACTCGACGTATTGATATCTTTTAGAATATTATTTTGAGGGACCGGCCTCTACTTCGGATAACTGCTAGCGTCATTATCTGTTACAATGTAGAAAACCTAATGAATGCCAAGGGATGTTGATTATACTTGGTAGCTTGGTAATTATCCCATAGGTCACTGAGCCTCCAGTTCGATACCTTCCAATGACTCTCCCAAAGTTACTGTGCCAAAGTCGGCCTCTAATCGAACTCTTTTGGCCATTGGCAGAGAGGCTTGAGTCGTAATGCTTTTGATCCTGGACTTCAATGCTACCTACCGATGTGTATGTGTGTACATGACATGGTAAAATAGACGAATTGCTTGGTTACCATACTTTCTCGTAAAGGGGTTTATGCCATGTAGAAAATTCATAGATTTCTAACTAGACTTAGCTAGAGCATAGAGGTTTAGCATTACCATACAATGACATTCACCCCTGTCCCTTCGCTTTACCGTTTGAGCAAAGAAGCTGAGTGAATTTCTATGCTCAAAGTTTCACCGAATTTCCTGCGTAGGCGATGAAATTGATGAAAATGGCATCATCTCCTGATTCATCTCAAATCGACAAACTTACTAGGGACTCGGGAGGAGGTCTACATCTACCGGCCCGGCATATGAGCAAGGTTATACTCGCTGTCCTTCATGACGATTCTTTGTCTCCTCCGTAATCTTTGTATAGCAGCAGCTTCACTGTACAGGAGCTAAATAGGTAATAGGATCGATTTGAGGGTTGGAAAGTTTAACCTTCCCAAAACTCTTTCCCACGCATTCGTTAACGCATCCAGCCATCCAGCCATCCAACGAAGCCTCCCATCCATTGTGAATAATACCGTTAGTTTCTTTGCATGTCAAACTCGCTATGCTACGCTACCTACCACTCCTCAATAACATGTCACCAACGCACCATCTGATAACACAAGAAACGGTTTACTCCGTGTTATCATTTACTTCAAACAGCTTAGACACCTTGCAAGCCAGATGCAGTATCTGTGCTGTGTACAACACATTCAAAACACTGTCCTACTAAGTCCTACTTTGTCTATCAACTCACACGCTATCGCCAGCTCAGGCCCTGATGCATTTCATCACTTTCAGAAACGGCCACGCTGCCTTCGCACACTCGTCCACGAATTCTATGCGGCCAAGTATGATCTCGAAAAGCAATGAAACTCAACCAAAGCCGCACCTCCGGCTGGTAACAGGCCATCTTCCGGATACAGGCACCTTACTCCTTTACTGCTCGATTTTCTTTTCTGGGTAGAGTTTAATCAAATGCGTTTAGAATCTTTAGAAGTTTAGATGATCTCCCCAATCAAAGCAGGAATTCCGAACTTCCGAACTGCCGCGAAAATCCAAAGTTTCCAAGGGCTTCAACGATGGCAACAAATTGAAAGGTAGTAGAAGTCGACGATCCCTTGTTTTCTACTTTCGGACGCTGGGAAGGTTGGATTTTTAGGAAGATTACTTTTTTGTTAACAGCAGGGTTCTCAAAGCAGCCGATAGAGTGTTTCTGCTTGCTGCTTTTCATGAAAAAGTCCCGGCATACTTGCCGATTGTACGTATGACATGGATTTTGGTAAGCATGTTGTTCTGCGTGCTGCGTCATCAAGCACCAGAGAAGGACGCACAAACGGTGTGGCGGTACCAGTCTTTTTTTTTTTGGTCTACGATGAAGAGTTCCGCCTATCAATTCGAGTTATCGCTGATCGATCAGCAATCAGTCTTGAATTGGATTGATTTGATTTGATTTGATCCTGATATTAAGTTTAAACTATCAATCTTTGTTCGTTATCCCGAGACTGAAAGTCTATTATTACTACTGTTGCTATTGCTGTTGCATCAGCATCATCATCGCAATCATCATCATCATCATGAACTGTTCGGATAGGTTTGAATGAAGCCATTGATTAAAGTAACCGTCGTTCTGCGATCAAGCACGACAGCGGCTATGTGCCAATGCATCATCCAATCAAGTGAGGCTCGTGATATGATTTCCAATTCAGGCAGTCTTTTCTATGTGGCGCTACGCCTGCGTTATCGACATTCAAAGCGAACCTACCATGTTACCGTAAGGATTCAAGGTACTGGCTTCCAAATCGGTTACAGGCTGGATAAAACCTTGGCTCTATGCTTGCTTCGTTGCTTTTATGCATTTGGTGCGACCATCCGCTTCTCATCCATGCATAATTTCGTTCCATCCACTCAGTCCCTACTAGGTACGTACATACATACATGTATACATAGCATTATCATGATAAATCCATTCCCATTTCAACCTCTACGGAGTAAAGTGTACACAGATTAACCGTACCTTGACTTGTCAATAATGATAAAATAATGATAATGATAATGATAATGATAATGATAATGATAATGACAATGATACAGTGCACTGCTCAGAAGGTGCCTCCTGCACTGCAATGTGTGAATAATATTTTGCTCAGAAAAGTGAAACATCAAACCGATGCTTGAGAGGGGAGCCGTGTATTTGAACATTTCTCACTGACAGATTTCCGGACGCGCACCAATCATAGCAGCAATGCTAGCACCTGAAGGCTAAAATACACTGTTAGTCTTAGCTTGTCGAAACTATGTAACTATGGCACGATTCACGACTCGCGACTCGTGCAATTTGATTGTAATGCTATTGGAAACGCCTCACAACTTCTCCAAGCGATGCTATGTACTCTACAACATTGTACGGCATCTGTTTACCGAGGTTCAGGCAACGAACTGCTTCTTCCTAGGCAATTCAAAGAAGTCCAAAATCAGACATCCCCGTACGCGTGCGTGGCGGCCAGCGATCGAATATCTACTCTAGCTTCATTATTATCGTGAGCGTTGGGACATGCGGGCCCATGCTATCCGGCAAAACATCCATTAACAAGCGCCTTTTTTGACCACCGACAAACGACACGTTAATAATGGCGCCGAAGGAATTTTACACCGCTCGCCTCCACATGCTGACTTGAAGATGTCCTCATGTATCATGATGTATGATATCATCAACAACACCAGGTGATTCAAAAGGATTTGTGTAAAGTACTTTGGGTAGATGTATCATTCGCCTAATTGGAGCATTGTTGAAGATTTGAAGGGTTTGATGCAATGGAAGACCCGCGTACGAGCATCGAGCCATTATGCAGTGGAACAGGAGCTTTTTCCCTGTACAGAAAATCAGCAACATTCGATCCCTCCAGCACATGATTCGTTAATCTTGATCTGACCGAAACTCAAGGGTCGGATCTGAACAAATTGCATCGTGAGCTTCGTGTTGCAGAGGATTCAACTAAAAAGTCTCACTAACACATATTTGGCTTGCTAAATTGCCAGACAACTCATTATTTGACAGAAGAGGCTGGCAGGTTACATTCAAAACGAGATCTACAAGGATTTATGCTTGATCTTGGAAGTTGGGAGGCAAGTCAACCTGTCAAGCAGCCTGCAGGGGACGAAGAAGTTACTTTGTGCTTCCATGCCCATTTTTTTATTCTTCAGGCGCGCCGTATCCGCTATTGTGACTTTTTCCATGTCTTGCTGTTATAAGAATATAAGAATAAGTGCCACGTTCCTACGTTCTTGCGAGTCATGCATGGAAAGGTCCGTGTTTCAATGCATCAAAAGTGGGATGCTGTGGTATTATTCCGAATAATAAGCGTTGTTGATGTGGTTCTGTACGACAAAAGTTGTGTATATCAATCCTCGACATTCCACCGCCTCGTGTCGCGGCATGATGCCTCAAACTTATTTTCAATTATCCCTAATATACGCTCGAAGTAATTCGATTGAGATGAGGATCACACGGTCTTGATATACCTAATTTAAAATGAGATGTACATTCTCCTGACCTCCCCAACTTCAAGTGAAGTAATATCATGGGTCTACCGAGTCTTTCATTTATGCTATTACCTCCTCCCAATCTCGTTTCTTTACTTTATTAAAGGTGTTATGACCGCCATGATCAATGAAATTTGATTTTCGGGGGCTAGATTCAGTACCAGATCATCGTTACCGATAGGTCAAAGAGGTCTGTTCTCTCTCATTTGCTAAGTCTTCTTCGTATGTAAGATGAGGCGGATGGAGAAGTTTCAAACCATTAATTGAAATGCAAAAGATCTTCGCTTCACCGTGTCTGATTTGAATTTCACGTTATGACCCTCGTAGTTCATATCACATGATTCATGCTGCTTCCAGAATTCTAGACTGTTGATCGTTCTATAAATAAATCTTACCGAGACAAGAAGTGGTGCCCCTTACAAGGCTGTGTAATTTCCTGTTGCCACAAATAAATGAGCTTGGTATTTGAACCGTCCGATTCTCTTCTCTACCTTCTCCAAGCAAGTAAACAAACCACATTCGTTTTATTTCATTCAGTTCTTCAGGCTCAAGCTTCCCAATCTCAAAAGCATCCTCAACTTCGAAATAATATTTATCGCCTTTCCAAATTATCAATACACATAATCACGTGCAAAATGCAGCCTTCCATCTTCCTCGTTGCTTTCGCAGCTGCTGCAGCAGCCACCGCTTCTGACGCCTCAGCTGCTACCAGCGCCGTCGCCCCGGTCACCACCGGCACCTTCAGCAACGGAACCGCAACCAACGGCAGCTTCGTTTCCCCAACTGCCACCGGCGCTTCTTCTACTAGCAAGGCTGCTGCTCCTGCCAACTTCGTTCCAGCAGGTGCTCTTGCCGCTGCCGCTGCCGGCATGGTTTACCTCTTGTAATCTTTCCATCGGGCGTTGGCTTTCAAATTGTGATACCCGGGTTTCTGCATGCGAGAATGTCACCCTTTTGATTACTTTTTTTTGGCATGCATGGTATCGCTTAGGGTACTCTTCCAGATGAGATCAGGCGTGCATTGGAAGAGCTTCGGGACGGTGGAGGACACAAGACGATCATTTAGACGGAGGCCTACATTCGGACGTGGAGATATTATACCTTTCCTGGCATTGATTCATGCTAGCTTCAATTCAAACATACCCTCTTCAAAAGACCATGCTGAACATAACATCTCATGCCGTGATATCTTGTTTTCAAATGCTAGACGTTTCTGACTGGCTTTAAACGATTAATCTTTATGCGTCGCTACATATATCTAATTTTGGAACTTCAGAAAAATAAGACATCGAACGCGATGCCTACTATCATAAATTGCAGTACACAATACGTCTTACAGAAACCTCCATCCCCAGCTCCCCGGAAACCAAACACTAAACACCACTGTAGAACATTGCACTAAAACAGCTAGCCATGCAAACGAATCTAGATCCAGCTCCTGTGACTATAATTTCATGCATGTATTAGGATACTCTAGACGGATCTATGCATTTGTTTGTACGAGTCACAGGTAGAGCTCTTCGTCTGTACTACCACACTGCAAGACTCCAAGCTGATAGGTATTCCAAGCAGCCTCACATGAATCACTCCATCCCGAAGAAACGAAGGCCGCGTTTTCGGCATCGGTATACTGCATGTGCCGTTTTATATGTTCAAACAGATGTAGCACAAGTCATAGTAACCCAATCATGGGTATGTAGAGGTCATGATATGCAATGCTAGACAAAAGGAGAAAGGGGGGAAGCCGACGGGCCTAGAATATCTTGAGGTTGGTTCTCGGGCTCGGGATGGTAGGTTGGGAACTTTAGTTGGGCATTTCAATTAGAGCATCGGGCGCAAATTCCGATATGCAACAAAACTTTTTGTACCACAATCACAAGGCCGTTTGGAGAGTGTTGTGTAACTGATGGTTGTTCAGTCATGTGGTTGTGATAAATTTTGGGACATAAACATAGATTTGCGCTTTAGGTCTTGCTGCTTACCCCACCTCAGATTTATACGGTAGCCGAATTAATTTATTGATTTTTCGAGATTCTCAACTGAGGAAGTAGGTAGTGTGAAGGCGGCAATTGCATCGCCATTGACAGCCTCAACATAAGATGTCGACATCTACAGTTATTAGGCCTGCAGTCCGCACTCTACTACAACTGCGAAAAGCAGGAAGCACACCCCCAGCATTCCTCCTTCCATGTCTACAAAGCTCCTCCACAACTTCATCATGCACTCAATCCACCTCCTTCTCTACCAGCAGCACATACTTATACCCACGGGATATGAACCGTTTGCGTGGAGTATCTACACAACGACGAACAGGGCCGCGCCAACCCCTCTCAGTATCCAATGCGAAATTGCCTAAACCCGTCTTAGATGAATCGAAACGGAACAAAGTTAAGGTTGATGAGGATCACGGATTATACGAATTTTTCAGACATAAGGATAAGGCACTCAGTACGCCAGCTGAGGAGGGAAACCATGGGAGGCCATGGAGTGCGGAGGAGTTGAGGGGAAAGAGTTGGGAGGATTTACATTCACTTTGGTGGATTTGCTGCAAGGAGAGGAATCGCATTGCTACGGAAAGTTACGAGAGGGACAGGTTGGAGGCGGGCTATGGTGAGGAGGATTCGGAGAAGAGGGATATGACTGTGAGTTTTGATTTCGGTTTACATCTTGTTTGGCTCATGTGCCGCGCAATTCAATAATTATACGGAAACTAACATGGAGGATTTAAAGGTTCGAAGAACACAAAGAGCTATCAAACAGGTTTTGACCGAGAGGTACTATTCTTGGCAAGAAGCCCAGGTTGTTGCAAAGGATGATCCAGAAATCGATCTTTCAGGTCAAGGGCCAATATATACCCCTAGAGATTTCGAGGAAGATATTGAGGAAGAAGTTTTAGCTGAAGGCGAAGGGGAGGCAGAGCAAAAGCCTGCTCAAATCACAGCTTAGGTCATGGAGGACGTATGATACAAAATCATATCCCTAGGTCAAGAATAATGAGTCTCGGGGAGTGATAGATGTCTCCCAATTTGGCATGAACTATTTAGGTTGCTACAACCATCATCATCTGTATAAGTAGAAACGCATATGGGGCAACACGGTTATGGCCGCACTATGCGTTTATGTGACTCTGAAAAAATGATCATCTTCTGTCTAGAACAAATGAAGAGTGTTTTGGTAAAAGCCAAGTCTTTCGTTAGTTGGTACTTATAGGAAGATATCAAAATGGTTCAATAGAAATGACACCCAGTAGAATACCAGTCAAGATTCAGATACTCCATACCAAATACATATATCAATTTGTCAAAGACCCAAAACCAATAGCAACAATTTACAATGAACTCCACAAATTTGCCCCTGAGCATTATTACACCAAGACAAAATCTACCAGCAGCAACAACAAAGCGGTAACTCCAGTTTCCTCGTTAGCGAGGCCAATCAAGGGAATTAGTGAAGCAGAACGACGTTGTACGTCTCACCGACCATTTACGGAATTGCCCTTGCAATTTTCAGTATAAACCACATTTGCGATTTTTCTCACCAGCAAGCTCTCCATATTCTCTTCTTCTTTACAAATCAACCTACCTAATCAATACAAAGATTCTAATTTCAAGATGGATGAAATCGCCCCAGAGTATGATGTTGTCGTTTTGGGCACTGGTAAGCTTGCTTAACCCCGCATTGGCTGGAGGGGCATGGATGGGAGGGAGCATTATGCTTTTTGTTGGGGAAATGGCTAACGCTGGTTTCTAGGTTTGACGGAATGTGTTCTTTCTGGGTATGTGGATTTGTGAGATGGTAGGATTCTATACTGATGGTTTTGCGTATAGAGTTTTGAGTGTTAAGGGACAGAAGGTCTTGCACATTGATCGAAATGATCATTACGGAGGGTATGTATTTCGAGCTGGCAGAAAGGAAATAAGTCAACAATAACTAATTTTTTCAATAGCGAAGCTGCATCCGTCAATATCGAAGCCGTGAGTACGATTGTAGGGCCTGCAAAGCTTTGTTCTGACAATCACGATAGCTCTTCAAGAAATATGGAAACTATAATCAGGGGGAGGAGCCATGGAAGAAGTACGGACGTGCGAATGATTGGAACATCGATTTGGTGCCTAAGCTTTTGATGTCTTCGGGTGAACTCACAAATATTCTCGTCTCAACTGATGTTACGAGATATCTTGAGTTCAGATCCGTAGCTGGAAGCTATGTACAACAAGGCGCTGGTCCAAAGGCTATGGTTGCGAAGGTTCCATCGGATGCTGGTGAGGCTCTGAGATCATCTTTGATGGGCATCTTTGAGAAGCGAAGGATGAAGAGTTTCCTTGAGTGGCTTGGTACATTCAATGTTGCCGATCCTGAAACTCACAAGGGTAAGAGGGTTGAAATACCTCCCTTTCTGGAATCCGCTGACAGAAAGAAGGACTTAACATGAGTACCTGCACCATGAAGGACGTTTACGATAAATTTGGACTCGAGACCGGTACTCGAGACTTCCTTGGTCATGCCATGGCTTTATACCAAACCGATGACTATATCAACGAGAAGGGCTCAGCTCCAGCAACCCTCGATCGCATTCGTCTGTATGGAAACTCGGTCGCCCGTTACGGAAAGTCCCCATACATCTACCCAGCATACGGTCTCGGTGAACTTCCTCAAGGTTTCGCTCGTTTGTCTGCTATCTACGGTGGTACCTATATGCTTAATGCAAGCATTGACGAGATCAAATATGATGGAGATAAGGTCTGCGGTATCAAGGCGACGATGCATGAGAAGGATGTTCAGGGCAATGACTCCACCATGACTTTCGAGACAAAGACAAAGAAGATTATTGCAGACCCTTCATACTTCCCAGACAAGGTTCGCGTGGTCGGTCAACTCTTAAAGGCTATTTGCATCTTGAACCATCCACTTGCTGGAACAGAAAATGCTGATTCCGCTCAACTTATTATTCCTCAATCTCAGGTTGGACGCAAGAACGGTACGTTCTTGTGAATCTCAAGTATTCAGATATATATAACTAACATATTTATAGATATTTACATTGCTGTCGTTTCCAACGTCCACAGTGTTTGTCCAAAGGGTTACTATATCGCTATCGTCTCTACCATTGCCGAGACCGACTCTAACCATCATTTGGAACTTGCACCTGGTCTTGAGCGTCTCGGAAAGATTGAAGAGAAGTTCATGGTAAGCTTCTCTCCTTTTACCACTATCACCCTTGCTATGATTAAAATAATTCGATGCTAACATAAATCAACCAAACAGGGTCCACCAATTCCTCTCTACGAACCTATCGAAAGCGGCGAGAAAGACCGTATCTTCATCTCTAAATCATACGACGCTACATCCCATTTCGAGACTACTACGGACGATGTTAGAGACATCTACCGCCGGGCTGAAGGACACGAATTGGTGGTCGAGGGTTTGAGAGAGGGTACTAATTTGGTTGGTGAGCAGCAGTAAATTTTGACGACGGAGATTTGAGGCTAGATAATTCAGATCGTACGTACATAGGGCAGATGAACGGGATTGAAGGATGGATAGGAGGTCCTCGCCTTGAGAGTGGTCAGAGAGTTTTTATGCATTGGAATGGTACATGGTACCTTTTGCCTGCTTTACTTTAATAAATTTGATGTTTGTGGTGTTGACTTGATTTGCTATATACAATTAGTTACCGATTATGTCTGGTGTGTTATTATTAGCTAAGACTACAGAATGGTGATGGCTCGAATAACTTCTGCATGCATGCATGGTCTGACATTGTCGAGCTGGCTTCGGTTTTTAAGAGGGGGGATGTGTACGGGCCGAACAGAGAATTATTGTAGTTTCATTTCTATTTTCAATTCGGCCGAGACGTTACGTGTAGGACCAATCTTGAGTTTGCCAAAATCCGCAGTACATTTCTGAATCGATTACCGTTGATCAGGGTGAAGTGCCATATTTCGCACATTTGATTCAACCCCACGGAGTTAGGACTAAGATGATTGAAAATATAATGAAAGGGATCACTAATACCAAGATGTAAGTAAGCAAGTTGCTGGCTGAAGCTCACGATATATTATAAGTATAAATATCAATAAAGAAAATGAAAAATGGAAAGAGATTTTCGGATAAGTTGTAAAATATCCTCGTTTTATTCATCTCATCCCATCTATTCTTGATTGCTATCGTCTAGCTCAAAACTCGTTACAGAAAAATAAATATTATGAAAATGTTGACACATACAGCACTAGTCACTGTCTCAATCGGAGCTCCATTACAGACCCTACAAGTCCCGACTGTCAAACCAGAAAGTGATGAGGTGAGAGTGATGGTTGAGTGGACGGAAATCATGCTGGGTTTGTTAGCGCAAGGGGTAGTCCAACTGAATAGGATTAAGATTGTAGAGGACGAGACGTTGTTGGAGAGAGCTCAGTGGGCTTTGGATGCTTTGAGGAGGAAGGAAAATAGTGATGAGAGATTGGTTTGGAGGGTTGTGGAGGAGGAGTGAGGGTTCTAGGTGAGGAGTCTGAGGGGATTGGGTTGTGGGTAGTAGATGGATAGATGGATAGATGGATAGATGGATAGATGGATAGATGGATAGATGGATAGATGGATAGATGGATAGATATGGATAGATGGGTTAAGATTTGAGATGAGGATTGAACGAAATGCCGTTAATAGTAAGGTTGTACAACCTGAAATCAAACTTTGATTAGGCGAAAGTTATAAATCTCATAGTTGGATCGGTACGACGAGTCTATAACTGAGAAACTAGGAAAACATTACAATGTTTTCTGCCCACTTCTTCGCAGAATTTTAAATACTAATCACCTCCAAATGATCCCATAGCGGACACCAGAATTCGACTCTGTATACTTGCGGAAGATTGCTTAACCAAGAGAGAAATCTACAAATAGGATACTTCTAAACCTCTCTACTATGCACAAAATTGCTCCTTAGTTCTGCTTCCTCTTTTCGCCTCTGAGGCATCCAATTTATATCTGGATATGACGTTGAATTGGATAAATATCCTCGATTGTATATCTGACTAATTAGTAGAATATCTATCCCAGAACCATCAAACATCGAATATAAAAGACACAAACATCAAACATGAAATATATAATTAAACTTTTAAGCACATAAGTTGTATAAAAAGAAAGCTCAAAACCGTAGCTCCTGATCTGATTCTGATTCTGGTTTTTATCTGGTTTTTGTCTATCCATAAAACGTAAAGCAAAAGGTAGATAGATAATTAATATGAGAATATGAGAATGCTAAATTAATTCCTTCCTGTGTAGGATATTGCTAGACTGCAGGGAATTTGGAGGCTGGGATCACCGGTGGATAAGCTTTTGCATGTATGTATGTATGTATGTATGTATGTATGTATGTATGTATGTAGGGCTGGGGTTTAGTGATGAGGATGGAAATTAATATTACTATTTTGGTGTTTGGGGATACTTAGGCGTTGGGTTTGTGTGTTGTTCTTGGGGTGGATGAAGGAGCTAGCTAGATACCTACATTCTATTTTGTAAAGTAAGGAAAGACAGTGTAGACTTACAAAGTGGACGGAAGTCTTATGCACAGGTAGGTAATAACATGGGTTATTGAGGACAGTCCACGAATGTACAGGAGTTTGATTTGATGAAAAGGAGAGATTATCTTTACTCGAGTATTCCTGGAAATTGAATATCTCCTTACTACGTCACAATATATCGAAACAACATTGCCAGCTTCGAAGACGATGAAAAACCTATATATGGCATATGCAATATAATAATTCAACAAAAACCAGCACAGCTCTCTCCTTCATATCTCGTGTACAAATCCTCCACTCGATTTTAACCCTCCCGGCAGCATTTACCTCCCCATTCTCTATCTTTCCCACAGCTAATTGAGAGATTCTTCAATTGTGATGTAGATGTGAGAAGAAGGAACCAAGAGTACCTATGGTATGTGGTATGTATCTTTACAGCAAGTGATTTTCGGTATTTAAATACTTAGTACCGATGGATCATGATGCTAGGTTGCTATTATCGCATTTCTAGATGTGTCTGCTCTAGGTGGTGTACGAACAGCACTCCATAGATACGACGGAAGTTGGTGATAATTTTTAACCAGTTCTGTTCCCATTGAGGACTTATTTTGTGCTCTGTATCGAGAAATGGATCGGGGTTGGCAGATATAAAAAAAATAAGGGTAAGAGAATATCATGATGTTCATCGTCTCTAAAGTAGTTTTATGAATCCGCGCCCTACTGCAAATTGAAGCAATGACAATCATGTGTCCATAGAGGCGGACGTATTTCATTGCCCTGACTTGAGGACAATGGATAGTGTTGCTATAGCAGATACCTTGGATATGAATCCCCAAAAGACGCACTAGATATCTAATTCTATCATTTTCCATGGTTCCACATCATATTGGCTTAGGGCCCTAAGTGTACAACTTTCAATGAATATACTAGAAAGAGAATTTGCGTATACTGTACACCAGTCCATTATGTAGGCTAAACATAATCTGGAAGAGCTGGTGGGCAGGCGCGCGAACTCCATTTGCAAGGATTGATGTTCAGGTGCGAATGCATTCAGGTACCTATCTATCCAAAGTTTGAATATGCCCTCAATCATATGGATGTGCAATTGGCCTCGACCATATGTCCCGCGTAGACACACTATGAATCGGACCCGGGATAACTTGGTGAGCCATGTAAAATATAATTATGCGCTGAAACCTGAGTGCCGTGGTAGGGAAATCTCAACGGCACTCACTTCGCGGGGCGCGAAGGTAAGCGGAAACCTTATGAAATCCCATAAAGATCTTTCCTCTTCGAAGTTCAACTCATCCGTAAAAGTGATCTACGCGTAGATGATGTAAAGTAAAGGAGAAGTCGTCGCACAAAGCTGATCGAAAGAGATTTTTCAAACGAGAGACATTGCGGATATATCTTATGTATTGATGTTTCCTCCCAAACGCGTATTCACTACCTGCCACGAGCAGCGTATCAATACTGATGTGCACCATTCACTGCGTTTCTTTCTCGTATCCTTTGTTTCAGCTTCAACCCAGCCTAACCTCCTCAACTATATCTCTGTGTATGCAGATATTCTCCTTCCTCCCCAGATATAGCATAGCCGGTCCAGTATCCGTCCAATATTCGCCTCAATATTCTTGAAATCCCAGAAGTTGTTTCAATATTACATCGCCTCTTGTTGCTCTGCCCTGTTGCATTGATTTTATCTGCCAAACATCCAATTTCTGAAGAACTAATTTCACTTCTCCTTCTCAACCACCGTGAATTTGGGCATCTTAGCCTTATCTTGCTCAGTAGGTTCAAAGCCCAGCTTTCTTTCTGCTGTCTCGGATAGGTAGAGACCGATTGTACCCCAAGCAATGAAGCCTGCGCCTATCATTGCGCGCGTGCGAGGAGGGAGTGCGCGGAAGGATCTAGTTTTTGAGAACGATATTAGTTAGCAAGGGTTATAAATTTGAGGGTGCGAAAATCATGAGAGATTTAGAAAAGAGCATACGATAATAGTGACATTTCTATGAGATCATGAGATTGTTTACGACGGTGGTCGTTTGGAAGTTATAGTTGTATTATCTCACATTCAGAGCTCTGGCTGGCTCGAATTAACGTTACGACCTGAAATCACATGATTGAGTCGAAGCTGCAATAAAATTTCTCATTAGGAAGTTCTATGTTCATCTCTCACTCATTTTCAGTGGCGTCTAAGAACCAGACTGCCGTTCGCTATTAGATGTCGGATCTTGCCTGTTCTCATCAATCCTTTTGTGTGGTAGGCGGCCATCATTTATTCTTGACGCCGAAATAAAGTCATTCGCGAATGTAGAGTGCGCTATTTACGAATTCGATCCTTCTCGGCGCCATAGCTTTGGAACTTCAGTCGCTGCTGTCTTCCGGGAAGCTTACAAGTGTTGAGTTGAAACGAATTTTGTCCCAGATCAAACATTATGATGCTTATCTAAAAGCCATTATATCCACCTTTTTGATTGTTATGGTTATTGTATTGCAACTAGATGAAGAACGCCGTCAAGGTTGTATTCGGAGCCCATTATATGGTATTCCAGTATTCATCAAGGTGTTAACAGATCTTCTTCTTATACATTTCTTGCGTGCTAATTATTATAGGACAGTATTGCTACTAGCCATATTCTAGGGATGGACACTATTGTTGGGAGCTATGCTCCTGAGGGCTTTCGTCCAAGTGAAGATGTAGATGTGATAGCAAGGCAAGATTCGAGTGTTAATTAATCGCTTGCTTGCTTGCTCTAATAAAAATTTCAGTTGACAAATGCTGGCCCTATTATCCTAGCTAAATCTCAACTTTCTGTAAGCATTCACTAATTACCCTATTCTTCTATGTTGATTAGAATCTTCAGGAGTTCGCTAACTACAAGTATGCTATATATATATGTGTGTGTGTGTGAATATTTATTGACATTACAGCTTCAGATTAATGAGTCTAAACAGATCAATTCTAACAGAGCTTAGGGGTGCTGGATTACCTCCAGGCTGGTCTGCCATCAAAGGGTAAACTCAGTCTGCCTATACGACTGTAAAGCTCTAATAATTAAGCTCTACAAATTCTATGCTGGCATCCACTAACATCCTACCATCAGTGTCCCGGGGGCTCATCCACTGGCTCAGCGGCCGGAGTAAGCGCTATCTATGCTTCAGTTGCTCTAGGTACAGATACTACTAGATCTATCGTGATCTCAGCCATACCGGCTGCTCTCTACAGTATCCGCGTAACAACTGGCGACATTGACATGGACGGGGTCATTCCGTTTTTACGAAGGTTCAATACCATTGGTCCTATGGCTAAATGTGTAAAAGACGTAGCCGATATGCTGGATATTATCATCGATCCAGGGCGCAAAAATACTACGGTTGGAGGTTTCACTACCTCGTTGTCTAAACACTGGAGAGATGTAAGAATAGGGGTGCTGGCAACCGAAAAATGGTTCATTTCCCCATCATCTTTGGGGAGATCTAATCCAAAAGCACAGGCACAAATGGTATGAATATATAATTCGGCTGTCGAAATAACGGAACTTATTCTTGTGATTTAGAACCGGGAGATCAATGTAGCATGTAACCGTATAAGAAGCCTTGGGGGCTATTTGCACGTTCTACAGTACCTATTTTTTGATAGTGTTTGCGCAGTCCTCTCAATGAAACCCTTTCATCAACAAGATCACTGGATGCTCGTGATATTGCCGTGAATGTCCAACAAGCAGAAGAGCTATGGTGGCATAGAACGTATTAACCACGCAAACAGGTTCTGATGCACATTATTTTGCAGCAAGGTATTTTTAAAATAGATGGTTGAAAAGTACTTGAATAACAAATTCGGTTTCATGGGGTTATTCAAGTCTTCTACTATGATTAGTCTGTACCATAAACGAGACAATTTTGTGTTGCTAAAGTCATCCCCAACATACATCAACCATACCAAAGCTACCCTCTCTTAGCCATCACAACTTTCGAGGGTTGCCTCCAAAGTATTTGTTTCCTGGCTTGAAAGCTGAGCCAAGATGTTTAGATTGCTCAGGGAGCATTCCAATTCATTAGTTGCGGAGGGGGTAAACGTAATGGCATGAGTTCATCCCATGCAGTCATGAATTGCAACATCTTGTACTCCTCGTTAGCCAGAGCAACAACAGCAAGTCCAAATGGACGCCCATTTGTCTGAGAGTAGCCCAAGGGAACAGTGCCTACAGGGTATCCTGCTGCGGCGGCAATGGTAGGTATGCGGCCATCCATGGGTCCAACAATCACATCAAGACCAAATTGATGTATTGTCTTGTCAATTCTATTCGTCTTGGCTGCTTCACGTACTAATGATACTCCTTCAGCGTACTTTTCCTCAGACATTTTGTCTTCCAAGGCACGTGCCAGCAGTTGCTGGCCTGAATGCTCTTCACAACAATCAGTTATACTCAAACAGAATGGATCACACGTTCACTTACCCGCAGGCAGGGCAACCTTTGCATTGAGTTTGTTGAATTTTACGATGTCCGCAATGCTTTTCATTGAGCTGTAGGAAAGTTTTCCAAGAACTCCTCCCACGCTTTCGCATAATCATGGTCTGTATGAGATTAAAATATAATTATTGGCACGGAGAAAGGCTACAACCTACTCCATAGTTGATCGAGAGCATCACCACCATCGAGTTGAAGCTCATCCATGGAAGTCAGAGGAACGTTTTCGTGCAAGATCGCTCCGTGTTCAATGAGCTTCTTCTTCGTATCCATGTAAGCTTCGCGTTGTTGAGTAATGAGGACAGGATCTGGGGCGCAAATAAAGTCGGAGAATCCCCAGAGTGTATCATCCACAAAGCCAACAGTTTGACCTTGCCAACTTGTGCTCAAAGTTGAAGTGATATTTGTGCCAAGGATGACATCTACCTGGTCTGCCAAGTCTTGTGCCGACTTCGCCATACCACCCACACTGTCTGTTAAGGCAGACCAAGGGACTGTACCTTCGGTTGATGCACGACCCACGGTTACCTTTATGCCGAATAGTGCTGCACGGTTTGCAGGCTGCGTGATTGATCCGTCTGTCTCGGTTGCGATTGCTAGTGGTGCAAAGCCGGCTGGAGCCTTCGGAGGAATAGTTCATGCCACTATTTGAGTGAGAAGTATTTTTCTGATACTAAAAGTCTGCCCGAGTAGTTCCTCTCCCTTAGCAAGTCCTCCAACGATATACGGTGACTGTGTTTGTCCTCCTACCGCCGACCATCCTGTCGTTATTGCAAATCCTTTCCAACCACTCATTTCCTATGACCGCAGTGATTAGTAGCCACACGAATAGAGAATGGTAAATCGCCTACCGATAATTTTTCCTTTCCTATAACGATCATACCTGCTTTCAAAAGCTAGACGACATTTTAGCACGTCGTTCAGCGCTTGAAGCTAGGACTTCACCTACGTGATCGACGGTAGGAGCATTACGCTAGGGAAAAGAACCAACCAAAGCATATGAGCCACAAGTAGTCTCCATTCCGAGAGACTTATCAGTGCAAATATTGTCCTAAATATGGCTTAGATGAATTCCTTTACCATAGTTCGGTAGCTTACCTTCACGGTAATTGGAATGCCATGGAGAGGGCCCCTGATATTCCCAGCAGCACACTCGTCATCAAGAGATTTTGCGATTTCGAGTAGGATTCTTTTGGGTGCTGTGCTTATCATTTGATTCAATTTCAGGCCTCGATGATTGTGTCTCTCGATTTGGCTCAGGTATAAATCCACAAGCTGGACCGAATTCACCTTGCCATCCTGAAGTTGCCTCCTCAAGTCACTAGCCGTAGCGGTGAGTACATCAAGATTAACTGGTGAGCCTGGTCGTACCGTAAAAATTCCCATAGTGATGAAGGTAGAATAGTGTAACGATCTGGTCGAGGCAGCGGCTGCCTCAGGTTTTCGTATGGTTGGTAGTTGTAGGTTAAGGCTAATAATCACTGGTTATCCACTCGAAGGTGAATACGTTACTAGATCAATTGGAATGTAGGTAAACTAATTGATAACTAAGTTGAGCACGAAGCTCCTAAACTATGAAACTATTCTGACTATATACTAATCCATTTTGGGAGCCTCCAGGAGCCTACGCTCCTAAGGGCTCCAAGGAGCCTACAGGAGCCCACGCTCCTGGAGGCTCCATCACGTGACTAGGATCAGACCATATGTCCGAGCTTGCTGAAGGTGGGAGACCATACGAAGCGGTTGCCATACAAATTTGTATACAAGTTGCTTTGCTTTTCAACAAGGTCAAAGCTCATAGAGACAGGTTGACTGTTACCTCGTGACACTCTATAAAATGATTTCGTGACAAATAGATCCCTAAAAACTATTTGCAATTGTAATATTTTGAAGAGTGTGAATTATTATATTTAAGAAAGCAAGAAATACTTTAAGAAAGTATTTCGTTTAATTATTAATCCTATTGTAAGGATAAGTAAATTTAAATTTAAATGAAAATCAATATAAATATTTTTTTATATATATTTAAATCTAAAAAATATAAGAATATAAATTGAAATTGAAATTATTAATATTAAATTAATATTGAATTAAAAAGCTTTTATATTATTGTATAAAATAAAAATAAAAATAAAAATAAAAATAAAAATAAAAATAAAAATAAAAATAAAAATAAAAATAAAAATAAAAATATTTATTTTTAATATAATTTAATAATAGTTTTTATTTCAAACTTGAATTCTTTATTAAAATAATATAATTAAAAATTTTATTAAATAAATAATAATAAAGTATATTATTATATTTTAAAAATCTTTTATATGTTATTTATTAATTTGATTATAAAACTATTTGAATTAAAATAAATATCAAAAGTTTATATCTTCAAAATCTTTAATTTTTTTAAAAAAGTTTAATATAAATTTAAATTTTGAAAAAGGTTTATTAAATTGATTATAATTAAAAAGATTTCAAATTCATTAAAATATATAAATTTAGATCAGATAGTAAATATCTTGCTTTCTTATTTTCAACCGATTTAAATTAAAGCTTATTTAATTGAGGACCCGTGATTAAAAATAGATATCCTGATCGCGAAATCAACACCTGACTCATGGGCATTTTTTTGGATCCTGGCTTAGCGTCAAGGTATTCTTCAAATTAATACGGTAGATCCAATAGTAAGGGCACTTGCACCTGCACCGCGCAGGTCCATATATATACCGGGGTTTCATTCTACATTCTGCCACGACTGTGAATTCTGGGAATATTTGTAATTCTTCTCTTATACTTAAACTTTGCACGTTGATTAGCATTACTCAATATTGGTATTGTTTGCTATTGGAGTCTCGTCGCGAGACTGTAAGAGGAGCTTCAGCTAATATGAACTAGATTGTGCGATTGTGCGATTGATCAATCCAGTTACACTCAAAAAGCTGCCGTCATAGCTTCTCATCAACTTGTTACCACACCATCCCGTCGCAATGGCAGATATCGACCTCCCTCCACCTTCCCGCTCAGGTTTCTCCTCACTACCAATCGAGCTTATACGATTTGTGATCCTTTATATGGACTTGTCCTCTATCAAGTCCGCCCGCTTGACTTGCCGATTGCTCTGCTCCCTCAGTACACCTTACCTCATCCTTCCCAAATTCTACGGTTTCGCACATCGTCCTGATTTCAATCGTCTCCTCCAACTTTGCCGGCATCCGACCTTCGCACCATGCATCCGATCTATCGAACTCAACCTTGGCGAGATCAATGAATATCACGCAAGGCACAATACATACTTCTTACAATATACTCGCGATCAAGAAACTCGTGTTGAAGCGGCCGAAGAAGCTTGGCTTCGATATTCTAGTCTCAAACCCTTGAGAGAGGAATATACCCCCTGGATGTGTGATCCAGATATATTGTCTGAAGTCTTTCGTTCCCTGCCTAATTTATCTGCCCTGTCCATATCCATGGCAACTTTTCCCCTACCTGATGAACCGGAGCTTGCTCTACTAGCATCAATCTGGAAGATTCCTTCTACGAGATTGCTCCGTCGAGAATTAACCAAGGAGCGTTTTACCATCATTCTCTTCTCACTGCTCCGTAATATTGGGGATCTGAAATTCAGAAACCTGTCTCATGACTTCTTACCATTCGAGTTTTTCGCGCAGAACAAGGCACTTTTCGTATCTATGGCACCAATTTTTCACAATCTTACAGATCTACACTTAGTTCTAGATTATACCGATATGCCCAGTGACTTAGATACCCTGCAAGCATTTGCGAACATTGCCACATGTTTCAAGGCTGCTACGAATTTGAAAAATTTGGACCTATGCATTCAGTCCAAGCGGAAGACTGATGTTACACCACTTCTTGAGCACCTCCTACCAAACTCTGATGGATCAAAATCTACTTTTACCCATCTTCAAAGACTCCATATAGAAGGTGGAGCATGTAAATTCGCTCCTCTTCAAAAATTTCTTATATCATTGGCACCTACTCTCCAAGTATTAGAGATTGGAGGGGAAGGACGCCGTTTCCCAAATCAACTTTCTAATGGGGGGGTACATTTATTGGATGGGACTTTTCGAAAATTGTTTAATGATGTGGAGGAAGCCCATGGAAAGTCATTGACGAAATTTGTTGTTAGAGGAGATTTGGCCGAGTTGGAGGCTGGTGGGCTTTGGTATGTTAATAGGGAAGTTGGATGGCATGGGGTTATTGATTGAGATAAGATTGAACGTTCGATGGAAAGCTTGCTTACACCTTGAATTCCGTAATTCTTGACATATCTCGATTAGCAACCACCCGAAAGCTTACGTACTTCACTCTTGCGTACCTTGAAGCATTCTTTGGACGCGTCAAGAGAAAAGAGGAAAGGGCACACAATATCTCACGACCTAGCTTTCAACCATACCATACATATCTGTGGGTTTGGGTCATTTTGCTACTTTTATTTTCTATCCAGGTGAGAATCCTGAGGGTTTCATACCGATAGCTAAAAAGCATTTCGCGTCATTTTTGATATCAAATACACAAACCATATGTATACTACACTACATACAAGGTACAATTTGTCATATTGCGCTGCGCTGATACGTAGCAAAAGGGCTAGCGAAATGGAAGAGGGATTCGCTGTTCGCTGGGCTGGGAGTTCGGGGTGGGGAGGTGTCCGTGGGGTGTCGTTGTTTTGCGTTGTTACTGTCAACACAACATTTCCGTTGTTGCTATAGTGAAGTTTGAACGACCTTTTGGATCCGGATTTTGTCGAATTATTGGAGAGGATCATTAGTTGAGGTCAGCGCTCCTGTGACAAGGCGGTGATATTTTAATGATCTAGGGTAACCAAAACGGATACTGCTCCATAAGACAGGGTAGGCCGAGTACACCCCGTTTGAAGGCTGGTGTTTTGATCTGGTGGGTTGGTCTGGTGGATAGGGTTGCTGGATAGGATTGTCTTTTTGTTCTTTGTCAATATTTGAGGGTGCTCAAAAGTATTGTTTCGGATGATTGTATTCGTGGCGGCTTTATTTTTCTCGGGAAGGAAAAGGAGTACAGAGTGAAAAGAAGAAAGGTATAGAAAGCGATTTATAGAGAGCGGGACAAGGAAACCTTAAAGTTGTATGTATCTTGACTTAGCAAGACAGAGATATACATATTTATAATATGTTCTCAAATCTTTGAATTTTATCTCGTGTAATATTCGATATCAGGAAGTTTAGAATTTGAAGGTTTAATATTATTGTCGGCTTGCCGACATCAAAACCTTGCTGTATGCGAGGTTTACCTGGTGTAGATAATAGAAAATGAGAAACTCGTTGAAGTGAATCGCGATCCTGATAATCTAAAATACCCCAGTAAATAATCTAACAAAGAGTTTGGCATAAGTCTTACAACCTCAGGCAAATCTGACTTGGAACTTTTTTCAATTTTATTGAAATCATTTAACTCTATTCATTCAATTTATCTCATTCAATTCATTTCATTCAACTTATTATTATTATTATTATAATAATAATAATAATAATAATAAGTTAAATTGAATGATTTGAATGATTTCAATAAAGTTAAATGATTTCAGAGTTGAATGGTTTCAATTGAGTTGCGTTGAAAAAAGTTCTACGTCAGATTTGTCTGGAACTAAATAATAATATTATATCAAGTATTAACTAGCTAAATATATTTTTAAAAAGAAAGAGAGAGAGAGAGAGAGAGAGGGAGGAAGAAAGCTCAGAGAGAGATATATATTCTCTCACCCTCCTTATACCTTATCCCAGTCCTCTCCTCCCTCCCTTCCTCATTCCACTCCCTTCCCACCATTCCCCATCCCCCCCTCCAAAAGCTAAAGCAAATAATCACATACAACATACAACATACAACATACAACATCCTACAATCCCACAATCCCACAACCCCTAGCCCCTAACGCCTACAATCTAACCAAATAACATAACACTCCACCATCCACCATCCATCTTCTTCTCTCCACCACCTTCTACCTCTCACATCCTCACATCCTCAAAGTTTAAATAAACCACACAATACTATACATATTCGTCTTTAAATTTATACGAGAAACCTATCTAAGTACTTATATAGTATACCTACATAAGTTTAAGGTCAACCTTACTCCGTATAGCTAATAGCTATCGCTTAAATGACCCATCACCCCCTTACACTTACTTTACCTCTTACCAATTACAATTACCGTGAATTCCGATTTCGACTTCGATTCCCATTTCAAGGTTTTCCATTCCATCATCTAATCACAATAGACAAAGCAAGAAACGCATAAAGTGATAACTCAAAAAGTTTATTTGAAGTTTTTATTTATTTAATTTCATAATTTATTCATTATCTTTTCTTATCCAATCAATTCGTCAACCAGCTCGACTCTTTCTCTCTCTGTCCATCTGACAATAGTATTCCTCCTCCACCGTTTAAAATCCCCAAAACTCACTTATATACTTTAATCTTATGTTCACGTTAATGCGTCCAAAAACTCCATCCCAGTGCCCGCTAAACGCTATCATTTACAAACTCCATCGCTCCCATTGCAACTCCAATATTTCCTTACTGAATGCCAAAGTTTGAAAAGAAAACGCCGCTCATGCATTCATTTTTCCGTTTGTTTTTCCCGTCCATTCTTTTCATACACTCATTCTTTTTATATTTTCTTTTCCCATTACTCACTCGTCCTGTCTTTGTCCTGTAACCGAACTAGTTTCCGAATTGGAATCAACCTCAACAACTGTAATTGCTGGAAACATGTTTTTACTATCCCGCTTATTGACACCAAGAATTTGCTCCTCTTCCTCTCGCTCTTCACTCCCATCTCTTCTCGTCCTCTTAACCGTAAAAGATTGAGCTGCACCTATAGATGCCACAAGTGCGCTTCCAATCCAAGCCAAAGCTGTGAAATTTGTTTTGCTACCAAACGAATACAGATATCCTGAGACTGGTGGAGCTATTGTTCTACAAGCAGCTCCTGCTGACGCGGCTAGTCCATTGACTTTTCCAAGAACATTTGGAGATGGTGTAGCTTCCTTGATGAGAATAAGAAGAACAGGGTATAAAAGTATCGAAAGGAGATTTCGGACAAAAAGAGCGGTATAGAGGCCGATGTATAAGGACGAAGACGGAATGTAGACGAGAAAAGGTACCATGAGGTAAGCGATGGGATGTAAAACGGTGACTAAAATAAAGAGTCTATAGGTACCGAAAAATTCAGCGGCCCAAGGAAATATCACGGCTTGAACAAACAATGCAAGAACGCCATTTATAGACATAATTACGCCGACTTGTTGAACAGATAGACCAAGACCACCACCCATCACAGAAGTATTGAAATCACCAGATATGGCGGATATGCTCTCCCCAAGACCCTTCGTATCCTCGAGGAAAATGGGAAGTAAATGATCATATGTCATTGAATGGTATGTAAATATTCCCAATGCGATAATCAAAGCCACAACATTTTTGGTGAAAATTTTGGGAGGTGCAATTTTGGTGGATGCAATTTTGGTGGATGCAATTTTGGTGGATGCATTCCGCCACTCACTGTCGTCACTACCCTCGAAAGTTCCATAGGTTTCAGCGCGTAAGTCGACGGCAGGAGTTTTAATGGCATCTGCCGTAGCCATCAATGGGGTTTCCTCGGAATGGTATGTATCATCAGGTAGAGAAACTCGAGGTTGCATATCCGGATGTGTCTCTTCGAGTAGGAAATACCCGGCTAGTATACTCATAAAAAGTAAACCGGCGCACATCAGATTTGGAAGTAAATATGGGAATGTGTTGAAAATACCATCCGGCGAGAAGATAGTGGGAAAGGTCAATGTAGGATCTGCGAATGTGCCACCAATCGCCGGACCGATGATAGTACCTATACTCCAAACGAATGGCATAACTGAGTATGCTCGAGCTATAAAAAAGAAAATTAGTCAAATGTCTCCAGAAAATTTGCCACCGCGCAAAAGACTACAAGACCAGCTGAAATTAACTTACGCTCATGCTCTTTCTTGGTGACCATTTCACCAACCATGGTTTGAATAACACCTATGTTTCCATTTAAGAAGCCTCCAAGTGCTCTTCCAAGGAGGGCCACCCATATGTTTGATGCAAATCCGACCATGATCATACTCAACATTGTACCACAACATCCTGCTAGTAATACGGGTTTTCGTCCAATTCTATCAGATAAACCTCCCCAATACATGCCAGTCATAGACTCTGCCAGGGCAAAGGCCGAGATGAGAAGTCCAGCATAGAAAGATGCATCATCTTCGCTACCGACATGGAATTTCTTGACGAGTGGCCACGCATAGGGGAAGATAGAGGTGAGGGCGATAGGTTCCGCAAGACGTACAATAGCTAAAATGAAGTTAATATTGTTGGCGATGATCGTCTGCGTGGCGCAGAAATGGAATGTGGAATAAAACTTACCAAGTAAGAAGAGTTGGGCGGTGGGAAATTTATCGGGATCCTGATGAGATTTCCGAATTCCTCGGGGCATTGCTCGTGAGCCAGATATGACTCTTCTGGCTCTCGGCGATGAGTAAAGATTGAAAGATCAGTTGACAGATATATATAGAAAATGGTTCAATCTGAGAATTGTGAAGAGTTTCCTATCGACGTCCTAGAAGACGGATAGGAAAAAAGTGAGAAGACTGAGGGAAAATAGAAAGTAAGACGCAAATAGGTGAAGATGATGGTGTTAGGATTCTAGGTGACGTGAAATTTGTTGAATTTGCGGAAACGGAAGAGTAGATGATTCCGAGATAAATAAATGTTGAAAAGCCAAGTGAAGATGGAAGGGAGGAAGGAAGCATTCACTCTATATGTCTGACAACCTCCTCTCTGCTTGCGCTCAAGCTTCCATCCGCACTGAGCATTTCTAGAAGCACATGCAGAAAAATCTTTTTCCCTACCTAACAATTGACCTGGTACCTTACCGGCATGCATGCAGAGATAATGTACCTCGTTTATCCTTACCCTTCAATTTCTGGGAGCGTAGTTCCTTGGATTTTGTGGAAGAGGAAATGAGTAATAAATATAATTGGTTTCTTTTGTTGTTGTAGCCAAACCTTTTCGGATGTTTATTCCGCGGCTCTGCAATTTGGCTGATTAAGGTTACTCGAGTACCCACTTGAAGGATCGATAAAACCACGAAATATCAATGTAAAATATACCGCTAATGCATAACAACCAGTCACTAAGCCAATATTGGCTATTGTGGGGGCCACTTTTAAGAGAATTATAGAAATTTTATAGTCTGCTCTGCTCCGCACTGTGCACCCACTCATATCATGCAGGGGCAAGGATTCATGGGATTTCAGACTCCCATCTCGACTTTAGTTCATCTCATTTATTGGATGTGAATGGATCAAGGTGAGTGAAAATAGAAAATAAATGAATTGATCGTTTGCCCCAACACTTGTTATCATTATTACTCTTCCGAAAGTCAATACTTCCCAGCTGTAAGTTATTTATGAGATACTTGATACTCATAGTAGGTACATGGTAAACAACACTATCAAAATGATTCACACAGATAGGTATTTTTTTATCAATTCTGGTACAAAAGAAGTGGCTGGAGCACACAGCGACGACCATGACCTTGTGATATCAGAAGCATTCGTTGCATACGTACGCAGGAGGTAAGCATTTCACTTGAAGGACTGGACTGTTAATCAAATATATGTAGGTAACTAGTGTTATCAATTCCCTATCATTCTTTCAATTTCCCTACGATACTGCCGCACCGGAATATATGCAACCTTGACCATGTCCCTGTGAGACAATGAAGGGGTATCCGGAACACGAGCATTCATTCGACCTTCAAGCATGGGGAAAGACTGGAAGATGGCTTCCAATTGCCATTACGACGCCAAAGGTGTATACGGAGGTGATTGTCGAATGAGAGTGTTACGATTAGCTGTAATACTGAAATGTAACACTGGCATAGCTTAGGTATTGATCATCGTCTGCTTCATCACGGAGGTATTCCTTATCACACTTCTCAACATCTACATCGTCCATCATCCATTGACTGAGTTCCGCCCTCATAGCAAATATATAACACATATGTCTTTATAACTAACTCACTCATGAGCATGTTTTCATATGAGGTCTAAGACCTTAAGCTTTGTTTGGAGTGAAGATACGAAAATACCCTTCGTTCCACCGTTTCTCCCAAGGTGGGCAGGACTACCGAGAACGGTGTACCCAGTCCAGTAATAAAGTTTGATGGGGCAAAAACTAAAAGACCCATCCGAAACCGCTTTTACAGGAACCGACTGCATCAACTAGCGCAGTTGATCTACGCACAGATCGACAAATGGTAGTTTCTCCAATTTATTATTCAGACACCCCTCTCACTCGACTAGAAACTTCCATTTATATAATATTTTACCTTCTTTGGTGATAGCATCGAATCATCTAGATATTCTTACCCGAAAATTTACTACATTTCCCCGAACATCATTCTTTCACCGCGACTCTTATGATCGACTTCCAAGTGAAAAGAAAAATCTTCATAGTCACAAATCACTTATCATTGCAGTTTCTTTGACTAACATATTTCTCCAGTCATACGGCAAATCTTACCTTGTAAACTTTTGTCTTGTGTTTCCTGGTTACTGTATGAATTTCTACGTTTGTTCAGTTCAGCTGATGGCTAAAGCAAAAGCATGGCAAATACAGCTTGATTGATGAGGTAGTGACACTCGGTGATACGATACCGCATCGTAACGAATGCATTCAAATTCTTTAGGATGCTCCCATGCAAATGAGAGATGAATGCCTTCGTACTACCTTCCTCCTTCCATCCCAAATTCCTCCTATTGCCAGTGGATTCTCATCCGATAGATCAAAGATTATTCGAGATTGACCCGTATAGTGTCCGATGCACATATTGAAATAAATACTCACCGCATACATAGCCCATTCAATGTATCATGCCATGACACGAAGATAAGTTTTCATCCACTACTTTGAGGGTGATGATGCTCGGCTTCACTAGAATAGTCGGGAACATTTCTTTTGACCTGCTTCGGAAGATATCTATACCGAGAAACCTTTCTCTCAAAAGTATTAATCGAGAATCGTGAAGAATTGGGGAAGTGGACTGAGATATGACAGGTCATACTCGCATATCGATGGACACTTTAAATATTTCATATGCCGTGCACCAACTAAGTTCTAACTCTATTTCTATCATGTTGTCTTCAAAATTTATATAAACTTTCTTGTGATCTTATCACTTTCCCTTCCATCTACTTGCATATTACTCAATCATCAATGTTGGTTATTGGACTGTGGAAGTGGAAGTGGAAGTGGAAGTGTCACCGTCACCGTCACCGTCACCGTCACCGTCACTGTCACTGTCACTGCTACTAACTCATCTCAACCTTGGGTCGAGTAACGTCACTGGACTTTGGATAGTTCCATGGTCGGAAATCTTAATATGGTGTCGATGCCAATTCGTATTCGAATACTATGATTGGACTCCGAAATCATGAATTTCAGCTCTTGACTAAGAATTAGTCGAAACGATCCTAATGCAAGTATGGCTGCATGACATATTACGCTTGGAGATTTTACCATGGGCCTCCATTTTAGCCGTTCTTGGCAGGCTGGAATCCTCGGAAGCTCTAAACTCAATTTCTCACGATAATTTACAACGTCTCTGGAAGTCATTACCAAGTTTATAATCTATTGAAAGTACATGGAAAACTGTATTCTGCTTGCAGTCATTCAAATTCTATACAAGTTGATCTGTCTCAATCCAAAGAATCGTCTATCTATTCTCATCTTTATGTTTGTGAACCAAAAGCTCCACGAATTCAAAACATGTTAATCCATCCATCTCTCGTGTTCCATTTCCTAATATAGCAAAGCAAAGCAAAGACAGACTCCAAGAGGTCACAGAACCTACCCACTCCACCCACAAATCTCCTTCATCATCACACACAAACTCGATCTCCCTCAAGAATCTCCATCTCAAATAAACAGCACCATACCATACCATACCATACCATACCCTAAGCTTTTCCAACATACACATACACACACACACACACACTCATAATCACAAACCTCCAGTTCCACAACCGCACATCTCACATCTCACCACACCATGGTTTTGTATCTGGTTCAGGTTAAGGTTAAGGTTATATGCAATGATGCATTGGAGATCTCGATATTTATTATTACTCTATGATCCTATAATTCTGTAAATATCAAGTATCATGTTGTGATACCTACGTAGGTACACAGCGTAATAAGTGTCATAATTAGTGATCTGGTTCAATTTTTCGCCAAGGTCATCTGATGTTTTGACTCTTGGTTTGACTTTAATTTTCGGATTCGCTAAGGGAGGAGGGGGGCGAATTCTTTACATGTATTTACTACAGATACTAGAGATGCTAGAGATACTAGAGATACTAGAGATACTAGAGATACTAGAGATACTATCATTTGAAATAATATAATATAAAATAAATATCTAATCTCAAATATACCAAAAATTATTAATATAATCTTAATTAATAATTAATAATTTATAACTTTATAAAAATAAATAAATAACTATTATATAATATCAAAATAAAACAATTAATAATAAATTCTTATATAAATATGAAATATTATTATTCAAATTTCTTTAAATAAGATTACTAAATAAATAATTTTTTGTTTTAAAAATATATTATTTTATTAATATTAATTAAAAAAACTTATATAATTATTTATTATTTATTATTATCAAATCTCTTAAACAATACTTAAGTTTTAATAACAGTGATGCTATCATATATCTTATAATAATAATAATAATAATATATACCTATCAGATCATTCATTCATTCATTCATTCATTCATTCGCTCATCCATCCATCCAACGAATCAATGAATCAATCAAATGAATCGATCAAATGAATCGATAAATCTATGTACAATTTCTTCAGAATCCCATGGGAGATCCAAATTTCAAACTCTATTCTCAACAATATACCCTCCATCCCAATCATAAATATATCCCTTAAGCACTTAATCTTAACCATTAAATTCATATCTCTAACGAGTTTCCAATCGCACCAAAATGAACCTATCCAACCAAAGCCAATGCTCAACTGAGCAATTGGTTACTAATATCCAATACCTAACCAATGAATCATAACTCCATCGCTCATGCTCGCTAATTTTCGAAATATATATTTTTTTTCTCGCAACTTTATTGCTTCTTCGTTCCATCTCATTAATTTCGACCATGAGAAATTAGTGTCCTCTCATGTTTTTCGTGTACCTCAATATATCGATATGACGCTTCCAGAACTTCAAGCCCCCTACTATTCATCATTTCCTGCAATTCCATCTCTTTCATATTACTCTTCTTTTGCATCCTCTCCCTTAAAGTTTAACAGGAAATCTCTTCCTCACTCTTCCACCAAACTTATAAATGAACATTGGCGCCGGAATAAGTGCTAGTGCAATAAATCCCAGCACACTATTTCCCCATCCATAGCCTAGCGCCTCATACATGGCGGGACCAGCTAATGGTAAGAACGCACCAAAAAGACTTCGGCATACTGTAAGAGCTGCTATACCTGATGCTGCGTAAGAGGGAAAAGAGTCGATGACGTATGTTTGGATGGGGATAAAGATACCCATCATGCCAAAACCGAACGGGATGAGGCCGATTATAGGAATGATCCACTGGACAGTGTTAATTGTTGGTTCTTTTGAGCCGGCATGAATAGAAATAGGATTGAATAATGTTATGTGATGTAATACGTACGTGAACACCGGCATGAATACTCCAACCATACCAGAAGAGACTAATAGGTATAAAGCAAGCAAAAAATATACAAGCAGGCAACCTCATCTCAGGTTCGAAAATCCCATTATTTGCTTTAGTCATGCTGACCACGGTGACATCTGATATGCGAGCGACTACTACGAGACCGAGGAAGAAACCTAGTCCCAAACCGATGTACTAATCAAGGTTAGATATGAAAAGATGGTAGCAGGAGGTTTGGAAGGTGGAAATAAGGAAATGAGTAGAGTAGAATAAAAACATACGGCTAATCCACAGAACTCTGGCGCCCAATGATACCTGGTAGTGAAAACCGTTGTAATAGTAGTGAATAGTAAATACAAAAGTCCATAAACAAGCGCCATGTACAGACTCAAGATTAACACTATAGGACTAAACATTAACATTTTGAGGGGTCGAATCATAGCATTTGCTAGAACCGAAGATTTCGAATGATGTGCTGAGTTTCTGGGGTCATAAACGCTGCGTAGATCTGATCGATTGAGCTCTTTGGAGAGTCGCGCAACTTTGCGTTTTATCAGAAGTCGTGGGTTAGTCTCCACATTCAAGCATTCAATGCCGATGGTTATGAGAGTGCCGGCTATAAAAAGGATCCAGAACACCCAACGCCAGCCAATTCTTTGGGCTACGAAACCTGGGGTAATGTTAGATATCTTAGATTTGATTGCTCGGAAAATATGGGAGAAATACCTCCCGCGATTGGACCAATAACAGGACCAAACAGAGGTCCAAGGCTGAAAAGTGAAGTGGCCAATCCTCTCCTATCCGCATGAAATAGATCCGCAATCATACCAGCACCGATAGTTAAACAACCAGAACCACCTAATCCAGCCATAAATCGAAATCCTATCAATGTCCCCAAGCTAGGCGCCAATGCACAGCCTATCTGCCATGCACAAAATATTATATTACCACCAGTAAGAACATATCTCCTCCCATATATTTCCGATAATGGTGCAAGTATCAATGGCCCGACGACATATCCCAGCACGAAGATACTCACCGTGAAGGAACTTAATATCAAGCTTGTATTGTGGAAGTCCCGATCCGCGAATGTTACACCGGGCGCAAACATACTGGAAGCGAGCGGGGATATGAATGTGATACTAGCCAGTAATCCTGTCAGCACCCATTTTTTCGATTCTGGAAAGTTCAAAGGCATCTCAGGGTCTGCCTGACTATCCCATCCAACAATACCAATCGCGAGATTCGAGACGGGGAGAGGTCTAGGTGGAAGTTTGGCGCGAGGAGTGGTCGTTCGATGAGTTATGCGGGAGATTCTAGGAGCACCAGAGGATATCGAGGCTGTGCTGGTTATATCGTTTGGTTGCGAATTTGTACGCGCGCGACGAGTAGATGATTTAACTCTTCTAGGTTCTGTATGTGTCTGGATGGAAAAGAGCTTTTAGTAAGTAGTTTGATGATGCGCAAAGGAGGGTGGCGGTTTCGAACCTTTTGTCTTGCGAGATCAGTCTGACCTTGATCCATTGCTTCGGCTTCTTCATGATTCGAGTCGGGGTACTTGATTGAGGCATTTGAAGCCGCATCATTTTTATGTGAAGGATTTCTAGAATTATCGGATTGGGATGCGATGGATTCTGTGGTGGTTCCGGTATCTTGTTCTGGTTCTGCTTCTTGTTCCTGTTCCTCCTCTTCAATTATTCCTTTCTCAAGATCTCGACGTGAACTCATTATTGGCCTCTAAAAAGGTTGCGCAGATGAGATTTGCAAGTTCGGATCAATTGAAGAGCTTGTAGTAAAGACTCTGCGGGGGCTGGGAAATGATTATCATCAACAATTATGCATCTGGTGTATTATGTACAAATACGAATGGATGGAAAACGACAAAATCGATCGGTGGTATTAGTGGTATGAGACACAAATATGGGATTGAAATGGGGAAACTGATGGTCGGTGAAGGCTCCGTCCAATGGAGAGAATAAGGAAATAAAAGAATTAAATATAATAAGGAGAGAGTACGGGTGGACTCCAATGCAAGATGCAAACAAGACGGACTGGCATGAAAAAATTGCGGATAAGAAATAGTTTTGGTATGCAGGGCATATACGCAATCCTACCTCGACGGAACCGAATGAGCAAAGTTGATGAATTTTATGGTACCCGGTATGGTGTATGGTACGAGAATAACATGCTTCTCCTCCTTTGTGGACGAGAGTTACAGTATCTGGCCGTGTTTCTTTCTTTCTTTCTTTCTTTCTTTCCGTGTGCATGTGCGTGTGCGTTTGCGTGTGCGTGTGCCTAGATATGATTGTTGGGTTGTGGTCGGGTACCCAGAATTTTAGAGCTTGGGTTGTGGCTGAATGAAGGAAAGGTCTGTCTTATTTCTTCAAGGGGATTTGCGGATACTGTATGGGAGTGGACCGTATGGGAGTGGGCCGTATGGGAATGGACCGTATGGGGTAAACTAGGCCATAGACCGGTTCGAAAGGATGAAATGGAAGCTGGATAAGTCATACCCGGATAGGGTGGGTAAGAAGGTAGAGAAGGTAAAGAAGGTAGAGCCCTGCAGAGCTGCAGAGAGAGGGACTAGATTGAAGTCTATAAGTACCAAGTTACGAAATAAGAAATCGAATCATATTGTAGCATGTTCCATGGAGTGAGTGTGTGAGAGAGAGAGAGTGAGTCGTGGTGACTTGGTGAGTAAATGCATATATTTATGAAGAAATTATGAATGGTTACGCATAAATTATGTAGAAACCACAGATAGGTAAATAAATAAACAATGTGTCCTTCGACTACGAACTACTACCGACCGTGACGGTGGGGTAAGCACCGGCCTTGTCAGCAGTTAATTACTATCTAGGAAGCTTCTCCGCATCAAATCGCCTGAGCACGCCCATTACATTACATAAACACCACAGACTCGAAGCTTAAAACTCTTCTCCATACATACATATTGACTATTGACTATCAACTCTATCGACTATCAACTTCATCTCAGTATCATTGACACACAATAAAGAGCCGATTGGTTGCCTTGTCTCTAGTATACATGTCCGCGCCCGATATTGCCATTGCATTGCATTGCGATGGTCGAATGCTTCGTTCTTTGACGCAATTCAATCAAGAAATTTAACTTGCTCATCAGTTGAGATGACAGGCGTCGAGATAGCATCAAGTGTGCTCATATCCAATCTCAAGAAGAAGAGTGAGAGATACAATTAATATCCTCGTTTGTATTGCTATCATCACCTGAAAAACTACAGGAATCCTCTCATGTGGTATCACTAGATACAATATATGAGTATCATTGAATCCTGCACTCTCCGTCTTCCCTCGAACTGATTTTCTTTTCACACGAAAAAGGTACTCGTTAAAATGGCCGAAAACGATTGTCATACTCAGCATCATCAAAGAAAGTCTTTCCCAAGCTTGGCGAATGTTAAAAGGGATTTGAAAATGAAAGAATATTGTGATTCCTTGAAGAACAATGAAAACCAAGTATTCTTTTGTCCTCAATCGCATTTACTTTTTTACTATTATATGCACCTATTCGAGAATGCTAACATTATCCTCTGTCTAATATTCTAACCTCGAACCAACAACTATTATCACAATTCTAGTGTTGTAGAAACTAACCTTGAAATCTATATTTCGTCATCGACATTATGGAAGCAATTGAACATCCCAGTGATATGGTGTCAAAGCCATGGGATACTACAACTCTAGCAATTGGGGGCGCTATGCGTAAGCTTTGTTCTTGACTCAAGTATCGTTCAATCAAACTGATAAATATAGTGGCTACTCGAGTACAGCCTCCAGACTTGACTGGTCCGGTCCATCCATTTTTCGCGCGCGACAGGTGGGAAGTAGCCGATGAAGACTATCAGCTCTTGCTTCCAAGCATGCGACTTGCGACCCGGCTGTTAGAGATTGGAACGCCATACTTAGCAAGTTTTTTACCGACCAGCAAGATCTTTGGCACGCCGCAAGATGTATCTCACTCTGAGCATCGTAAAATTGTCGCTCCCAAGGTAATCCAGACAAAAAAGCAAATCTTGGTCAAAGATCTTCAAGTAGCAGAATTGGAACTCGAGGCCATTTCAAGATGTATCAAGTGGAGATTGAATGAAAGAATGCATGCAGACAAAGGTTGGAATGGCATTACAAGGATTGTAGACCACGGGGAAGCCGACTTCCACGAACTAGATGAGAATGAGATTGCAGAGTCAGATTTGCAAGCTGGTCAAGCGGGCCAGGTACGACGACCACTTGTCATAGCAATCATGGACTTATTACTGGTCCCGATGCGCACTCACCCGCGTGATTCTGAAATCCGCCTCAAAGCACAATTTATGGCGGCGATCACTATGACCCATGAAATCGGGCATGCAGTATTCCTCCAGGATTACCGGTCGTTCAACCCGCCTACTGGTGATGAGCCCTACGTTGACAGAAATGTTGATAGTGAATTAGGGAGATCCTTCATCAGCTGGATTTTCAAAGGCTACCATCCTCAGTTTTGTGAGTCACATGAAAAAGATGCCCAATTTGGTAGTCTAGGATGGTCATTGTATTGGCAGCCACTATATAGGATTACTCAATTGTTTGGAAATGACAAAGAACACAGGAGACCTCTTTATGAAAAGCTCTATGCCATTCCTGTCGGTTATTTGTCAAATATGTTTCGACAGGGTTGGTGGGAAGCTAACCGGCGGGGTGTTCCGGCCCATAAGCTTGCTGGGGTTCTCAGAGGGAGTTTGAACTTGGCCTATAGAGATGAACTGGGGGCCGCTACAGCTGTGAAGGCCAACTGGTGGATGGATCCATTGGCAAGACGCCCTAGATGGAGAGGTCACTATAGAGTTGGGAAGTACTCTACAGGCGAGCCTGTCGAAGGACTTACAAAAGATCAAATCGCAGCACAAATGAGACTCGATAGGCAAAAATTTTCATTCGGTTTGAATGACGACGACGACGATCTTGATGATGAGATGGAACAGTTGGCAAGAGAACATACTCCCGGTGCAACGCAAAACAAGTCTTTCTCAGGGCGCGACAACAGAACGATGATCGCTTATAGTGTGGAGACGCACGATGATGGAATGCTTGATGAGGATATAGGGTACATCGAAGACGATGATTCCGAAGTTGTCACGCAAATCGAAGTTCGATATCGGCCGACAACAGAATTTCAGCCCAGGTCGACAGAACTTATTGCCCCAAATAAACTGGTAGAGCAAGCTCGAAAGGACGTATTGGATGAACTAACCGCCGAAGAAAAAGCAGCAGCTTCCGGAATGTTAACAGGATCGGGTCCAAGGCCGGGAAAGCGCGAAAATTTGAACGATTATCTTTCCATACACGGGCCTAGCAAACGTCTGAGAACAGTGGTGGAAGCAGATAAGACAAGGGAGGACGCAACACTTCTGGAAAAGGTTGTCAGGGCGCTTGACCAATCATCGGCAAATGAGGTAGGCCATTGGACAAGAATCCAGGCATGGTATTATTGCTTGGAACATGGGCTTGCTGTGGCCGAATTACCTAAAACTGCTGCAGCACAGCAAGCAAAACTTGACAACGGCACGGAAACTAATTATAAAATCATGCGGAAAATACAGTACCATCTCCTACAGAAACTTTGGGATGAAACCTACGACGATGGCGGAAATCCCGAGTCTGTTCTTATAGCAAGATACATCCTTCATCTGGTTGATTTCTTTCTGGATGAAGATATTGACGTACTTGCTGAAAAGATGCACATATACGATCTAGATACTCCTCGCAAGAGGGAGAGGTCCAAAGAATTATTGAAAAGTCACCTGCAACAGATGATTGACGGTGAGCACTTAAAAGCACCTCAAGGGAACGTCACCTTGAAGGAACAGTTGCAACCTTTACATGCTCTAGCTCCAGAACCAGCCCAATGGTCAGAAGATGATTTAAGGTCGTGGTGTCGGCAAAAGGGAATTCCACAGTGGGGCTCCATTTCCGGTCTAATTACCCGCGTCAATCGTTTCAGAGAAGAAGAAGAGAACGTCAAAGTCGGCATAGCCGGTCGAACTAAACCTCCTTCCGGCAGAACTAATCGCACAGGCACAGAAATCTACCGCTTTAGCGCGGTTCTTCGACACAGCTCCCTCGACGCCCTCAAAAGTTCCCTCTTCATCCATGGCAACTTTCCCTCAGACACCGAACTCGACCTCTGGGTCAACACAAACGAAATTCTCAAACCGGGCCCTTTGGATAAACAAAGCCCCAAAATCGATTGGAAACGTCTTGTTCTCCGCGCGATGCGCACGGCAACTCCCAGACAACCAGTTAAGATCAGTCGCGAAGAACGTATTAGGAAAATAAACAGGCATAATGACCTCATCAATGACCAACTTCAAGCACGCAAAGAAGGTCCAGAAGGTTTTTCGACAAGGATGGGCTTTCCCTCGGGCGAAACAGTTCTAAACAAAGTGTCGGATATTTCCCAGCGCGCGCTAGCACTGACACGTATCCGCAACGCGCCAGGTACAAGACCCGGACAAAGTTGGAAAAAACACGACCGGGCTAATTTGATCAAGGGCAAACACCTAATTGATATGATTATGGATCTTGAGGATCTAGAAGCCAAGACGGATCAAGATCGGATAAGGCGCAGGGGCAAGAACGATAAGAGGGCAGAGGAGGATCAGGCCGCGAGTGAACAGTTGGAGAAGGAGTTTAGGAGAGTTACCCATATGAAGTTGATTGAGAAGAGGTTTACGACGGATTATGGATCAGTGGAGAGGTTGGGGATTGGTGAGGAGGAGGTCAAGGAGGTGGTTAAGGAGGTGGAGGATGAGGAGGATGAGTGGCAGGAGGATTATGTGTAGATTTTTAGGTTCCAGTGACTTGGAATGTTGGGTGGTGGGAGGGCAATTCTCATTGTATGCGGTGTGTGTTTGTATATTTCGTGTTCATGCCATTGTCTCTCCCTATACAATGGCAATGGACCAAGTAAGAAAGAAAGGAAGGAAGTATATAGCAAATACAGTATTCCTTTGCTTCATTATCCACCAATCGCTCCGTCACTCTTTTGAGAGCAATATTCCGATGAGTCCCTCTAGTATATATATATATATATATATATTTCTGTATCACTCATTTCACTAAGCATTCAAATAATTACCCTATTCCCATCCGAAAGCCATTCGGATAAAAATTAAGACAAACTCTGAACCTATTGAAATTAAAAGCTTTGAAAAAAAAACCGTCAACACGCTCTTATTCAAAAGGCTCTATTTACAACGAACAAGGGATAATTACTGGAAAGATCGGAAATGATTTCTAGATTTAGTGAATGAACCTTACAGGATTAAAAAGCCTATAGAATTGCTCCTTTTGAAATACTACTACTGTAGCTAATAAAGATAATGAATGATTAAATAAAGATAGAGGCTTTGAGCTCGTTTCTTCATTTTTAGAAATTCTTATATGTATAACTTATATTATTATTTAGATATCTATTTTTTGATTTCTGTTTTATTTATTGCGGGAATGGAGAATTATTAACTAGATGCTAGATGCTAGATGCTGGATGCTGGGTGCCGGATGCTGGATATTGAATGTTGATTTGAATAGTTTATAAGAATGATATAAAAGTAGAATGTTAACTGGGGATGTGTATAGTATAAGGGATAGTATGAAAGATATTGTTTTGTTTATTTATAAGTTAATTTTTTATTTCTACTTTAAAATTGTGAAGGATTCACCTGTATGTACGTACCTAGGTTTATGAATTACTTCTATCAGATATTAGGAGAATACGGACTTGCAACAATGCAACAATGCAATGGTGTAGAAGTGTAGAATGTTGGAGTATTGATATTTTTTGACACGAGTCTCTCTCTAATACAACTTTTCTTTCCTTTTTTCCCCTTCCCCTCTTCCATCCAGTCATTCATTCATTCATTCATTCATCATATCCCAATTCCGAGCTCCCAGTTTCCAGGTTCCAGTTTCCAAAATGACTTAGAGCTTAGTAGTACCAGTAGCGATCAAATCCAACCAAGCGGCAAGTCTAGATATAAACTCGTTAGCACATCAACTCCCAAGATACCAATACCACCAGCAAAGAACAAAGTAAATCAATAAAATTACTAACCTATACCCCGCCTTGGCAATCTGCAACTTGACGATCGGAATAGCAGCATCATAGTAACCATTCGTACTCAAATCACCCGACTCCACCGCCGTAATACCATCTGCGAAAACCGTGCTGCAAACAAACGTATTGCTATCCTGAGCCCAGGACATAGAACTGGAGACTGGGTCATCGATATCAATACCCTTTGTCCAGCCCGAGGCGAGAGAAGAATATGTTCCGGTCTTGATAGCGGTGGTGAGGGTAGCTGCCCAAGTTTTCGCATCGGTGAGCGCGTATCCGCCAACGTATTGTTCGGGGATTTGCGTATCCCAGATAGCGTGCAGATTTGTCTTTTTGCCGGCATACGTGACGGAGATGGTGTTTCCTCCTACGTCGAGCTCTTCGTCGTGCAGCGGTTGGTGAATATCGCCGACGAACTAGGGTACGTGAGTAAAGGGTTCCTAGAGTGGCGCTTCGCCCATGAAGGGAGAAACACGGTGCCGAGTATCTTTTTTGCATGGGATACCCATGTGCCTTGGACATGATATGTGGAATATGGGGAATGGAGATATGATGACTTCCAGAGTTGGGAGAGGAAATCAGGACATACGTGAACGATCATCTGCTGAATATCAGTAACTGCTTTTGGAGGTGAAATTGGTGCTTACCTTAGCTGCGATGTCCAAATTGGCAGCACTAGCAGTGCCCTTTTGTAAAATGGTTGTCTGCGGTTGCTTAGCATTGTTTGTGGGCAAATGGTAGTTGTGGCAGGCTCACGTAGTTTTGAATGGCACTAACGACGCATCCTGCAGATCCGCAGTCTCTGTCGTAGTCAACGCCGCACGCTGAATAGGTATGAAATTAGTTTCATTGACAAAGTAGGCAGTTTAGGCGAGCAAATAAGTAATTTTGATTGAGGTAATAGTCAAGAAAATTCCGTCTACTCACAATCAGGTGGGTTATCTTCTGCATCGATGAAATGGAACGGTGCTGAGAATTTACCAGCAGTAGTGTAGCGGTACGAATCAGACTGCAGAGGAATTAAAATCGTGTGTGATATCGATAAGAAGTGGAAGACTAACCCAGGTGGCAACACTTGCTAAGTAGTCTGTAGTGCTATCACCCAAAACGCCTTGAAAATAGGATTTGGTAGAAGCAGAGACTGTGGAATATGATGTTAGGGATATGTGTGTAATATCATGGCAAGATTGTTAAGTTACCGAAGTTGGTAGCAATATATGCAACAGTTTCATGTCCCAAGGTACCCCAAGCGTAGGTAGCTGGAACCCAGGAGGAGAGGAGAAGCGCTGCACTGGTTTGAACCTTCATGATGAAGTTTAGATGCCAAGAAAGATGGAAAGAGAGGCCGTGAGGATTGATCTGCTGTTGAATGGAAAGCTGGTTGACTCAAAGCTTGGAGATACATGTCTCTTTATACTTCAGATAATGCATCGCCCTCGAGCACTGCTCGAGAGGTGACTCCGAAATGGATCGTGAAGCTCTAGATGTGAAGCTATCCACATCGCGTTTTCACTCCGTGATAGTGGTGATGAAAGAGGCAGGTAACATCTATTTTGACTTCCAATTCCACCCATTACCACCCACCCTCCATAAGATCTTCAAAGTCCACGAATAACACATCAACGATACGACACGACCTCAACTCGCGGAGAACTACAACTCACACAGAATCACTGATAACATGAATCGGAAACTGCCGTTGTCCGCCAAGAATCCGGTTCTTCAAAATACACAAGGGATTCCAAGAAGTTGGTATCAGCGATGGTCGCGAGTGGGATGCCAAGCACTCGCCAGTACAACAAAGCTCTCGTTCTAACAAAATCTACTTATGCACTACAGCCACAAACACAATCACCTTCCCAACTTGTGCACGTTTCCGATTATCACTGGAAACTATAACTGAATTTATATGTTCGGAATGAAAAGGAAAACGTTGGTCCCTCCCGTCTTCTCCGCATGTATGCAGGTCAGAGAATCAGAGATGGATAAGATAAAAAGATAACCAATTATCCTTGCATGTGTGCTTGATGATATGAGTTGAAGAAATCATGTCGTAGTCAAAAGGTGCTAGGTATTAGATTGTTTGCGTATTAAGGTTGTTTTTTGAGTTTCTGTATTTCGGGGAATCTGCTAAATTTGGAGAAGTCTGGTCTGGTCTTTGTCAGCAGATCCATCTTTCTATCAATGCCGATGAGCTCGTGTACGGAGTATGTCCAAGTTTATATAGCTCAAGATATTATCTGTGTCAATCTTTCTTCACGATTCATTCAATTATCGGCACAAAGACTACCTACAATGAAAAGGCCATTCCCTTGAACCGAGTATGTAAAAAATAACTGGGTTTGGTATGAGTTTACAGACCCTATTTTGACAGATACATCATCCATCTCCCACATACAAAACTATATTGAATGCTTTTCCCACAGAAAACTCCCGATTGCGCCTAAGTATACAATCCTTAAGTTCCATGAATAATTATCTTTAATCCTCGGCCATATCGATATCACCATCCGCATCACTGCTCTTCCTCTTTTTCGACTTCTTCTTTTCCTTCTTCTCCCCACTATCCTTGTCTCTCTTTCTCTTCTTCTCCTTCTTCTCCCCGTCCTCAACTGGCGCCTCAAATTCCTCGGCTCGCTTCCTCATCTTCTCTCCCTTCTCTTCCTTTTGCTTTTCTATCCTCTCCTCTTGAGCCTTTCTCTCCTTTGCCTGCTTGCCCAAAAAGTACTCTCCACTCTCAATCTGCAGATCCACCTTGCTCTTCTCCTGTAATGGTGGGAATGGCGTGTAAACTTTCTTGGCCTTGTCTGTAACGTTTCTAGGCACTCTTCTCTTGCTCAAATTCCTCTTCTTGAACTGCGGCAAGAATCTGTCCCAGCTCTCCCCCGCTAACTCAGGATCCTTAGCCAACTCTCGCTTGATCATCAATTCTTTAATGTGATAGATAGGGTGAATGTTGGCCATGCAATCTTCAATGATTCGTCGGATCTCTTTTAAACCTTTGTAAGGACCCATTGCTGATACAGTATTGCCCTGAACGAGTAGATAGCATTCTGTGAGGAGTTCTAGTGCCTTCAGAGTGCTCCCGTTTGGACCCAAGATTCTCTGTCTTCTTTTCACGAATCGTTCCTTATTTCGAACTAGGTTTCGAATTTTGATGACGTCGCATGCTACACCATCCTCAAGGATTTTGATCGCTTGCGGTGCAGGTACACTCCGTGCAAGTAACTTGATAAGGTCTCGGGCGTTAAGAATGGCAGCTGGGTCGTACGTCTTTCGAGTGGTTTTGACCGTCATAGAACCTTCGCGCAAATCAAGAGTCGCAGCGATCCCAAATTTCTCGAGCGATTTCATTATAAGTGGCCAGACGGTTTTAAGGTATACTTCGCGATATTTTGGGAAAAGGGTCACGAAGGAGGATTCTTCTGCGAAAGTACCACCGACATTGTCAGCAGGCGTGAATGCTTCAATCTAGTTGGTATGTGTGAGTATTGCGCTGAATCCAGGTAATTGAAAAGGTTGCAAAGTTTTGAAGATATACCTTCCATTTATCAATATCACCAGTATCCCATGGCTTCTCCTTATTGTATACTGAAGGCATTTTGATGGTTGATGGTGAGCGGTGTTTGATGAAGCTTCAAGGTTAAATTAAATTTCCTTGGTCGAAAAAAAGTGATGGCAGAATATTTTTGAGACATCTGTGCAATTGTGATCTAGGCTGCCGTAATAGCTTCCTAGTCCAAGACTAGGGCCATCGAGAACCCTAACTAGTGTAGAAGCGACACGTGATCTGTAATCATGAGCCCAAATTCCAAATTCCAAATTCTGGGATCGGCTGGATCGGAGTAAGACTCTTACATGTTTACCCCTGAAAATGAAAGCCGAGGATTGACTGATTGACAGACTGACAGACGGTCCGGAGGAGTGATTAGAATTAACGTTATCGAATGGTGTCCCACGAATTCGTCATTCATAAACGTTTCTACTCCGTACCCATACTCCGTATAACTCGGCCCTCCTTTTATCAGCTGAAGAACCCCATCTTATGTAGGATTCCACTCGATGGGTATGGGTACCTCCCCATTATGCCGTTCATGCCAGTTCGTATCATTCATGCGTATCATTGATCGGAATACGCTGACCAGCTTATCGGGGTAATGAGATGTGTATGTATGCACCTCTCGTCTCATGTCCAACCTACAACTTACAAGTGCTTATCGAGTAGATACAGTCTACTCCTACATGCACACATGATCAAGATAGGCCAGGAAAGGAAAGGAAAGGAAAGGAAAGGAAAGGAAAAGGACTTAATCTATTGTTTCCCAGTGGCTCGTGACACATTTTATTTCCATCCTTTCCTTCCTCGAGCTTCCTTCAACCCACGGAACGACCGCAATCTTAAATTTCCATCTCAGGGGTAAACTAAAAATGTTCTCGATGTCTCGTTTCAAGGATTCTTAATGGTCAGCCTTAATAATTCCTCTGCTTCTGTTGAGATTGTTTATCAATTGCCGATTAATCTGATCCACTCAATTCTCTCAGTTCGTCAGGAACTTTCAGACCCTTGTGCCGCCTTAGCGCCAATGCGTGCATCATCTTCCTCCGCCCGGATACATATCACTCATTACATATCATATCATATCGTATCGTATATCTTTGATCAAATCAAACGAACTAGACCTAAAGAACTTACTGTTATGTATAAATATGGCAATTGGGGCTTGCATCGATCGCATGAATGAGGATTTTGAGAGTTTATGTGTTGCAAGTGTAAGATAAGCTTACTCCGCTGCTTCAAGTCGTTTCCCTTCCCGCGTACTGCTTCTGCTTCTGCTTCTAGAAGATTGCTTTTTATCCGTCTGTATGAAATGGATCTTGAAACTCACGTTACCATAGCTTAACTACATGTTCCGATCGTGCATGCATCAATTGCAATCGATATGCGTAACTCGATGCTGATGCTGTAGCTAGAAGTTGTTAAGGGAATCCCGAGGAGATGAAGTACTTCGATCATAATAATCTGAAACTCCTTCATACTGTACTACCAATTTCAATTACATTCTTTGACTTCAAAGTAATGGTACATAGGTAGATAACTCATTCCTCGTAGTAAAAATTGTACATTTTTGGAGCTTGTCATTATCAGGTACCTTGCGTCCGGGAGTATCCTTTTTATAGATCGTTTTGATTGCAAGGTAGCGCGAATGGATAAGGGGCAGCCAGGATCCAGCTGCAATTCGTTTCCTCTCAAGAACTTCTTTCCCAATCTTCGCAACTCTGATTTGATTCTTTGTATTGTAACATCATTCACTGTCTCTTCATTCATCGTTCTTATATACCCAAAATTCAATCAATCCCTTTAAAAGTTCAAGCTTCCATCTGTCAATCGTTTGAGCGAACCGAAAAGTCTTATGCTTCTTTCACCACCACTACCTGCAACTTTCGAATAATAATTCCAACCCAGCTACCAGTGTCAGCATACTCGCCCTCCTTCCAGCCATAATCCGAAAGATCTCTGCTATTTCGACATAGACATTTGAAGTTATATAGTACCCAAGGGACAATCGCTTCCAGCCCTCATATCACCATATCTCTCGCGTTCTACTTCGGACGCGATTTAATAACTACCCCCCTCAAACCGCAACCACGGCTTCCACACTCGCACCCATTTACAGGGCATCGCCCCTCGATCACCTTCGGCCCTCCTCGAGAGACCAAAGTCGAGATCTGCCGCCTTTTCGCATGTCACCTTCGTTGAGCGATGGAAGGCAATCATTGCCAATCATGCCACCCATGGATCCTATTTCTCGACCATCTTCGACCTCAACTGTGAACTCCTTACACCATAGTGCATCTCTGCCGCAGCTTCCTGGTCTATCAGCACTTGCTTCAATAGCTTCCGGTACAAGTTCACCACAATTGAGGTACGTTCGGGATGTGAAAGGAAAAATACAATTTTAAAATTACTATTGTCTCGGACGATGTGGAAGTTTCATCCTCAAGCATAAATTGAATGAACAATTCTTTATCTGCTGGAGGAAAGAACAATGACCATTGTTGAAATAGTCGGCTTGAGCTCGCCATTGGAATTTTTGGAAACTTTCAAGGACGAGAAGAGCATATTTTTGAATATATTTGAATCTTGATGTACAACATAATGCATGGTCCAAAGGCTAATTCGGATCATCATAGGGCATTCAATGTCGGACAAAGTGTGAATATGGGGTATGCAACATCATCACCATCTGCTACCTCTGGAGGAGGTCAGAACAATACACCGGTATGTTATATTTTCTTTCTTTTCTAGTAGAGCTGTTTTTTTATATGCATAATTCATTCCCGTCGCATTCATTTCTTGGTCATTGTCGAGAAACCAGAAAATAACTGGAGCATGCAAAAAATGTCTCTCTGTGTTTCTGATGTCCATTGAATTTTCATTTTCTAATCAATCACTCGATCATTCAATCAATTAATCTCCTCCTATCTTTTGGGATAAGTGTTCCGATAAATACGGTCACCCTTTCTTTATCAGTCAGTTTTGGCTGGTCATTAGTCTTTATGGTCAACCGTACTCGGTATTTCCCGTCCCTTCCACTATCCATCCCACTACTTGAGTTTAATCAATTAAGCCCCAAGCGATATCAGCAGAGCAACAATCTGAATTTTCGTCCATTCCAATCTGCGATAACGATAGCGATTTTGCACATCTCATATTATCACTACCATAATAATGGCTACAATGGCTAACAATGATCGCGAAACCCAACAGCCTACCTGTCAGAATTGCCAGACTTCAACCACTCCATTATGGCGCAGAGATGAAATAGGATCCGTATTATGCAATGCCTGTGGTCTCTTTTTGAAGCTGCACGGAAGACCTCGGCCGATAAGCCTCAAGACAGATGTTATCAAGAGTCGAAATCGCGTCAAGAGTTCTGGGACTGCCCAGAGTGCGAAGAAAAAGGTATTTATTCATATTGTAATTAATCTGCAGAAATATTATCTTTGCTAACGCGTTTTGTCGCAGACTCTCTATGAAGCTAATGGTCTTGATCAAGCGCGATCGCAAGCTGGGACACCACCACCGGGTTCTCTAGGACATAGAAGAACATCAGGAAAGTCTGCCAATGGTCACTCAGATGGATCGAATTCTCCTATTTCAAGAACTGCGACTCCCTCGATGTATGGTAACCATTTAGCCCCGTTCAACGGAAATGGCCTGGAAGAACATCAATACAATCACTCCCCGTCTCTTCCACCCATGCACATTAGACAACCTTCCCCTGGGGATATAAGATCCGCGTCACCATCTATGAATGGACCGCATGGTCTTGAAGTACCCCAGACATACGAACAACTTATCGCCCAGAATTCATCTTTGAAAACTCGTGTCAATGAGCTCGAAGTTATAAATGAACTCTTTCGAGGTCGAGTCACCCAACTTGAACAAGATGAAGCCAATGCGAATCAAGGAGTTGCGATGCTCCGAGAATCAGAACACAACCTTATGAATCGACTCGAGGAGTCGCAACGCCGAGAAAACCAATTAAAACGTCGCTTGGATGATGTTGAACGTGAACTCAATGAATTGCGTGACGGGGCACCCCGCGCTAAGAAAATGCGTGTCGCAGATATGGTTGGGGACAGTGAATCATCAACTCCACAATCAGTCACTTCATAGTTCAGCAAAATCATCATAACCTCTCCTTGATCTTATGCGAATCATGGAATGTCAAGATTGGCGTGTGGTGTCTCTTTTTGCCTCTTGTCGATAATACCAACCTAACGAAATCTTTCCTCTACCCCTAGTGCAGCACGTTGATCTCAATGAAAATTTGTTGGCATTCTCTCGCATCAGACTGCTACTGATATTCCAATATCCACCTCTATTGATGGATTGTACTACCACGAAAACATGCGCTTCCTTTCTTGCATTTCTTTTCACGTCCAGGATCCTCAAAATATCACCAAAAAAATATTCGGCTAGACGCATGGATGGTCGCGTCGCCACATTAATGTCAAAATAATAAACCCACGTTCCGCTTTCCGCTCCTCCAGCTACTTCAATTGAGAATATCAATTTTAGACCCGGACAAGCAAACACACGAAGCTTGACTTCTATTTCACGAATGACAACATGCTCATGGAAAGGCGGGAAATTCTAAGGCATGAATTTCAACGGAGTGTTTGGAGTAGATAATGAAAGCTAGATTCTTTCACGCCAGGTTTTCCCCTCTGCTCATGCAAGAGCCAATTTAGAAGCTGGCGTTTGCCATGCATGTTCATGCATTATCGCTTCTCTTTTACCCACCCACTATCGGTCAGATATCTATATAGGGCGCGGATGGCAGCATAATTTAGCTCTTGCTGGTGAGATGAAATTTTGGAGAGCGGAATAAAAAGTTCATGATTCTTAAAAATAATATATTTCTTTTTGCTTTTCTCATGAAATGATGTGATGTGATGTTGCTGTGCAGTAATCATGATGTGGTGATACATCATGCAGAAGGGAAAAAATCTCTTATCTTTTGTATCTCTATCTTATCATGCTATCTATCTCCTTTTTCACCCGGTAAAAAACGGGACGGCCCCATAAGATCGACCAAAAGCGGTGAAGTTTTCCCAAGAGATGATTAGTTAAGCACTGTCATATGATCTAATGGGGTAAGCTCTAAAATTTCATTGGTCAATGGAAATGTAATAAATGGAAGAGTTGGGCACCGTAACGGTACTTCCATTTAGCAGACAATACTAATAAGACCTGATAGAATTTGGTGTGTTCCCGGTGACCCTACAAAACTTATATTAGACATGGCTTACTTATTGAGTCTCCTTTGATGAGTTTATTGTCTTATTGGTCTCTCTCTATATATATAATTTAGCATTTTTGCTTTTCAAGTTTTATTATTATACATGTAAATATGTGTGTAAATGATAATATTGACATTTATGAAGCTTAAATAAAAGTGACGTTTCTGACGCGAGAGAGAACCACTTTAAAGCAGTGTACCTTCGGGCGCGTCTTCCCAATATCAACCGCGTCTCTCTACCAAGAAAAAATGCCATGGCTACCATAAAACCTATTGAAGGCCGGACGGTGAGAATACTATTAGAATCAATTTTGATATACAGTACTAATCATCTCTGTATTCACAGATCCACCAAATCCAATCTGGCCAAGTGATTGTTGATTTATGTTCGGTGGTGAAAGAACTGGTGGAGAACAGCCTGGATGCTAGAGCAACGAGCATTGGTAAGAACAAATCCATACTTGCATTACCTGGGAAACCAATGTGCTAAGGACCAAATAGATGTCCGTTTTAAGAATCAAGGGCTTGAAGCAATAGAAGTTCAAGATAATGGTGGCGGCATTTCACCGCACAACTACGATACCTTAGCACTCAAACATCATACCTCGAAACTGTCCACATATAACGACCTGACGACCCTTCAAACGTTTGGCTTTCGTGGTGAAGCCCTCTCCTCGCTCTGCGCTCTATCAAATTTTTCCGTCATTACATGTTTGCCAGAAAATGCGCCGAAGGGTACGAAGCTCGAATTCGAGATATCAGGGAAGTTAAAGGGCACATCCGTCGTGGCTGCGCAGAGAGGAACTACAGTAATCGTAGAGAATTTATTCAACAATCTGCCAGTGAGACGACGCGAGCTTGAAAAGAACATCAAACGAGAATGGGGGAAGGTTACAGGTGTTTTAGGGCAATATGCTTGTATACAAACGGGTATCAAGTTTACTGTTTCTCAGCAGGCGGCCAAGGGCAAAAAGACTACGATTTTCTCCACAAAAGGTAATCCCACTACTAGAGAGAACATTGTTAATGTTTTCGGCGCGAAAACTCTCACGCAGTTAATTTCAATGGATTTACGTCTAGAATTGGAGCCTACGAGCGGCCCTAGTTCAAGGTGGAGTACAGAAAATGATGGTGGAACTAAAGATATCCGAATAATTGGCCATATCTCTCGTCCGGCTTCAGGGGAAGGACGTCAGACCCCTGATAGGCAGATGTTCTTCGTGAATTCAAGGCCTTGTGGACTACCCCAAGTGACAAAGGCTTTCAACGAAGTGTACAGGTCATACAATGGATGGGGAAGCACTCAATCCCCATTCATATTCGCTAATATCGAATTAGACACTCATCTGTATGATGTCAATGTCAGTCCTGATAAACGTACCATCTTACTTCATGATCAGAGTCGTATGTTGGAAAATCTGAAGACGGCTCTCGCTGAACTCTTTGAAAGCCAGGATCATACAATACCGGTATCTCAATTATCAGCACAGAAACAACCACAGTATAAGCAATTGACCATTGATCGAGAAGCTGCGAGTGTATCTGAAACTTCGCAACAGCGCTCTCACGTACCTGATCCGTCTGTCGAGGAGGAAGATGAGGAGGAAGAACAAGCTTCGCAAGCCGTTTCGAAATTTAGGCGACCCAGTAAAGCTCAAAATACAGATATTGAAGGATCTAATGTGCAATCTAATTCAAAGGCAAAACGTGCTGGCATATCCCGAGAGTCATTGACCCGAGATGGTGATGCCATTAGTTTAATCTCGCATTGGGTCGGCCGTAAATCAGAGGAACGGAGGGACCAACGACCTGCAGCTCCCAAGCCTGAGCAAAATGTTCGTCAAGGTTTATCAAGGGAAAAGCAAAGACTGATCTCCAACTTTGGCAAGGAGGGTGCCCAGGTTGAGGGGGTTGAAGGTGATCTTGTAAGCCCCGAAAGTTCGATTGCAACTACTCAAGAATGTCAGCCCGGATCGACGAGACCTCCTCCACACATTGCTAATTTCAATGACCGCATGGCAGAGGCTAGTATCTCCAGGGGAGCATCCAAAAGAGTAGAAGCTCCAGGAGATACGCTTAGTCTATCTGAATCAGAACAACCCGTTCCCCAGCTTCTATCACCATCTCCAATGTCCACCCCGGGAGTACTGAGCTCGCTTGAAAGTAGTAGACCACGACGATCTCAACAGGAAATGGCCACAATCACGATTGGTGATCATACTGTGACTAGTTCTATTGGAACACCCGCTCCGAAGAGATTGAAGGTTGATGGCACTCCTGCTACCTTACGTAAAGGTATAGAGCCGCAGCGAACTGCCATTAGGCCCTCTTTTGGACGCCGGCTTATTAAACGGTTCGGTGCGCCTGGAACTCAAGCCTCGGGAGCCAATGATGATACAGATATGGTAGACATAGAGGAACCAGAATCTACGTTGGAAACAGCTGGACCTGATTCACCGGATGCTTTTGATGCTAATTCATTGACTAATCTCCAAGATACAGTAGTCGATGAAGATTCGCAGGTGGCTTCTTTGGCAAATGAGGAAGCATTTGCATCATCAGTAGCTCCTCCAGTCAATGATACCGATGGTGATGACGGAGACGGGGATTACATAGATGAAAAGGAGAAGAAGATTCGGGAAGAAGCGAAAGTTCAAGAGATGATTGAAGAGGCTGAAAGAATGGCTGAGCTACCATCCCAAGAAAATACTTCTCGTGCAAAATTACTCCTGAAAGGTGGCGCGAAGAGGAAGGAATCAACATTCAACCTGACACAGACAATTGAGACTACTGTCCTCGATATTAACCAACAATTTCAATCTCTGAATGATGTACTTTCCCAGTACACAAATCAGCCTACCTCTAATTCTCAAGACGAAGCTCTCGATTCTGCCGGGGCAGAAGAGCGACTCTCCCTAACAATTTCGAAAAGTGATTTTGCTAAGATGAAAGTCATTGGTCAATTCAATCTCGGCTTCATCCTCGCGTCTAAAACCCCTGAGTCAACAAGCGAAAATGGTCGAATACAAACAGCAGATAATGTCTTTATTATTGATCAACACTCATCAGATGAGAAATATAATTTTGAACGTCTACAAGCTACAACTATTGTACAATCGCAACGATTAGTTTACCCCAAAACTCTTTCTCTAACAGCATTAGAAGAAGAAATCGTAGCTGAGAACCTCGACATATTGGAACAAAACGGATTCATCTTAACGATCGATCCCTCATCGCAAAATGTTGGAGGAAGATGCCAACTAGTATCTCTTCCTGTCTCACGGGAAACGACTTTTTCAATAAATGATCTAGAGGAGCTAATTGCTCTATTGGCGGAAAGTGGAGGGAGAGGAGATGTGGTAAGACCGAGCAAAGTAAGGAAAATGTTTGCGATGAGAGCTTGTAGGAGTAGTATTATGATTGGGAAGTCCTTGACGAGCGGTCAAATGGAGAAGGTGGTGAGACATATGGGCGAAATTGAACAGCCGTGGAATTGTCCGCATGGAAGACCAACTATGAGACATCTTTGTGGATTGAGTTTGTGGGATGGGGAGGGGGAGGGATGGAAGGGGGATTTGAGTGGGGAGACGGATTGGTGTGGCTATGTTGGGAGGAAGAGGGGTGGGGTGTAGATAGTGGGTGGATTGGAGTTGGTTGTTTTATTTGGTTGGTATTTTATCGTATGGTGTTATGGGATGGGAGGGGAAGGAAAGGAAAGGAAGGAAGGATCTTTTGGGAGTTCAGCGCAACGTGTTTTGTTGTTATGGGATATCATATTTGAGAGTAGACCATTTTGATAGATATGGGGAGGGGAGTTGGGAGACGGAAAATAAATGTCTATATACTCGTATTGTGTGTATGTATGTACGTATGTATATATATCACCTAGATATCAAACGAGAATGAAGTTAATTGGTTGGTAAATTAATTCAATGATTGCATGGGGATGTAAGATCTTATACTAAGATTACCAGCTTCGACTCTTTCTTCATATTTGGATTTTATGGGAGGGAGTGGATGATAGGATGATGGGATGGAAGGGGAAGGAGAAGGGGATGTGAGGGTTTGCACTGTAGGAGTATATACAGAGAGTATGATAAAGAAGGGAATGATAGGGAAAGGAATATTGTGGATTGTTGGTAGAGAATGGAGGAAAGAGTAGGGGGAGTGGGTGAGTGGGTAGTGAATAGTGAATAATGGATGGTAAATGAAATAATAAATAATAAATAATAAATAATAAATAATAATAAAATAATAATAAATAAATAATAAATAAATAATAAATAATAAATAATAAATAATAAATAAAAATAAATAAATAAATAAAAATAAATAAAAATAAATAAATAAATAAAAATAAATAAATAAAAATAATAAATAAATAAATAAATAATATAATAAATAATAAATAATAAATAAATAAAAATTTAGAAGGTGAATGAGGTATGAAGTACGAGGTAGGATGTACGAGGAACATTAATGGTAGTAAGATGCTGCGATATCGCAGTTGGAATTCTGGAACTGGTGAACGGATGAAACTGGTGGAACTCCAGTTTATGTGTGGGATGGAGATGGAGATGCAGATGGGGATGTATTGGGAACCGATATAGGGAAGGACCCTGAAAATACTAGGTAGGTAGTATGGCAGATAGTATGGTGAGGTTACATTACTAGTGTCCGGCTTATGTTTTACTGGGAGGGGAAGGGGAAGGAGGGGGGTTTAGTAGGTTGTTAGTAGATATAGGTTGTTGCTAGGTTATTACTGTACTAGGTAAGTAATGAACGGATCGTGTGCGGGCTTCGGGTGTAGCCTGTGGGGAGCTCCCTCCCGTGAGCTAGGGGTTTACGGGAGGATGGATGAGATAGGTGAGATAGGTAGGTAGATGGTGAGGAGGCTGAGCTAGTCTGGATTTGGATTGAATTGGGCTGGATTGGTTTTTGGGGGCATCATAAAAGATTTAGATTGTTGGTATGATATTGATATTTATATCGGGCGGTATTTTATTTGATAGTATTGCTGGTTCTTGGATATGAGGTGTTGTTGGGTAGAAGTATCGATATGGAATCGAGTTATATCACGTGTTAGGCCATAAGTGAACTCACCGCCTTTGACAATGAGCGACGATGAGATTCAAATGGGTCCAACAGGAACAACGTATTAGTCAATTATATCTCCGATCTCATTGGTCAATATGACTCTTACACAATCCGAAAGCTTGCATTTCTGATTCAAGTGGATCTGTTCAGGCTGTTGTGCATGACATCTACGATCTCCTGGTGGGGATGACAAAACACAAAACACCGAACAAGGCAAAGAAATGGCAGAAAGGTAATACCTTCCTTTTAATTGGCCACCGGATCTGCACCACCAGAGATCATTTTCCCGATATCGGCTTAAATTGTCTTTGAATTGAGCATCATAAAATAGATATCACCCCGCACTTCTCAGGAAGATATTCTTTTACTATTGTAAACCTTTTCAACCTCTTTTTTATCCCTTTTCAAAATTTTCTGAAGTGTTTCGTTTTTCGTTGAGTTTGTACTTTCCGTGGTCAATAGCAGCAAGTCGACAGCAAGATCAAGCAGAATCCATACCATTGGAATCAGTTATACGGAAAGGAACTTGTCACTTATTCATTCATTCAATATGCCTACTGCTGAAGGTAGACCACAGACTCTCTACGATAAGGTTCTTCAGGACCATATTGTAGATGAGAGAATGGATGGTACCATCTTACTTTATATCGGTATGTTGAATTCAGAATAGTCAATGGGGATAACTACTAATTCTTGATACAGACAGACATTTAGTACATGAAGTTACTTCACCGGTATGTTTCTCTTGCACTATTATCGAGTTAACTTCCTAATCGACCTTTATAGCAAGCTTTCGAGGGGTTGAAGAATGCGGGTAGAAAAGTGCGAAGACCAGATTGTACTCTCGCAACCACCGATCACGTAAGTTCTGTTTTTCAATTTCAATAGATTGTGACCTGATACCATTTCTAGAACGTCCCAACCAGCTCCCGGAAATTCCTTAAAAATATCGAAACTTTCGTCGAGGAAGAAGATTCAAGGCTCCAATGTATGACTCTCGAAGATAACGTCAAGGATTTCGGAATTACATACTTCGGTCTTGGTGATAAGCGTCAAGGAATTGTGCATATCATTGGTCCTGAACAGGGTTTCACTCTTCCGGGTACCACTGTTGTCTGTGGTGACAGTCACACTTCTACACATGGTGCTTTCGGTTCTTTGGCTTTCGGAATTGGTACGAGTGAAGTTGAGCATGTACTTGCTACACAGACTTTGATCACCAAACGAAGCAAGAATATGAGAATTCAGATAGACGGTGAGCTTGCACCAGGTGTTACCGCAAAGGATGTCGTCTTACATGCGATTGGAAGAATTGGTACAGCTGGTGGTACCGGCGCAGTTATTGAATTTTGTGGTTCGGTTATTCGAAGTTTGAGTATGGAAGGTAGAATGTCCATTTGTAATATGTCTATCGAGGGTGGTGCTAGAGCGGGTATGATTGCACCAGATGAGATCACATTCGAATATCTCAAGGATAGACCACTTGCACCAAAGTATGGTTCTGAGGAATGGAATAGAGCCACAACATACTGGAAGAGTTTACAATCCGACGAAGACGCCAATTACGATATTGACGTCTTTATCGACGCGAAGGACGTTGCTCCAACAGTTACTTGGGGTACTAGTCCGGAGGATGTCGTTCCAATCACTGGTTCCGTACCAGATCCAGAATCTTACACCGACAAAGGAAAGAGGGAGAATGCTATCAAGATGTTGAATTATATGGGACTTACCGCCGGAACACCAATGGAAGAGATTGTTTTGGACAAGGTTTTCATTGGTTCTTGCACAAACGCAAGAATTGAGGATCTCCGAGCTGCAGCTGGTGTCGTCAAGGGTAAAAAGATTGCTGCCAATATTAAGCGAGCAATGGTTGTTCCTGGTTCAGGTCTTGTCAAGAGTATGGCAGAAGATGAAGGTCTTGACAAGATCTTCATTGATGCTGGTTTTGAGTGGAGAGAAGCTGGTTGCAGTATGTGCCTCGGTATGAATCCTGATATTTTGGCACCAAAAGAACGATGCGCCAGTACCAGTAACAGAAATTTCGAGGGTCGTCAAGGTGCTGGAAGTCGTACTCATTTGGTCTCACCTGCTTCAGCCGCAGCTTCTGCTATTGTTGGTAAGCTTACAGATGTGAGAAAGTTTACCGAGGGAAGCAATCCAGAGCCAAAGAAGGTATCGCCGACTAGCTATCAAGGCAAGGCACATGTTGATGAGCGTGTTGAGACGGATGATGGTGAGCGAGAGATTATTGGTGACCAACCAGAAGATAAATCCCCACACACCAACACAATTGCTGCACGCTCTAGTGCCGGTCTTCCAAAATTCCAAATCTACAAGGGAATTGCAGCACCATTAGACAGAGCTAATGCCGACACCGACGCCATCATTCCTAAGCAATTTTTAAAGACCATTAAACGAACTGGTCTTGGATCAGCTCTCTTTTACGCTCTTCGCTTCAATGAAGATGGAACCGAAAAGCCTGAATTTGTTCTTAACCAAGAGCCATACAGAGCTGCTAAGGTTCTTGTTGTTACTGGCCCTAATTTCGGATGTGGAAGTTCTCGCGAACACGCTCCATGGGCACTTCTTGATTTCGGTATCAAGTGCATTATCGCTCCTTCATTCGCCGATATCTTCTTCAACAACACTTTCAAGAATGGTATGCTTCCGATTCCTATCACCAACCAAGCCGATCTAGATGCCATTGCAGCAGAAGCATATGCAGGTAAAGAAATTGAAATCGATCTTCCAAATCAAGTCATCAACGATGCATCAGGAAAGAAGATTTGCAGCTTTGAAGTTGAGGAATTTAGAAAACATTGCCTAATCAATGGGCTTGATGATATCGGATTAACTCTTCAAATGGAAGATAAGATTTCCGCTTTCGAAAAGAAGATGACAAAAGAAACACCATGGTTAGATGGAAGTGGATACTTGAAGCGAGGCAAGAATGGAAAATTGGCCGTCAAGCCAGCACCAGTACCAAAAACAAATCGTGGTGAGGAGATCAAGGAACCTCTTGATTGGTAAATTTTCTTGGGATGGTTCAAGGGAGGACCTGGTTTTTCTGCTTTTTACTGCTTATTTACGGAGTTTAAATTTCCAGAGCTCGTCTTTTTGCTGGGAGCGATTACATACATATCCTAATGTTGCGCATAGGGTTTCATAGTGGTGGATTTCCGATATTTCTTTTACTTTTATATGGATTGTCAGTTTGACATGAAGAACGACGTGTGAAGTGAATGAGAAAAGGAAAGACAGCCGAAGAAAAATGGTGATTTTTGCCATGAACGGGATGGGATGGGGGAAAATAATGGGTGATATTATGTGTTATGATATCTAGAGAGCATTACTGGAATCTGTTTGGAGATGAAATGGTGGAGGGTATATCTAGATATTTTTGATCAAATGCATGAAAAAATTTACGTTGAATGATTCATTTGCATGTGTAGAATCTATGGTTCATTCATTAGAGTATTAACTCATCAACTTATTCGTTTATGTATGTGCAACTAATCTCCTCCTTTCCCTATGCCATCCCATCATCCACTTATTCATTCATCAAATCATTCATCCAATCGTATATACAACCTAGACTCTAGACAGACCTAAACCTAACTCTAGATCAGTATTCCGGAACCGCAGAACCCCAATACCATGATATCTAGACTTGGACCCGAAGCTAAAGCCACAAACCTAGACCTTGACCTAGGACTGTTAGGCGACAATACACAGATATCTAGACCTAAACCTAGACTTCAAAATCAGGAAGAAGGATATATTGTGATTCTGGATTTTTTTTTTCTTGGTTTTGTGTTTGTGTTTGTGTTTGTGATTTTATGATATATATATAGAGATAGATATATATTTTGCTCGTGATGATATCTTGGGATGTCAGGCATGGGATGGGAGGGGATGTATTGTGATGTGATGTGACAGTATGACGATGCAATTCTTTGGTTATTTAGCGGTAGTGTGTGATCTTTCATATCGTCGTATCGTATGGCGCGGTAGAGGGGCTGGAATAGTGATGGAAATGTGCTGGGGATAGTTTTAAAATAGGGGGTTTCTATGTATGTATGTCGTGTCGTGTCGTGGTGTGTGTGGGCTTGTTTTATGGGGTGTGGTGTGTATGTATGTGTGATTTGTGATATGATGTATGATGTATGATGTATGTTGGAGGCTATGTTTGGTGAGGTGAGGTGATGGTGAAGAGATGGTTGGTAGAGGGTGAGTGGAAGAGATGGAGTCTAGATAGGTGTGAATGAATGAATGGGAGGATGCGTGGATGAATGAGTAGATGTGGCTTGGCTAGGCTAGGCTAGCGTCTGATATATATCTACATAATTGGTATTTAGTATTTTGGATTGAGATTTCGATGGCTTGCGAGTTGAAGGTTGAGGTTAGTCTGGTCGTTGATGTAGGATTTGATGAAAGTAGCTGTATTTGTGGTTGAAGGGAATAATTTCTTCTTAGCACTCATTCATGAGTTTATTGGTTGGCCAATCATATCCCGTTTCGTTCCATGCCTATTGAAAAGGTTAGAAGTTAGTCCATATATACATAAATCATCAATCATGTGAAATCACCCTCCTTAACCCGCTAAAACAAAAGCCAAACTCCAACCAAACCAAAAAAAAGAGAAAAACATACCGTCAAATTCGGATTCATATAAGCAACCGGGTGTTCCCTAATATACTCCGTCGTCTCATACCCCTCTGGATCACACGTAACACTCTCCTCGCCCTCCCTCTGATAAATCCTCACATAATCCACAAACATCGTCGTTGGAAACCGCAACTCCCCCATCAAAATCTCGCTCCACGCTCCACTAATCCCCAAATTCAACACCATACTCATGGGTTCCTCGCTCACCTGTCTCGCCGCCACATTACCATTCTGACCAATGGCTCTCCCATCCATCATAAAAGTTTGCTGATTCCCTACAAACCAGGCGATTTTTCCCGTGCTAGATGTCCCCGGTATATATTCGAATGCGTATTTCTGATAAGCGTTTCCATCGTACCAATCATTGTTCAAGAGGGTCGTTCCACTAATAGCCTGTTGAAAGGGTCCCCCGCAATAGCTATTCATACTCGTGGTATTGTACTCCGGGATTTGTAAAAAGACATAGTTGGGTCGATACCAAATATCAAAAGGCGCCACTTGGAATGATTGTGTGACGACGCCAATCCGATTATTGGGATCGACACTTCCCTCCAAAACATCGATTTCGGGGGCTCCGCGTCCGGTTCCTGGTGTGGGATGATCTTGTCCTTTACATGTGCAACTATTTAATTTTTGGCCGGGAAGCTTGGAAAGTCCATCTGGGGAGCTCTGGTTGGGTGTTATTCCATAGTCGCAGGAATTATAGGTGTAAGGCCATACGCCTTCGGTGGTTGCTTTGTAGCCTGGTCGGCCGAGATTCCCCATACTCCAGACGCCGGGCCAGAGACCGGGAACACCGGAGGGTCCGGGAAGGGAAATGGATACTTCGAATATGCCACCTTTGAAACAAAGTTGGTTCCAGGAGTTTAGCATGCCGGATTGGTAGCCGAGGTTGTGGTTTGGGAAGGCGTCCATGCGGAGTTGGAGGGTTCCACCGCCGGTTGTGACGGCGACGGGATCTATGGAGTTATTAGTATGGTGTAGGAGGAATGAGCTTTTGGCACCGGAAGTATAGAAGAGCGGGATGCGTTTGCATGGAGAAAAGCTAGGAGAAGCATGCCCTCATGCACGCAATAACCCCACCGCCACAAATTTCACCTCCATATAACCTCTCCTCCACTTCCATCTCTGCTTGCCCTCCCCTCAATCCTGAGCTTCCCAAACCAAAAAAAAAGAGGAAATCTTCAAACTCACCATACCACTCCATATCCTGCGTAGCTCCATACCAAATATTTGGCGCGGTCCAAAAAGGATCATCCCCAGGATAAAATGTACGATTATTCTTATTAAATTCATCGCTAAAAACCAGATTGAGCGTCTCTCCATTAAAAGTACTTTGTCTGGTCCTTGCAGTTTGGGGCGTGTCAGGATCGATTAAGGTTGTGCGTACGTTCTTGAGGAGGGGGTAGGTATTCTGGGCGGGAAGAGATGTCAGTGAGAAGATCTGAGATGGGGTATAGAGTGTGAGAAGGAAAGATAGGGAGAAATAGTAGAAATGGAAGAGAGAAATCAAAGGGACAAAAGATCATACACACATTATTAACATGCGCCCAAGCGGGTCCATAATCCACATACCCACTTCCACTCCCCTCCCTCCCCGTGCTCCAAACCCTCGTCGCAAACGTCAACACAGGCAACAAAATAAAAACACACAACAACCCAATAACCATAAACACACCTCCAATAGCATTAATCAAACTTCTTCTCTCCAACCATTCATGCCAGGTAGGTTTAAAAATCCGATCATCATTTTCATGAGGCATGTGTAAATCATCATCATTTTCAATCTCATCATCATATAGTATAAACCCTTTTTCACCACCAAAATAAGGATCGAATGCCCCCATGCGATCATCTGGATAATTCCAATTTTCGGGGTCGACGATCGCAGATGTGGAATCGCGGAAGGGGTTTCGCGGTATCGAGGGAAGGGAATCAGAGGAGCTAGATGCTTGATTTATGTAAATGGGCAGTGGTGTGTTGGGTCCTGACGGACCGGAAGTGGAACTCGGGCGTGAACTGGGATATCGTGAATAATCATGGCCTAGATCTTTTAAGCCTTTCGGTGTGCCCACTCGTGTATCTCCTATTTGTAGACCCATTCCTGCTAATTCTGATTTCCGCCGTAGAAATAGTTGCGGAGAACTTAAACCTTTTCCTTTCTTTTTTGCTGTTCCATTGTGTTGAGTGTTGGTGCTTGAGGTTGTGGAAGTAGGAAGAGGTAAATCGCCTGATGAAGAGGAATCCCTAAGTGACATGGTACCGCCCATTGGTCCGCTCTTCGTTTCATCACTGCTATTGACCGATGTCGAGGAAGTAGAAGGATTAAGAGGTGAGGGTACAACAGGTAAATATGATTTCCGGTTCATACTCAATGCCGATGGACGTTTTTCTATTTGTGAAGCACTCGAGAGCCTCCGCGAATCTGTTTGTACAACATCTGCTGCAGATGTAGGTGAATTCAATGTACCAGTACTAACTTCCACTGCTAATGACATGTCTGATCGGCCAGCTTGTATCATTTCCATAAGAGGTTGTTGGGAATTGGGCATCCCAACATTTCCAGGTAGTGATACTTTTCGTAATGGCGACATTGTGTTTGTAATTTCTCCCACTTTGATTTTCTGAACCGTATAACAACCGTCAGGATGTCTCTATAGCTATTTCCAGCTAAACCAAGCTAGATGCAATATTCCTCATCGAAACCAAATAGATTAATTTTCCTGTAGAATTTTCCCCAAGAAAATTGATCATAAATCAGTAGTGAATGACATTCTACCTAATGAACGTGGATAACCTATAACTCCAAATTTTGCATTGCGAATTCGGCGATACACAGAACACTCTACCTAGAGCACCAGCCAAGAGCGTGACGTTCTGAATTCGACACTTTTTTTCCGGCAGTGACAAAGAAGCCTCGATGGTTACGTAGCTGTCCGGACTGGGCTTTGCTATCTTTTGTTGAAGTAGCTCTGGAATGTGGAAAATGCACGCCACAGGATTGATAAGAGCTATTAATGGAAGACTTCCCCGGACTTTGATGCTTATCGGACTTCAACGATAGAATCGAATTTATTTTTAGTAAACGACTGAGGCTTGCTAAATGTTTTGTTTGATGACTAGTGAGATAGACAACACGAAATGGAGAGAAAGCGACAGTGGTGATCGTGATGATGCAAAAACGATAGTATGAAAGGAGAAGAAGATTAAAATGAAATGAAAAACTCAGATAGCTAGGGAAAAGGAAGTACTCGTGGTACAACAGCTCATTTCAAAATGCAAAGATGGACTCGAATGCAATGATACCCGTCGTATCCCAGTCCGAGACTACCAATCATGTCTTACTTCAACAGAGTAGAGTTATGCATGTGGGAAGCCATCATCTGCATACGATATAATTGCCCAGCGAATCAGGCCAGTGTATGGAATGAGAACATCGGGATCATATTTTCTTCGTCCGAAAACCTGCAATGTTGACAGGGCGCGTTGTGGCGTATTGATATTCTAGATTAGTATATCAAGACGAATGCGGCTATTTTGAACACGTACTAACGTGTCCAATTTGACTATCACATACAAATTGCTCTTTGCTGAGAACATATTGTCTATAAGACAAGAAAGCAAACAGAATCAACACAATACTAGGAAAGTAAGTAATGTTTCCGAACCAGAGATCATTCATGCCAGGGGCCGGATGGCTTCATGTATCGTACCTGGTACTTCACAAGCCACTAGCGAACGTTGTACTTCATTAGGCTAGGAACCAATCAGTTTAACCATGGATATCAAATTGTGATAGGACACATGCGTTTTGTACTTTCATATCGCATTTTCTTTTGCAAATTGCATCTTTTTCCATTTATCTTCTGGCTTGTCTGCCCCATAAAGTCTGTGCTGTGCTCTCATGCTCCGCCATAACACCCGTTGAAGATCTTCACAATCACGGCCTATTAAAGCTCATACATCTAATTCCATACCAGCTTTTCTTCCCGAAAGTGCGGTGGCACCATCAGTTGTGTTCCCAAAGAACCTTCCAAGGATTTAGTTGTCTTTAACATGACCTCCACGCGTCTCGGACTTTTCGCCTCCCTTTTGTCGTATCTCGTTCGTAATATATAAGTACAGAACAGGTCACTTATCTTCAAGCAATGCATTAAGTGCTTTTCGCTAAAAAGACTAAACTAGTGATATAATCATCATGCCTAACCACTGCCAGATTCCGTTGATGAGGGGAATACAAATCGTGGAACTGTGGACTTTGGTAGATTGCAAATCTGCAAAATTTGACAAGCAACGTGGACAGTTTCTTCGTGTTATATCCCTACATGTGTGACCCTGTATGACCAATCAATAAATAATGTCTCTTCTCGTATTAATGGGGTTTCATGGACCTGATCGAGTATTTCTTCGTGACGATGAGCTTTGTCGACGGCTGGCCTCTGGTTCTTCATCCTCAATGTCCCACCCAAGAACTGCCTTTAATGAATTCAATTCCTTTTGAAGTTGTTGAAGTCCCCCTTGAACTCCACTTATGACAGTAAACAATTGTCTTTGTGTGCTCCTCGAAGATTCGCCAATGAGAGATCTCTCCATCATATGAGGACCGATGGCTGAGGCAGGATTTCTGGTTATCTGGTCAATCGGGATGTTATTTATCGGCTGGGCGAGTTGTCTGTTTGGAGGAGGTGGACCTCCTTGCTGAATAAGTTGTCTCATTGAATGTGGTTCACCGGTATAGAATCGTGGACGATGCATTACTATTGGAGTTGCTCGCGCCTGCTGCTTATTTGCAACTACCTCTCCTTCATCTATATTGCCTTGATCGAACTCTTCGCGGGCAATTTGAGCTTGTAGCAAAGAATCCAATTCCGCCTCTTGAGCTTCCTTCAATCCTGGGGTTCTTAACGGTGGCCTCGGTATTGATGGAAGCGGTGGATAGGGACTGACATAGTGGCCGGGCGAATTGAATCTGTTGAATATGTTATTGTCATCCTCAGTTGACGGCTTTTCGAGGTCTGATCTTTTTCGTTTCGATGAGTTGTCACTTGTATTCGAATATCTCAAAGCTCTGGCATCTTGATTCCCTAGAATTGTGCAATCCGATTGTTAGTAAAAGTGCCCTCTCTCAAGGAGGAGATAAGTTAGAGATATAGATACCCAAATACTGTATTCTCAAACTGCACTTATTCCCTTTACTCGTGAAAATACAAGTCGCGCAAGCTCCTTGAAACCATTCGTCCAACACAATACAATGAGAAAATCGCCCGTAGCCCTGTTCACAATGCGTACATGGTTTTGCCATAATTCTCCCTCTAGTGGCTACCATACATGCACCTCTCTGTTGGACGCGTTGACTTTCGGTAGATTTTTCCGGTGGTAATGTCTGACCCTCGCGCCATGGCAGGTCGCGCATTTCGGGAAGAACTTTGATGCGATCGAGGAAGGTTGGCTCGTTCCTATGGTTGCTGAATGAGTAGCGCCTATCATTCCCATCATCTGAAGATATATCTCCATGGCTGGGTTCTCTTCCATTGGATCTTTCTTCGCTCATACTTTCCGGCCTTATTTCCGCATTGTCCTGATCCTGATTCGTTCGTACTTGTGCTTCGTTGTTGCTGCTCGCACTGTTTGTCGTGCTCATTTTCGACGCCGCTGTCCTATTCCTCCTGGGACGCATATTATCTACCTCACGTTTTCGTTTTGTTCTTCCCTCTGGTGATTGCGAATTTGTTTCAGAACGATTGCGAGCTTCGGGAGCTGCCGCGTTGTCAGGGACCCGTCGCGTCCAAAGTCCCGGTCCGTCGGCTGAGTATCGTGTTTTGATAGATGCAATACCGCGGTCGCGAAGTTCCATTTTAGAAGAGGTGGTCTAGCTATGCGGCGGAATCGATGGCGAGAGATTTTGTTGATGGTGCAGGGCTAGAGTAAATCAAATGCCTAGCTGGAGGTGGTTAGGCATTGACTGATAACCTTAATTTTTTCTCTTATCGCTATGCCTACCTAGTACCTAGGCTTCAATACCGCGATTGTTATCTAATTATTAGACTTTCGTCTTTGATGAACAAAATAATAGGCAAAATTGGGAGGTAGACTTTTTAAAATTGATGTTCGTTACTCAATTAATTTCTCAATCATTTCCGAAATCTTGAAAAGTGAATTTGGAAGCTAGCAAGTCTATTTATTCACCTCATTTTGTTGAATCTGTTCTGATGTGATTTGATGTTCTATCCTGACTAAAAGGGAAGCGTAGTATTAGCACTGTTTGTTTCCTTATACAAATCCCGCCTGTTTTCGCTTAAGGAGAAGAGACCCTTCACCAAATTAGCTTATAGACGAAAAGCTTGGAAATCTCTCCAAGAATTCCGCAGCTTTACAGCTGATTAATTGCTAAGGATCCCGTTTAGATCACTTGTGTCGGCTTGGTTTACCGAGAGCCCTTATTGCTAAATTCACACATTTTATTGCTATTAAGGTATAGTATGGTAGTTGTTTTACATATGTACCCTGTACGCCGCAATGCTTTTGAATTCAGAATGCCGTCGTATCAACGTATCAATTATCATCATCCTCTACGCCAAGCGTCTTCTTCAACTGATTGAGCTCCCTCTGAATATTATCAATACCTCCTTGGAGACCACTAATGATTCCCATTAGCTGAAGCTGCTTTCGCTTTGGCAAGGTCTCGATGAGTGGAGCCGAGGCAAAAGAGAGTCCAGATGGAGTTGTAACAAAGGTTGGTTGGTAAGGTGGTAGCTGTTTGACTTTTTTCGGAGGTTGGGACGTTGCCAATCCGTTGCTCATCCTACCATTTTGCTGATCAACGAAGCCTCCAAAAGCATTAGGGGGAATAGTGTTAGGTTGGACTTGAAATTGTGGTTGAGGTCGCCCGTGCTGTTGCTGGGCTTGTGGAGGTGGAGGGGGAGGAGGAAGTTGGTATTGCTGTTGTTGTTGTTGTTGTTGTTGAACTTGATGCTGTGGCTGTGGCTGTTGCTGGACTTGATGCTGTGGCTGCTGCTGCTGTTGAACTTGATGCTGCTGATGCTGTTGAGCTTGATATTGCTCCTGTGGTGGTACAACTTGCTGCTTCTGTTGAGCTTGGTATTGCTCCTGTGGTGGTCCAACTTGCTGCTGCTGTTGAGCTTGATATTGCTCTTGTGATGGTTTAACCTGCTGCACTGGCTTCGCCGGCGGCTGCTCCGGCTTGGATTGCTGATGTTGTGGTTTTGGGATTTGTGGTTTGGCTAGGTTGGGGAAAGTAGGTTGAGATCCTTGCTGAGTTTGGTTGACAGAAGCCCAGCCGTTGGATGCTGACCTGCTTGGAGCTGATTGAGGAGTATTGGTACTTGGTGTGTTGCTTGGTTTTCTAGATGTTTCCTTAACAATTGTTTCCTTATCAGCCGAAGGAGTTTGGCCAACAGACCTCCTGGAACCGCCATTTCGAGTATTAATTGGTGTAGACGAGTTGCGCGTAGCCATATGCGGAGAGTTAACATGAGCCCACGAGGTTGTAACATTATTTAGAGATGAACGAGGCGGGCGTCCTCCGCGCGACTTTGCAGATCCCAAACCGGTGTCTACTACAGGAGGTTCTTGCCAGCCTGTTTGAGGTAGCTTTTCTGGCTCTTCGACTCGGGCTCGCTTTGCTGGTGGACCAGAATTCATGTCTTCTTGAGCGCGGGTTGTTGAAGTAGATCGATCCGGTGTCTCCTTTGCTGTATTTTTTCGTGAACCCGAACCAGAAGCTCTTCGTGAATCTGAGCTTGATTCCTCGGCAACTGGCGACGACCGGAGTCCATCTTCTGGATGAAATTCTTCGGGTTCGACTAGATAGACATTTTATTAGTACATTGTTGATAGTTTGTTGCAAAGATAAACTTACTATCTTCATTAGTCTTGATGCTACAACGGTTTGGTCTGCCACTCAATTGGCAACTAGCGCATGCTCCCTTGAAGAATCCTGGCAATGCGATACACAATTCGAACTTGCCTCGACCATTCGCACATGAATGGCAAGGAGTTTCAACTTCATTTCCCCGAGTCGCAAGTAGACAGCCAAATCTGATTTGCTTCCTGCGTGAATCGCCGCCAGTTTCGAGTTCAGAGCCAGCTTCAACTCCGTCTCTCCAAGGTAGAGGACGTTTCGCCGGCATCATTTGTAATCTTTCCTCCATTGTTGATGAACCTGGATCTCTGAACGATATTTGATTCAAGTACTTTGGCTTCGTCTTACTACTTTGTTTAGCTGCTGGACTGACACTTGCGACCGAAGCTCCATCAGCTTGCTCTGGCTCAGGCGACTCCAGGTCTTGAGGTGTATCGATGGCCATTTTGTTTTTAGGTTCGAAATCAATATCCGATCCTATTGATTCTGGTGAAGATGGCGCTGCCCACTCTTCGTCGTCGTCCCCCTTAACAATGATAGTATCGTCTTCTCGGCTTCGTCGTGGGGGCATGTTTTAGAATCGTGTTGAGGGAAGTGTATTGTCGTGATATATTTAAAAAACCCCAAGGTGAAATTAGATTACTCTGACCCTTGTATTTAGATCTAACGATATGCCGCTTTTATCTCTTATCGGGACGGCACACTAGGCTGGAAAACTGTTGCAATATTTCAAGGTGAGATTAGATCAAGTTGAAGAATTTTTTCTTGTAGACAATATTAATGAATCTAAAAGGGTCGGGTAATGGCTGAACGACTCGCAGCTGACTACAAGCACAGTTGTGGGCGGATTTTATCTACTTTGTCGGTAGATATTTTAGTTCGGAATTAGCTTCTAGTTCTTTCTCTATTAGGTAAAGGTCTATCTAACTACAAAGTTCAAATCCAAGAAACTATTTTCCTTGATCGGCGATTAGTAGTACTATGACACGATCTTTTTATGAGGGGAAGTGAATAGTTGTTTTGTATTCTATATTGTTATATATCGTTGGGGCGCGTGATACGCTCGCTATATGATTACAATGCGTCATTTCTCGTGGCATGGCATAGCCTCATTATAATCTAGACTGCCTTCCTTATACTGACATGTTACATCAGCGGTGATACAGATGTACAATAGCTTGTCTACTTTTTCTTGCTCTCCTCCTCGGTCCGACCCATTTGTTCTTTTTCCTCCCCCAGCTTTCTTTTAGCTTCAAGATCATTTTCTACCTGCCATACAGCTCGATCAAGTTCCATTTGTAATTCAGGTATATCTAATGCCTTTGCAATTTCCTTTCCGTCAGAAGCATGAAGTAGCATAGTCTCAACATTCGACACGTTCGACCTGGATGACTTTGTAGGGGTCGTATCTCTCGGATCAGGAAACGGGACCTTGTTCCTCAGATATAACTCGTCTAATATCTTAGATGGCTTCGCTGCAATAAGATTCTGCTTTAGAAGAAATTCAATATGTTTAGATCCTGCCAGTGCCTTCCAATGACTGTATGCACGAAAGCATAGATAAAAGAAGGGTAAATTCGGGATACTGGCTGGTATTAGCGTTTGAAAAATATTGGGGAGGCTGCAGCTGCACTTACATAGGCACAAGCGCAAGGGGAGCAACTATAGGCATCCCAATGATTGAACCCCACAATCTCGTCTTGTGAAGTTGTTTTCTTTCTGTGCCAAGAATTTCCAAAATTTCCAAAACTCTCTCTCGTGGAAGAAAAGTCGAGGGAAATGAGACCTCGACCTTCTCTTTATCACTCAGCCCTTCCTCTTGTCTTCGTTTAGACAGGGGAGGTACCGACTTCAACCCCCATTCCTCATATGGTATCCTCTTCAGAGCCTTGTTACCAAACTCAACTACCTTTTTCTGCCATCCCGAATCTTTCTTCTCCCAACTATTCCAGAGGTTGTTCGCCTTTGTAGTTGTCTTATCTAGTAAGGAAACCTTATTTGTAGTTGTAACATTAAGACGCTGGCAGTAAATTAGGGTCCGACGCGTCGAAATGGGAAGTAGGTAGAGGCGCATTATTCGTCCTTCGTGGACAGAAAATTAGATGGAAAGTCGATGCAATCATACCATTCGCGGCAAATATTGCGTCGTACACTCGGTAGGCGTTATGCGTGCAAGGTCATTCGTTATAGGTCTGTCTGTTCGTGAAAATCGTACTCTACATCAATTGTATTTGAGTGTAATGGGTATGATGTGAAGTGAAGCGATGTTCTGTTCTGTTCTGCTCTGCTCTGGACTTCTTTCTTTATTTTTAACTGATTAGATAGACAACATGGATGAGCTAGAAGAAAACCCAAATTTCGGAGCCTTTTTGCCTGGATTCATGAGGCCTAACTTCCAATCGCAGGTACAATGACGCATGAAGATAACCTTGAACCTGGAGTTAGCAAAGAACAAACTTTAGGTGGGGGAGAAGATTCTATTCAACTGCCCCCAGGTATTGATACTCTCCGATAGGTTAGGTCGACATGTACTGTCTGGGTATCTACCTACCAAGGTCGCATTTGGGATCTCTGGGTGGATGAAAAGATCCCATACATATGCAGTTGGATATCATCCTGGTTAGACCTTAAAATGACCTTAAAAATCCCATAAATGAGCAGAGGAAATCCCATGTTCATATGATAAACCTTGTCTTGTGCGCGTTGCTAAGCCCGTTGCCAGAGCCCACGGTATGGTCCACGGCCATGGTCCATGTCCATGGTCCACGGTGCATGGCCCATTCTTTTCTTTTGGTGTTCATGGTAATAGTAATAAATATAATGAATCCCGTCGATACTCCGTAGTAGTCTTGTCGTTTAATGGGGGTTAATGTTGCTTCAGTGGTCCTCCGTAGATCATTTAATCTTTTGGTTCAGAACTAAACCCACTCAACTCTGCCTACTACCAGGCTACTAGGTACCTAATCTTAAGCAACCCGCAACCGCGAAACAAACAAATGTCAAAAATAAATCATCCTCTTTCCCCAATTCTTTCTCATCCTTCAATTTCAATTCATACACTCGTTACTTCAATCCATTTCCAATTCCATTTACATCAATTCCCTTCTTTATAATCTTTTGTTTCATAACTAAGTCTAACGCCAACTCTAACTCCAACTCGACTACTTTTTTTTATTCCTTACTTTTATTTAGGGAAGGGTACAATGCAGGAATAGGAGAGGGGTCGACCGCGATTGAAGCGTCGTTCAGGGTTGCTCCATCGCGTGTTGGAAGAATACAAGAAGTGTCAGACATTTAACAACTTATTCTGCGATTGGGACTGCGACTGGGACTGGAACTGCGACTTGCGACCGCGACACACGATATCGGGGGATATCCTAGTATTATGGCAACATCAGACAGATTGCCACGGACCACACTTGGGCTGGGACTACCGCTGGAGGCATACAATAATTTTCAACATGATTCCCTTACAGTGCCACGCCAATTCTCGGATTCTGCGAGCATCGGTTCATCTGAGAATGCTGCCATGAAAGGCAAAAAAAGAGCTGGTTCTCAGCATGCCAGTCGACCGAAAGCCCACTCGTCCTCGTCTCATAAGACCTACAGTACGCAAAACACACATTCGACAAGTGCCACACAAGCCCAAAATCGCGCAGCTCAAAGAGAAGCTCGTTCACTTCCTGGTAAGTTATTGGTCCACAGTCAAATCCTCGACCTGCACTTACCTTTCAAAAGCTTGGATAAGCTCGTATGAAGACGACAATGACCCAACACGGTCACCACCGAAAAGGGTTCCCACCCCTTCAAGAATACATCCAGTACAGCATGATTTTATTCCAACTCAATCAACACGAAGAATTTCTCTCGATGGATATGTTGATTCCGATGATGATACATACAATGCCATAAGCGATAAGAAAGTAGAGACAGGTTTCTTTGGTGGCTTGCGCGAACCGGTCAGAGGAAGGAAATGGGATCATGCTAGAGATGCGGAACCTGTTATTGTAAGATCTGGGGTACAATCGAATGCTGCCGTATGGCGAAATTTTGTCAAAGCATCTGAGTATGGTGCATCGGAAGGAGAGGAACACACGCTGGTTGACCATGACTTTTTAAACAATCTAACCCCTGGCTACGATAGACCATGGTGCGGGGATTTGGAGAAAGGAGAAGGTGATGATGACGATAATATCACATCTCTCATATACAACAAAAAAGAAACGGGAAACTTTTGTAAAACGCGTGCAGGTAGGTTCCACGCCCAAAACTTTGTCTTGGATGATCAGCTGACGTTACCTAGCAAACTATTCTCATGAATCCTTATGTTCCCCTTATTTTTCGACTTATTGTGCTTATAACTTCTATCATCGCCTTGAGCATCGCAGCCTCAGTTCATCATCTTTCGAATAAATATTCATATTCTCAAAGTCCATCTACAACTATGGCAATTGTTGTAGATGTAATTGCTATCCCGTATACTCTCTACATGACTTGGGATGAATATACAGGCAAACCTTTAGGCCTTCGGGCACCGAAAGCCAAGATCCGACTCGTTCTTTTAGATCTTTTTTTCATTATTCTTGAGGCTTCTAATTTGACCCTAGCATTTGATGCGATATCAGACAGCAACGGAAGCTGCAAAGTCGGAAACACGGGGTATAATGGCGTGGTTTGCCATAGAGCTAAGACGCTCTGTGCTATAATAATGATAGCATTGATTGCATGGGGAATGACTTTTGCAGTTAGCATATTCCGGTACGTTGCCTTGCTCGAAGACTTTTTTTACTTGTTGCTAATGATCTCAGACTTGTAGAAAGGGTGGGTGGTCGAGAAGAGGCTGAATGAGTGTGTCTTCAGCCTCTAACTCCTCAGACAATATTATTTCCTTTAGTAAATCTGGGGCCATATAAGGCAAGGCGTTGGGTACATGTCAGTCGTGTTGAAAATTAAAAAAAAAAGCAAAATTTGTACATCTGAAACTGTTCATATGTCAGCGAACATGGGGGTTGAAGCAACTTTGCTCACCCTACTTTCTCTCGTTTCAAACTCTAATATCCCATTGCCATTGGCAATAGGGGCAGATGAGAACGCCTTTTCCTTTGTTGTACCATGATCTAGATTCAGAACATGAAAAGAAAATACCAAACGCCAATCAGGATGTTTTAAGCCATCAAACGCCTATCATCTACTTTATTCACATACAATTATTTCATCTAATTAAAGTTTGGCCAGGTATTCAAACAAATCTAATAATATCTATATCTCTAAAAAAATCGAAACAATTCCCCTCATGCACTTCATCTAGTCGAACAAGCAGGTGTTTCCCATACAGCTCTCTGTATTTGTATCATGCACAAGTTCTATATGTATTAGAGACTAATATTTTTAGGTCATAATGAACAGCCAAAAAAGAGTAACTCCATAGCCTTGTATTTCAAGATTAATTATTCACACAGGTTTCTTACATCTACATCTCTTTTCCCATTGTTGAAAATATATACACAAATTGCCGGGTAGTCTTCTTAATTTACTAATCCATATAATAAACGATCTAGATCACATCCTGGCCATGCTTACGTAATCTTGCCTGCATGTAAAACGGCAATTCGCATGCAGCTTGATGGCGACCAACCTAAATTTCCCATCCCAAATGGAATCGATTTTTACATCTTTGTCTTCGTCTTTTTTAATCTAACAATACTAATCATAGTACACGATTACTACTTTGAGCTTATTGGATCTAAAAGTCGGAGAGGTTCATATATTCAGGTCATCGTAAGATCTTACATGTAGTGAGTTGCCGAGGAACAAAGACATTCTCCATATCAAGTCAAGTGCTGGAATTTTGATGTTTCTGTGAAGGAGACAAATACGATCAAGCTGTGTAATACCGAGGCTTTCAATAAGAAAACGCGCGGTATAAATTAACAATCGCAGTGTATTTGGGAAGCAATACCAGCAAGCTTAGGGTACATCATGACCTTGCGCACTAAGCCATAACGATGGCGGGCAACAATTCTGGACTCGGCCTTGTGAAAAATAGCAACTCTTTGACCAACGGCGATAATAATAGCAGTTTTATTACCCCGAATAACGAACTCTCGGGACCTGGCCTACTCAGAATTGGGAAATACAAATTTAGAGCAAAGACAGATGATCTACCACAGTGCGGTTACTTGATCTTCTTCACCAAATTTTACACACTAACCATTGATTCGATAGAGATTGGTGGGTTGCATCAACGGCTTTTCCTCTCATTGCTGCGACGATTGGACCTTTGGCAAACGTTTTGTCCATTTCCGCTCTGGTCACGAAATGGAGAGCTGATTTACCTGATGATGGTCAATTACCATCCGGTGCGGATGAAAATGGAGTCGGCATACCTGATCCAGAGTGGTGAGAGATATATGCCAAATTCAAGAATGTTACTGATTTAAAATTTTAAGGAAATTATTCTAAATGCTATTTCGCTTGGATGCGGGTTCGCCGGGAACCTCTTCTTGCTCTTAAATTTTATGCGCAGGGTCAGGTATATTGTCGCATTGCCGCTATCGATAATCTTCTGGTATATATCTACTGGCATCGTAAGCCTCAAGCTGTTGTCATATTTACTTCAATTCTGACAGGTATCACAGCTTATAGGTATCTTAGTCGCCATGGATGTATACGCCCCCCCTGTTCGCCCAGGTCAAACTTGGTCTCAAGGATTTTGGTCCGCGGTTATGGCAGCTTCATTATATCTGATTGGGTCAATAGTTCTAATGGTAAACATGCTCGGCTACTTTCTTGGACATTATCCACAACATTTTGAACTCGACGATGACCAGAGGACTCTCATCTTACAAACCATGATGTTCTTCATATGGCTAGCTGGTGGAGCTGGCATCTACCAGAAAGTCTGTGGTTTCAAATACGCTGATGCTCTTTACTTCTGTGATGTCACAATTCTGACAGTTGGCTTCGGAGATTTCGTACCCAATAACAATCTAGGCCGGGGCCTTCTTTTCCCATATGCTGTCATTGGTATCATATTCCTTGGTCTTATGATTAACAGTTTGCGCAAGTTCGCATCAGGTATGTCACAGGACAAGATTGTCAAGCATCATGCAATGCGTCAGCAACAGGAAACCTTCGGTCGTTCGGTTACAAATGAGAAGGAAATTCGTGACCGTCTCGGATTACCCCCCTAGATCCCCCACACGTCGGCGTAGTACGGTTGAGAACTCTTCCGAAGCTCCACAATCAGGTCTAGGCCGTCGATCTTCGCTTGGGAAATATGGTCATTTCGATGTTCAAGGTCAAACAATTACTTTTCATCAAAAAAGGGTCCATTCATATGGCGGTCGAGGGGGAGCTGGCCGATCACGCAATTCATCTATTCCTCTAAGTCACGACCCTAAGCTCCAAAAAACGGGCGGATAACAAGTCTCCGCGTGTGAAGCGTCGAGAGAAATTAATTTTACTTCGAGAAGAAAAGGACCGTTTTGATGCTATGCGTGAAATCCAGAGTAATGTCCGAAAATTCAAGCAATACTACGCATTGTCCATGTCCATCTTTGCCTTCTCTATCCTATGGTGCGGCGGCGCGACTGTGTTCTGGAAAGTCGAGAAACGTGAACAAAATTTGACATACTTCGAGGCCTTATACTTCTGCTACGTGTCGCTTCTAACTATTGGGTATGGCGATTTTGCACCAAAATCGAACGCTGGAAAGCCCTTCTTTGTTGTTTGGTCTCTGATCGCAATACCTACAATGACAATCCTTATCTCAGATATGAGTTCTACCGTCATAGCAGCCATTAATCGTGGTACATTTACACTTGCAGATTGGACAATTATGCCCAAGGCAGGAGTCTGGCATGACTTTCTGATGAATCATCCAAAGTTACACGAATGGTTGTCCAGGAGGACTAAAGAACGAGAAGCTAAACAGCGTATTCGTCATGGATTTGAAGTGCAAAACCCAGATGATCGACAAATATCCATAAGCAATGAAGCCGAGCCAGACCCCGAATCTACTTCTCTTGGTCAGGTCATTGAGGACGTCGAAGAACCTTCTGAACACACGGAACATGATCTAGCCCGGAAATTAGCAACATCTATCAAACGCGTTACAAATGATTTGCGAGCAGACAAACCCAAGAAATATAGTTATGAGGAGTGGGTAGAGTTCACGCGGTTAATCAGATTTAGTGCGCATAATGCAAAAGATGTAGAAAGGGAAGAGGATGATGAGGGATTAGTCGAGTGGGATTGGATCGGCGAGGATAGTCCGATGCTAGCAGATGTTAGCGAGACTGAGTGGATATTGGATCGGCTGTGTGAGAGTCTGAATAGATATACTAGGCGTCAAGGCAGGGCTTCCCGACAAGAACAAAAGGAGATGAAAAGGTTACAGGATGGAGAGAAGAAGCATCTTCATCGGGAGGCGCATCACAATATGCATTATCCACCACATCCTGGACCAAGAACACCACGTTCGGACTTGAGAAGGAATTCTGTGCCAATTGATGGTGAGGATAGCACAAATTTACAAGGTGCTTCGATTTCTGATCAAAAGAATGATGAGGAAATTGACAATGAGGAAAATTAAGGGGTAGAGCGTCATATTGTCTTTATCGATGATGTTGGTGACAAGAAAGTAGGAAGTGAAATAATCCCCAACAATAGCGGGATTGGAAGTGCTAGTGCAAGTAAAGTCTTCTCCAGCCAAGCTCCGATGTCTCTAGAAGCAAAAACGAGGATGAAGATAAAGATGCGATTGAAGAGTTCGTAGATCATGCAGACAAATAGTCATGAAAGGAGTGCGTCAAGAGGATGATGGTTAGTTAATGAGCGAATAGTGTAATGTACTTGTAATATGTTGTTTCTTTTTGCTGGATACTTGTACAATTGTATATTAAACTTACTTTTGAGTGTGATAAATGTATCCTCGATACAATCTACAGGTGGATATACTGATTTTGGAGTTGAGCTGGAATAAGTATTGTTTACGGGTTTATAAATCATGATGTTGAAAGATTGAGATATATTTATTTAAAGAAATTTAATGATTTATATTTTAATATATATAGTAATATAAAAATATGAGATAAATTATATTATAGTAGAAGTAATATAATATCTTATATTAAATAGTATTTTTATTAATTAGATTTAGTCTTTAAATAAGTCTTGTAATATTTATACTCAATAATAATACAGATAGATATAAGAATTTAGATTAGATTCTTGAGATGTTTATTACTGGATGTGATGGGTGAGATGTATTTGATATTTGAATTCTGAATTTTTTTGATGGGAGGTTTTGAGGTTGTAGCCTTAGTTCTATGGATTACTGGGTTGGGTCCAGGGTGGGTTATGTATGAATGGATGTATTGTTAATTGGATGATATTCTTATTATGGAGTGATTTAGATGCGAGCGCGCTTTTTTTATAAGTTGGTATAGGTATGATATGTTATATACAAAATTGATAATACTGAAACTATAAATCAATATTCAGCCTGCCCCGTAAGCTGTCTGAATTTCCCAGCAACCCTCAAAGTAAACTAAACTAATACGCAAAAGAAACTGGGATATCAAATAACGCCTTTCCATTTTCCATTCCTTGCACGAATCATCTACTACAACAATAATCCCAACCCAACAAAAGCAATCAAAATGCTCCATCCAGCACCACTCTTCGAGTTCGCAGCACCACTAATACTATCGCGCTTGGCTTTGAAACCGAAGCCCGTACCACTGAATGGCGAGGCGGCTTTTTCTGTTTTATTATCTCCAGTGGAAGGTGCAGTGGTTGTGGAAGTGGTAGTGGTAGATTGACTGGAAACTTTATCCGTGATGAATTTGGCAGCTGCGGTACCGTATCTCGTGACATATGAGAGATGTACTTGGACGGACATGCCTGAGTCACAGAATCTATGGGAAGTGTGTTAGATTTTGGGGAAGATGAAGAGATATGGGAGGAAAGGGAACTTACGTGTCGCCGGTGTCGCAGTAAGAAATTGATTTTTCGGCAGGACAACTAGCTATATTTTTACGGGGAAACAGTCCGTTCTTCTTTGATGTTCCTGCGTTGAAGGTTTCTTCGGGTACATGGGTTGGATCGCCCATTAGAACCATTGCAACGACTAAGACTTCTATTAGTAAATGCTCCAGAGTGAAATGGTAAGAGAAACGCTGGTGGATTATAACATACCTTTACCAGCAACATCCGCAGACAAAGCTTGACTACCACCAGTAGATCCCATGATTCCCATTCCCGAAGAACCACACATGACATCAGCTGAAACGTGCGCTCCCTGAGAGTATCCCATAACGGCCATCTTAGAGTCGGGACATCTCGCAGCGTAATCTTGCACGAGTTTCTTCATGGCGGTTACACCAGCTGCTTGTGAGGTTTGATATTGACCTAGTGTAGCTGGATATACCACTGCTTCCGAGTCGGAACCTGGGAGTCCGGCTTTAACCTTGGTGGCCACAGAGCCGATGATCCCCTCTCCTGCGGGTTCAGTACTCGCTCGAGCGATTATCATGTGTACCGCACCGGCTCCAACGCAGGTGCCGCCTGTACCACTACTAGCAGCAGCACCACCACTCAGACCTGCACCGAGACCACTACTAGCGTCTAGACCACCACCGGCACCTCCGCCGAGACCACCACCGAGAAGACCACCACCAAAAAGACCAGCAAGACCACTACCAGCGCCAAGACCGCTGCCACGGCCGAGGCCACTACTAGAACCGAACAGAGCTGATGCTGAGGTTGAAAGGCATAGGCCTAAAAGAATAGAAGATGAATGCATTTTGATTGTAAAAGAGTGATAAACAATGAAGCTATTGTCGGTATTGAATGAAAGACTAAAGATTGAATGACAGATGAGTGATGGAGAATTCAATGGGAAATGGGCATCTTATAAACTTTCTTCAATCCTTCGGGTCAAACGCTACAACAGATCATCTTTAGCTTTTTGACATTTCCATTCTTGGGCAACTCAACGAATGGAGATGCGACGTGCCGAGTAGAAACGTCCGTATGCATATTGTGGCTGATGATAAGCATTAATCTATCTGATGTGCTAGTACGATGATGTAGATCACCCGTATTCTGGGGATGATTAGATTGAAAAGATGAGGCCAAGAAGAGTTTCTGTCAAACCTTTTCTTTCGCGATAGAAACCCGATTAGGAAGGGATCCGTTCTAGGTTATATTCACGTGATCGATATTGGCGAAACAACCTTTCTAGATGAACGCCGTGCGTTTCAATACCGTTACCTATGCTGCCAAGTTTCATGCACTCAGGGATTACAGACGAAATATCATGAATCTGAAGTTTAGTTCATCTGGTTGTGCCCAATCGCAACTTTGCTTTTTGACTTTATGTGCACACACTCGTGGGTTGGTAGTGGAACATTGATTTCCTTTATGTAAGGTTAGTATGCATCCCGAATTAGAAACCCACTAGAAGGAACAGTAGAATTCTTCTTGCGCCATCATTCTGAGGTAAAATTGACGACATTGTTGATTTAGCCAATTTTTCACTACAATTTGTGAGGTCAGTTTTCATAGTTTCCATATCCTTAGGTAACAAACGCCTTGGCCAGCTAGGACTTGATCAATCACTTACCTAGGCCCATACTCTTCGTTTATGGAAAGCAATATATTCCAAAACAGGTGATTGTCACTCTCATGCTCTGTTGGATGTAGCGAAGAAGCATACCCCTCGATTCAAACTTAAGTAATGAATTCGTGGCATAGTTGAACTGTAAGTACCTAAGATCATCGGCTTCTTCACCTTTGATGTGTTCATTGAGGTTCTTCATAAATCGTCGAGTGTGGGGATTAAGTCTGCGTCGGAGGGTTTGAGATTTTGGAATTTGTAAAGTGCTTCTTTGACCTATGGTTTTGCTGTTAGTTAACTAAATTTTCTGTTTCACAATTGCATCGCTCGAAAGAAATGATTGAACATACGGTTTGATGTTCAGCACGATCATTATCAGCCATCTTTTGACCTTGCATACCAAGATGCTTTGCAAAAGCAGGATAAACTACCAATTCCTCTCCGATAGAATGACGGGCCAATTCCCATAAATTGGTTTTGCCAGCGTCCTCGAGTATCATCATCGGGAGCCTGACGGACCTTATCAGCGTATTCCCTGATCTCTTGATGATCCTTAAAAGAATTGCGTCGGTGATGGTAGTCATTGTTGCGCGTGTTACGATAGTATTTCGTTTGATTGAAGAGAATATTAGATTGGAACGTGCTGAAGAGCCAATTGCTCTTGTGAGAATGGTCATTTGGGTAGAAGTACTTAGTACGTGATAGTGAGATGGATGAGCAGGAGAGAACGAATGGTTTAAGTATTGGGATTGTTGTTAGATGCGAAGTCAGGGTTGTCACGAATAAGTTTAGTTACGTATGGATTTCTAATGGCAATACTCTCATTGGCAAAATAGTTCATTGAGAGGTGACGTAGAAGTAGAAATCAATGTAGTGCAACATTATTGAGTTGATGTGAATTCTGAATAGTTATGTTAAGTTGACGTATGGATTTTCAATTGATGTTTTTGATTGGTCGGGAGCTTTTCTTCCAATATTTCGTCGACTGCATGGGAAAATGCGGGGTAAAAGGAGGAATGCGGGTTTTGGCTTATCTCGCTTGAGTATCAGAGCCCCTGAACTGAAACCGAATTTATATGCTGGCTTTCACCATTTCCATATCTGTAAACTTTTGATTTTGTCCAATGGTTGAAAGATATTTGAAATCAACCACAAATATCTTAGTGTGATTGAGAACCTTAGGTCATCGCATTATTACATAAGAAAGATAAGACACAGATGAGTTGATGTAGAGCAATACGTTAATTATTGTGACATCCACGAAGGCTGTTATGGAACACTTGCATTGTTAGGCTTGGGAGCGCGAACAAAATGACCAGATAAAAGAAATACTAAAAATGCTCGAGGGTACCAAGCCCTAGATTAACTGAAGATTAATTTCGGTATAGTAACCAAAGTGGATCGATCTATAGACGCGAAACTTGTCCCAACTCCTTCTATGCCTTAATCATGCAAAAGTCAATTCTTCAGTATTGCAAGGCTAATTTGTTTATATCTGCAGAGTCTATAATCTGTTTAAAATGATATAATCCGAATGTAATAACAAAGGATCTTGAGCAAAGCATCTACACTTCTTTTATTCTCAGGATAAACTCGACCAAAATAGTATCTCATATTACCTTTCAAAACGTTTTCCTCGCTACACTCCTCGAACAAAGTCATCATTGCTTAAGTAATGGTACTGAATCAATAAGAACAACAAAAAACATAACTCTCCAATCTCTTCTTTCGATTTCTGATTTTCGAGCATCCTAAGTATCCGTCCAAATACCCCCTCGGGATGTTTATCTCGCCCTAGCCCAAATCCTATCTTTGTTCAAGCAGTACAACAAACAAAACTCCATTATCCATCCATTCCATCCTTCCATTCCATTTCCATTCCTTCCATTCCTTCCCTTCCTCCTTCCTCCATTCCTTCCTTCCCTCCTTCCCTCTCCTCCCTCCTTCCTTTCTTTCCTTCCTCTCCTTCCCCCTCGGTCCATATCCTCTCAGTCCCTCTTCCTTCCCTTCCTCTTCCCGTTCCTTCCTTCCCTCCCCTCAATTCCATGCGGCCTCTCTCCTAGGATCCTCGGCTGCGTACCTCTTCCCCTCCTCATTGCCGCCGCCACGACCCTGTTCTTCTCGAGTTGACGTGCAATTTCCAGCTGATCGTTAATAGTGATCGCATTCGTGCCGAAGCCTGCTTGATTTAGTTGTTGCTGTGGTTGCTGTGCGTTAGCAGCTGCTGGCTGACCCTGTTGAAACATTGCTGCAGCGGGATTCAAGCCTGGCTGCTGTTGCGGTTGCATTGCAGTACCAACTTGTTGCTGTGCTTGCTGTGTGTTAGCCGCGGCTGGTTGGACCAGTTGAAACGCTGCTGCTGCGGCATTCACGCCTTGCCACGTTGCTGATTGCACGGCATGTGTAGCTACAGGAGGCCCGGGAGGCAGAGGTGGTGGTACCCATATCTGACCAGTCCTAGATGCGAAACTTTCCCTAGTATCGAAATCAAACCAAGCAGTCTTATTATTTCTGGGTGCAGTATCATTATTATTCCTTCGTACGCTGGCCTGTGCGTCTAACAAGGGCCTAAAAACTGATCTAGGAGGTGCTGGAGGAGGTACGGTTGGTCGAGTCGTATGTAATGGAGGAGGCGGCGGCGCTGCTTCACCTGCGGGATAGCTCATACCTACCCAGTGATTCCTATGATCCGGTCGACCGGCTACGGGTTGGAATCGCACGTCCGTAATTGAGGCAACATATACTATCTGGTCATGTTCAGGATCATAGCCCTCCGGTTGGGACCAAGTATCAATCATGATTGCATCCTCACCAAAAACAACACCATGGACAATACCAAGTGTAAATCCTCCAAGTCGTGGGTGCCATTTTAACAATCTAGCAAGCTCTTCTCCCTCCCAGGCATTGTAGTGACGGGGAAAAGCTTCTTCAAATATTTGAAAAAATTCTCCCCAAAATAAATTCCCAAGATTAACTTGATTTTCCATTGAATAATACAATGCTTGTGGGCCGCAGTTATGTATCCAGTTCATATGACGCTTTGTCAGTCCTTCGTTTAGATGAGATATATTGACGTCAAAATACCAACCATCCCTATGAAATGGCGCTCTGATGACGTTTCTTCCATAATCTTCATCTCTTCTCATGAAAGCGGGTACAGAATCAGCCGGTGGTACCACATCAACTGGTTGAGCTGGTGTATGAGCTGGTGTATGAGCTTGAGGAAGATCCGGAGATGGTTGCTGAAAATCCTGAATCCAGTCTAAATCCGCAAGCATGTCTTCAGAATCACCATCCCGCCTCCTCCGCATTGCATGCAATTTGCCGTCGGGCTCACTGAATACATAAAGCACGGGACTCTGTGAATCACCACCTAGATTCCTGGAGAAATATCTTACATCTCCAACGGCTAATTCGTAGCACTTGACGACTGCGAGTCGGTAGTGTGGTCTGTTATGTTGATTTCCTGGTATATCTTCTAATACCACTTGAATATGCAACGGCGAATAGTCCCTATTAGCATGTGGGAGGACTCTCATAAATCTTTCATACATATTTTCATAGGCCTCTGCTCCATTCAAATGACGGGGTAGTATGCCTGGATACTGCAAATGAAAGGACAGTGCAACTGCACAAATCGGAGACAAATTTTCACGCATAGTGACATGTCCGGGTCTCATCCAGCTTTCACGTAAGTGACCTAATTTCCACTCTGCTATGTTGAATTCTACCAATTTGGGTAGAACAAGATCGGGAAGAGGAGACTCTTCACCAGATTCACCGTCAGATCCTTCCTCAGACTCGGGGGTGACTGTGCTTGCAAGCTCATACCTTGCCAGAGATTACCAGACAAATACAATACGACTATCTGTCTCGGTGGAGGCACGTCCAGCGTATCTGGATACATGATCTCTCGAGATAAATATCTGAAGCCCCCATTTTGTAGTGGAAACTGTGTAACAGTTTTCAAAACAAATGAATGGTTAAGCCTGTATAAGGTTTCAGCTACATCACGCTCGTTAACCGGGTTGTCCATGGATCCATCGGTGCCAACCACACGCAGCAACTTACCGAGGAACGCGCCGGGGAAAATCTTCTCTGCATAATAGTTCGGTAGTTGTGCCTGAATGGATCCTTGCAGAGCATCCAGGACACTGAGCGAAGAATCTACTTCTTCATAAAACAGCGGAAAGACATTCCATCTTTGAATATCGAACAACTTATAGCGTGTAAATTGTGCTGGAAATAGATCTCTATCCCTGGGGGGAAGAGCTGGTGGAGGGAGAGTTCGGGGAGGAGGAGTTGGGGAAGGTACAGGTGGCGGAGGCTGGGGCGGTTCGGGTGCTTCGACACCTGGTACTATTCCAATTCTTCTTGTGCAGAATTCGCGGAGGAAAAGAATAGTGTCGTAATGTAATGTTCCAATATAGTCCCAAAGGTCTTGAATTCTTAATATTCGGTTTAGGCTGCGCGCTTCCAGATTCTCCGGACTGTTGTTTGAATCATCATCAACCCAATCATCTGCCGCTCCTAGCCATATAGGTCTACTTGCTCTAACTAGCCCTGATAGTTCGTCAAATCTTTCTCTATGCCCTTCGAAAATTCTTAACATAGAAATTTCTCTCTCTTTTCAACTCTCGGTAAACCATCAACACCCGGAATCCCTACGGCATCTTGAATTTCTATACCCCTCCTCCGAATCTCCATTTCTAGAGCTAAAAGATTCGTTCTAAAAATCTCTGCTATAGGAGCTGTTATTTCTGTAATATCTGGTGGGTCAGCTGGAGGCACAGCCGCTTGTGCTTCCATGAGTTGAACCTGGAGTTCCCTGTTTCGCTTCTGCAGATTAGTTACCTGTGTGTTCCTCCGAGCTTCTCGATCTCTTAGCACTTCCAACTCTGTCTCATTCCGCAGTCTTTCATGCAAGAGCTCATCACACATTACTCGCAGATCCTGCCTTTGATCTGACACACGATCTCTTTCACGGGCCAAATCTTCCAAAACACGTAGGTGTTCTGTTGTTTCGGGTCCTTGATGAACTTCACTGAGAAAATGAAAACGCCGAAGTTCAATTACTAAACGTCTTATCTGCTCTTTTGCTCCAGGCACAAAGCCCAAGTATTTGTCCAGAGGCTCAAACTTATTGTGAGTCCAATCCAAGCAACCCATTGCATGGTCAATTTGCGCTTTAAATGTAGATATTTGGGAGGTTTTATCGGCAATTTCGTGTCGTAATTTCCCTTTTTCCTCGTTACAATTACGTTGAACAGCCTCGATATCATGCTCCGGGTCAGTAAGGTGTTCGAATCTCTTTAGCTTTTCAGATAACTCATCAACCTGAATAGCAGCATTCATGTAAAGCTCTCCCATTCGCTCTGATGCCCCGTATAATGCTTCCCTCTTGATCTGTTTCCTAATTTCGTCAATTCTAGCTTCATTATTCTTCAGTTTAGCAATTATCATTTCGGAGTGGGCAAGTTTATCCTCCGCCTTCATTAATTCTTCTCGCAGTCTTCTCAAAATCTGTTGTCCTTTTGAATCCAAACTCAATGATGTTACAGAATTGTCATCTCGATAGTCCCGTAGCCTCTGAATTTTCACGTCTCGTTCCCAGATTTCTTCTTCTGCCCTTTTCCTCAATTCAATATTTTGTTTCTCCATATCTCGCCATAACAATGTTGCTTTCCCTTCATTGACAGTTTCGAGGTCACGTTCTAATGTCTTGACTTTATCTTTGAGTATCGCAATCTCAGCACCACTTTCAACGACTGAAGCGGTCAGAGTTTGGATTTGTTGACGGTGCAAATCTTTTGTATGAAGGGATTCATCAAGCAATTTTTCCACCGTTCTCGCTGGGCCACCGGCCAAGATCAATGCACTTGAAGCTTGGCGCTGCGTTGTGTACTTTGCCAATAGTTCGTGGTATTCCACCTGTCTGTCGTCTCTGTCGCTCTAATTCACGTATTCTCCCAGGATCTGATCTTGATCATTGAAACCGTGATGTACATTTATGCAATCCATCCTCATTCCCAGCAGCCGCACAAATTTCCTCCGGTAATTGTTTTCGCCCTCCTTAACAATAGCTAATCGCCGTTCAAGAACATCTATTTGTAGTTCAAAAGCAACTTCGCGCTTTGTAAGATCGGCGACTCGCCGTGGAATATGCCAGCAGTTCCCACAAAATATCCAAAGGAAATAGCACTCGTCTAAACCTATAGCTATAAGATCCAGAATTTTGACAATTATTTTCGCAAGCTTGAAACAATTATGTTTGATTCTTCCTGCTAGCCAGGGCCAAATAAGTTCCAATTCTTCCATGTCTTGTTGATCTCGATTGTCTTCCCAATCACGTCCAACAGCAGCAAGCCTGTCCCGGCGCGCAATAAATATTGATGCAGCACGTATAGGTATCCACTCTTGGACATAGAATATATAGAAAGTCGGAAGGCCAATAAATTGGAACCAATACCACAAAATCGACGGAAAAAAGTTGATGCAGCCAATAGCAGTCAAGCAAACTTTTAACATCGAGTTTACTGCGGAGTTGAGAAATAAGACAAACGGGTCAACACAAAAAGCGAGGACTGCGTAAACGATATTGTTGACGACCGCACCCGCGGAAAATACCATTGGAACCAATGTCCATTCAGAGAGTTCTTGCTCAAACTTTTCAATATTGTAAGTTTCAAATAGGATAACGAAGAATGGATATAGTTACTTACAGATAGCAGTAAAAGCCTGCAAAATATGCCGATTACCTATAGGCACCTTATTAGACGATAATCATATGATAATCAGGGAAATGTTCCTCAACTAACATATACCAACAGTAACATCAACTGTACCCAGTACCAATGTGGTATCGAAATGATGGATAGTATAGCAATGGACCGGTAGATAAAGTCCTTTAACTTTTAGTATTGTCAAGTAATCAAAGGTTGTGTTTACTAACTGAACCATCCCAGCGCCCCTTGACCAACCATCTTCATTTCCTAGGCAAGCCATATATAACCACCATTTATCGTTGCTGACCTCTCGAAAGTAATAACCTAGCCTCCAATCCTTTGCATCCTTCAATGTTGCACTACATTTCTGTACTTCTTTAAATGGGCGAATGTTGGCCAGCCAGTAGGCTTGATGATAAAATATTATTCCGCCTGCCCACGCCAATAGAGCATTGAGTGGTGAAGTGAGCCACTCCCGATATATGGTAGATGCTCCAGCGGCAAATAGCAATAGGAGATGATTTAGCAGCACCTTGGAACGGCGTTTGGGTCTTCTTTGCTGACGTTTCTTCAGTTCAGTTAGAGCTGGCAATTGGCCACGCCCGTCCGGAGGAGGGGCGTCGGCCATGTTGTTTCTAGTTCACAAGTGATGCGCGGCTTGAAGAGGATAGGTCAAATGATCTCTTAGGCATTCGAAGAAGACTTGCATAGTACAAACCGAGTCTTTAAGCGTGCTTTCAATATTGCCGTACTACTGAAACAGAGAATATGGCATTTCTCATCAATTTCCGGATAGAAACTAGAAATCAAAAATTAAAGTAGTAAAAATATGAATTAAATTTAGGACGGATATAGCAGAGGAATCATATAATTTTTTGGGTGAAATCAAGATCCATGAGACAAAGGAAAATTACAGCCATAATGACCTCAAAGGTTTCCACGAGTCTTCTCGAAGAATTGTTCAAAACACACAAAGAGAGTGAAAGGGAGTCACTTATTCCCCAAATGCGGTAAATCGTAGATCAAAGTCAGACAATCCATAGGCTCAAGAACAGGGAAATATGTCCGACATGGAAATTCGCTTCGATGATGATATAATTTTCAAAAATTTAGGATGCATCACTCTCGTTGTCTGATATATCAGACTCTATGGCCCTCCCTACTTCTGTCTCTTCGTCGTTCTTAATCTTTCCAAACCCTTGGTTGAATACAGCTTCCCGTGACGGGTAAGGCTCATGACATTTAGATGAATGTAGCCTTGGAAAATACCTTCTGTATGAGAAATATGCGAGAGAAATGCCGAGAATGGATCCACATGTAACATCATATACATCGTGACTATGATAGTGTTAGTACTTTTCATTGGAACTCGATGGCAATCCAGCTTACCGATAATCTTCACATCGACTTATCGCAATCATGGCAGCTCCAAGCAAAGGAGCAAGAGCTAAGAGTACCCTTCCAAGGTCAGTCCTAGGTCTAAAGACATGTGTTTGTCCAGCGAAGAAAAATGCGAGGTATCCAAGTCCAGCAAATGCAAATGAAGAATGGCCCGAAGGAAAACTTCTCCACCCGTCATGCAACGTATGGTGATCTCTTTCCGTGCATACATCTATGGTCACTAGCTTATTTTCTGGTGTTCCTGGTGCAGGTTTGCAGCGCGAGATTAGATCGGGTCGAGGTCTCCCAACAGCATTTTTGATGACATCTGTAATGAATGATGTAAGAACCAACCCAATGAGAAACCCAAGCATGGTGATATGGCATTTATGAAGGTTCGCCCTGGAAATCCCCAACCAGAGGGCTAAAGTTATGCATGGAACGGCTCCTGCATAAATCAGATTCCACCAAACAGATACTCTTTCCACTAAGGCATGTGGATATTGAATATTGATGTTGTTGATAAAGAACATGCGGTGGAACGGCTCTTGAAGAAATTCGATCTGAACAGAAGGGAATTGATTAGAACTTGTACATGTATAATAGAGGCGGAGATGGATTAGGAAAGTTACCAAGATGTATGCCGTCAATAGCAATACAAAACCAAGATAATCTGGCGCATAGCTTTTCTATAATAGAATTTTAGGTGGTTACATATACATATGTTTGAATAGTTTTACCTCCCAAGAGCGTGCTACTGCACCAATCCATCCAGGTTTCGAGGTTAACCCTCCATTATTCCGTCCGATTCGAGACATTCTTGCGACACAGCGCAGTGGTAGAAGTCAGGTTCTCCTCATTGAATAAGCATATATAGTGAATCCAAGAATCCTACCAGAAAATGTGGTTTGGGGTTTATGAATTAGAAAGTTTGACTGAAGATGTACTTGTACCGATGACAAACCCTCTTCCACAGTGTCGGTAGATCTTCGGCACCAAGGTCAATCTAATCTACGATTACCACTCTCATCCACCATGTTTTCAGAACAAAGTATTTATGTTGCGACAACTACCAGACATTGGGCGAGCTCAACCCATTACAAATTTGACTGGAAACCACAATTCTAGGGGATGACAAACTCTATTAGGTAAAGCAATGGCAGATCAACAGCAACTACAGCCAAACTCGATCGCACAGGTTCCTCCAGGACCACCATTATTTTGGAAGCAATTTACACCCGAAAATATAGAACGAATAGAGAAACTACGCGCTGAGAAATTTTCAAGCTACAAGATCGCCGATAATTCAACCTACAAACTTCCTCCCCGCATTCCTGATCTTCCTACCGGATTGAGATATCTTCAACCGCCAGAACCACCAGCAACTGGAGTCTACAGAACATTCGGACAGGTCCAAACAGTATGTTGAATGCTGCTAGCTGTTGGGCTTTGTCATACTGACATTTTATGGCAGATCGAAAATGATATTCCTCCTCTTGAGGGCGTTGAACAGCTATATACACCACCCGGCACACCAACAGGAAGCGCAAAGCATGAGGATCGCAAGTTGATTCTTAAACGTTTCGCAAAGTCATTACTATTGAATTTCCTAGAACTGGTTGGTATAATGAGTATCCATCCAGAACAGGTATGAGCAATCATTTCTACTTTACACCAAACAAAATACTAATTTAGACATCTATAGAGCCATGAAAAGATAGAGGATTTGCATACCCTGTTCGCCAACTTCCACCATCTCCTGAACGAATATCGACCATACCAAGCACGAGAATCATTGATTTTAATGATGCACGACCAATTGGAGAAATCGAGAGCAGAGACCGAGGGTATCATGCAAATGAAAGAGAAAGTGGAAGGAATGTTAGAGGGATTCGGTCAGATCAAACTAGCAGATGATGATATTGCTACTACTCAAACACACGAGAATATAACGGAGGATGAAGGGAAAGACGTTTGGGAACAGTTGGACCTGGAATTTGGCTGAAAGATGGCTGTGCAGACGATTCGAAATATCGTATGGACTTGAGTAGGTGCCGTCTGGTGGTATGCATCCATCTTTTACTGCCACACGCAGAGAAAATATTATTGGATGAGGCATCTGATAGAGTGTCATCACTCTACCGAAATTCATCGAAGGACCGGTACATCACTGGCAAGGCTTAGCCATTGCTTCATCGGCTATACCATTTCTAGCATCTATCAGTCGATCTTAATGGCTATGCGGCTTGGTATTCTTGTTGGACCCAAGCTCCACCGTATAACAAAGAAAAGAGATCAGCATGGAGTGTGAGATCTACAATCATTTGGTTGCTATTTTAACACCTGGTTGGCGCGACCGATTACACCCTAGGTGTCTAATAGTCTTTAATGCCATATGGCAATCTATAATTAATTATTAAATCCATGAATCTCGAAGCTTAACCAAGTTTGATGAAAAGTCATAATGATTGTTCCGCTAAATTGTGCCTCCGCTATTACATCGTCCAAAATGACGATCAGCCAATTACTAGGCGAGTTCCAAGCTTCCAAGATTGATGCGTAACAACTTTCTTTGTATTAAGCCACGTCTAGAATTCTCTATATATTATCATTCACTTCCTCCTTGACACTTTCCCTCTGGCATCAAACACATTCAGAGAAACAGAAACTACTCTCAGTTGAATTTACCAACAACTATCAAAAAAAAAGCTATTGTAAGTTACAAGCTACTCTCCGTACTTCTTACTGTGGGTACGATATCATGGCGGTGCCACAAATATGACGACACAGCCATTCCAAGCTCAAGTCTACACCAATCGAGCCCGCACAGCACCATAAACAACCAGAATCAGAAACTAACAACTTTTTCACTGCAGACCTCAGCACCACTCAACACCACATCAACCTCACTCAAACCACTCAAACACAACTCAAAATGTGTACCTCAACCTCCACCGGTCTCGTCAACCGCAACGGTCCTGGCTCCGCAGCCTCGTCTACTATCTCTGATATCGTGAAGGGCACAAACACAACTGGAAAGACAAAGTGCATAGAGTGTGATGGTTATGAATGCTGTTGTATTCCTATTCCTTGCACTGTTATGTGAGAGATGCAAGATGTACTTGGGTGATTGAAGATGCAGAAAAAGGTCATCGTGACGTGCTAGGAAAAGGGGAGGCGAATTTTGGAATACCATATGGGATGAGAGTTTATTTTATTTGGACTTTGATATGGGCTGGTGTTCAGGAAACGAAAGGAGAGAAGCGGGCTTGATGATATTGGTGGTTTTATGAATAAAGAATATGGATGGATACCTTTTCAATGCAACTTGTACTTTTGATGGATGTTCTTCATTTGTGCGTGCTGATGTTTCTTGGTGACTTTTGGGAAAGTGTACAGGTGTGATTTGCTGACTAATCACCGTTTTATTGATGTTCTCTCTGAACCAATTGAATTTCATTCAAATCCCAAATG